>OY750772.1:4917500-5240000 GCA_963556745.1 Catoptria pinella | reverse complement strand
TAACCCTACCTTGCAGTCGGGCAAAAAACTGTTCCCAAACTCATTACGAAAATATGATGTAATTTCATAAGCCACTTTGTAAAATGAGTCTTTAATAACTAAATCACCTATAGGTACGCGTAAGGATTTGTTTTCGATATTAGTTTCAATCAACGGCAGCCATGCCATCATTGGCATCGCGTTATTTGAAATCACTTGGAATGCTATGGAATGGAATGGAATTGAGGTGACACATGGCACACGCGAGGTCGCTTCGCAAAACATTATGCCGAATCGAATAGAATAACAATATATCGATTATCGAATAGACAAACACGATAACACGTGCATGCATGATCTTTGGACACACGTCACCGAACGACGAAAATCACCGCATTTTATTATCAATCATCAATAATATTTTATCAATTAGCCGTCTTATTTTTTTTGTTTTTCCAACAGATAACTTATTTTACCATTTATTTTAAGATAATCAATGATCTTTCCCTACCTTTAGCAATGCTCTGCATAAATTACAGACTGAAATAATAAAAAAAATATGTAAAAGTAGCTTTTTCTTATCGGTTCTTCTCATAGTTGTCACCTTGCTTTATGAGTTGAAGCTTATTTACGTTTTCTTACAGTAATCCTACCCCCTTACTAATAAAGATTGTATAGTAGATGTGACTCACACAGTGGTGACTCTCTGTCAAACTTTTTAAGTTTGACTTTAAAAAGAAAGGGACAAAACACCGTGTAACTTATACATCTGCTATACAATCTTTATTAGTAAGGGGGTTAATAACCTAGCTAGATTAATTTGAGATTTGAAAATTTTAAAGTTATCTAGAACATTAGATACGTCAACAATGCTATGTAAATGTAAGTGATAAATGTCACGCGCCAGATTGACTCGCTAATAACAATATTGAATTGATAAACACGCGCATGTGATGATCTTTGGGTGCCATTGCCTATTGGCAATTGTGTATTGAATTCAATACACACCCATCGCAACTTATGTAGATGTTATCTATTATGTTGTTTTCTTTATTTAATAATGCAGACATTGATCAAAATTATGAGGTTGTAAAAGTGACATAAGTAATTTGAAGTTCTGGGTCTATTATTTTTTGCTCTGAAATCATGGTATTCTCCAATGCACAATAATAGTATTGGTATTCTCTTATTTCTTTCTTAACAATATTGTAATTCTTTAATTAGGGTTCCGTATCAAAATGGTAAAAAGGAACCTTTATGGTGCCACTCTGTCTGTCTGTCTGTCACAGTTGGATATCTCGAGAACTACTAATGCTATCAACTGTTGTAGATGACATTTGCCCAACTATTTTTCAAATAAGAGAGAAATAAAAATATTTAAAGTGAGGCTACTAGGGCATATGGGGTATCATAATGAAAAAAAATGTTTGAGAATGCGCAAGCAGCGCTCGCTGCTTGCGCATTCTCAAACATTTTTTTTAGGCCGCATAGTTTTCGACTTTTTATGTGATAGAAGTTTATGTAAAGATTACAGGAAAAATAAAACGTTGTCTCTAAACGGTATTTTTTTTTCAAAATGATGTGACGCAACCTCCTGTGCGCGTGTCCGACTCGCTCTAGGCCGTTTTTTTAATTATGTCTTGATCAACTAAACTTAAAGGGAAAAACAGACAACGTTATAAGATAATAGGTTGCTATTATGTATTATTGGTATTGTTATCATATCAGTATCTTTTTTATGTATTCCGTCCGTATACATCTAGAATCGCAGAGGCTTGAACATAGTTTGTCACTTCATGGCTATGGCTACATAAATAATTTTGTACCCAACGAAGGGTGAAAATACCTAGAGATATATCCTTTCATTTATAGGTTCCAAGCAATCGTGCGATAAAAGACAGCAGATCGGAGGAGTGAGTGCGGAACAAATCGATTTGATTAATGATCACACTTAGTAGACTAAAGACAATGCCAAATGTGTCTAACGTACAATATAATAATCGAACCAATATTCTTACTTTGAGAAGCCCTGCCCCATATTACTTCTTTTCCAGATGTATTTCCCAGAGTAAAGTCGAACAAACTATGAATATCGTTTTTGCTGTCTTCGCCAGATGACGCACAGTGTTTAGGATTACCTACCTAATGTTAGGTAGGAATCTCAAGATGAAATTGTCGCCATTCAATATGAACTTTATATCAAATGGAAAATGGTAATAAAACCTGACCTTTTTATTCAAACGTTAAATAGTTATTTTAAGCTTCATGACATGACCTTTTAATTAAATTCAAAATTAAAGTACCTAGTAAACAAGGCACGTAAATTAAACCCTCCGGACCAGTTATATGGATACTATTTTTTTTTAAACCAGCCAATATGGATGGACTTGATAATACCACTGTGATACATACTAATTAAAGGCAACAATATATAATTAAGTAAAAGGCGCAGGCTGGACACACAGAAAAGACGTCCGTTGCGGACCCGTCGCAGAAAGGGGGGAAGCGACTTTTTTTAAACATACATAAAAGACGGGGCACGGAAGGGTTGCTAACTTTTCTAGCCGCCATATCCGTACACCAAAGAGGTATGAGTATTTTTGTATAACAAGAGAGGGCAAGAAAATGTCTGTCTATAGTAAACACGGCTGCGCAGCGCGATTTTTAGTCAGTTTCATCCATAAATCTTGTAATCTCATCTGTCTTTTGCAAAAAACAGCCGCGCAGCGCGATTTTTAGTCAGTTTCATCCGTAAATCTTAATCTCATCTGTCTTTTGTAAAAAAAACGGCCGCGCAACGCGAATTTTAGGCAGTTTTATCCACTAATCGTGTACTCTTGCCTGTCTATAGCAAAAACAACGGCCACGCAGCGCGATTTCTAGTCAGTTTCATGCACTAATCTTGTAATCAGTAGTTTCATACGCAAAATTCAAAAATGTCTGTCTCAGTTTAGCGCCGCCGGACGCACGCCTCTCAGTCATTCTAGTCACTAGTCACTGTACTAAAATCAAATAGAAAAAATATAAATACGTACTCAGAAGATTATTAAGAAAAATACACATATTATTTACTTAACAGCTAGATTAAATAAAACCTACATCTGGCCGGACAAATTGGATCCGGTCAGAAGTTAGCGACCTGACCCCATCAATCGATTTTAATAGACACGTATTTTTTTTTCTCAGGTCTCGCTGAAATTTCAAAGCTTGCATATATGCTCCAATCACGCAAGCCCATGGCCGGCTGCCCGCCCGCCCGGATGAAACTATGATTACAAGATAAGTGGATGAAACTGACTAAAAATAGTGCTGCGCGGCCGTTTTTTTACTATAGACAGCTGCATTTTTCTGAAAAATCAGGCATTTTGTGCAACCTAGACAGGCATCCTCATAGGGACATTAAAAATTGCATTTGTGTGTATTGAGTTCTTTGCACTTTAAGGCTGCGCTTGTGGACTACGGTCCCACTTTTTTACTTTACTCAGTAATGTAATTTCCAAATTGTATACTCATTCTCCAGCAAACCATACTTCCTTATGTGAACACAAAATTTATGAAGGTCGTACGTGAGACATATTTGCTTTGGCTCAATGGACGAGACACTTGAGACTTGGGTTGAGGTCACCATTGGCGATTGGCGCGAAAAGCCATTTGTAAGGCTTCAGTGTATTGAAATTATTAGATTCAATATCTATTTATTAAAAAAGAAAAGCTTTTCAACTAATACTCATCACATCATTCATACTGAACAAATAATATAAATGCGAAACTCTGTTTGATTGCTTCTTACCTACCAAGGAATTCTAATTAAAATTCTACCTAGCTTGGTAGGTAGGTAGTACGTTCCATAAAGGAAAATAAACTTACGCCTTAAACTGCTAAACAATTTTTGATTTATTTCGAGGACATAGGCTATTAAATGCCGTTCTTATATATGTATAGTAGACTTAAAAAAAATTGATTACTTTGTAGATCTTAAATTCCATCAGGAAATGAAATTCTGCGCAAACAAAATCGCGAGCAAGTATGTACCTACCTTACCTAGTACTCAATACAATAGTTTTCGATCAAATCAATGTATTAAATCTTCTAACATTTTGTAAAGCATAACTTAATTTTATTGTTGAAGAGTATTAAGTTGTTAAGTTAACAGTGTTAACTTAGAAACTTCACGCTGCATGAAGGCGAAGATGTATTGCTAAATTTAGCTTGCAGTGCAGCAATTCGAATGAAGTGAAAGTGAATTAAGTGAAAAGGCTATCTCATAATCTTCTCGTGGTACTTTCAAGTTTCAGATTGTAGTAGGTCAGTCAACTATTAGAATTATAAAATACAAAATAATATAGTAATAATATAGATAATAATAGTCTGATAATACGTGTAAAATAGTTTGACCTATACCACAGAATAGAAATTGTTAAAAGCGTGACCATCTGCCATCTGTCGGGGCACAGGCTTTTTTTATGGGTGGATAAGGAGGATGAGCCATGCCACCACGCGGGCCCAATGCGGTTTTGTAGGTGCTAACAACTGCAAATGCAGCCGGGACCAACGGCCTGACGTGCCTTGCGAAGCACGGAGGAGCTCGAGATAATAAATTTTTGGTCACCCATCCCATGTCCGACCCTTGCGAACGTTGATTAACCTCCGCAATCATTGGGCCAGGCGCTATACTACTGACCGCCACAGGGCTCCTCGTTAAAAGTGTGGTTCTTTGTAATAATTGCATGCTGCTGCAGTAGCAGCGGGCATGAGCGTTTTGTTCAACTTGCAACATTTGTTTTTGGCATACAATGCGCAAACGCCAGGTATAAACATTATGTTTACCTAGTAAATATAGCCACAGAAATAACAGCTTCAAAGAATACTCACACGTCAGTCGAAGACGTTTTAAGCAATGGGCTTAAACCTCAAATTCATAGCACTAATAGTAATGGCGTAATGAAACACTATAATAGATAATAGTACAAAAACTTATTGGATAGACAGCTCATAGATATACTCGTAAGTAGAGGATTGAATTAATAAAAATTAAGTAAGTTCGAAATTACGTATGTTCTATATTTTAGCGTTCAAATAGAATGAAATGTTTATTCTGTGAAAATTACTATCGTATTGGTTGTGGTGTTGTGGCATTTACGTGTGAATGAATTCAATGTACTATGTTGTTCACAAACGTAAATATATCACTATCCACTGCTATTCTCTATTTATAACCGGCAAGCCTAAATTACGAACTTATCATTGTTGCAAATGTATACCGATCTAGTAGTTTATCAGTGCTACTTGGTTTTAATTTCCATAACAAATTCTGTAATTTTATTTTTACATATCAAGAAATAACAGTTTGCCTCGTAATGTTCTACTAACTTAAAAAAACTGAAAGGGACTCCAAATAATCTCAACTTTTATTCAAGCTTCGTAGTTCCGTACAAGAACGACGCGAATTTTTTCAAGAAAAGAATCGGGTATTTCTTGACCTAGAACTTAGATGTTGGGGTACCCATCAAATGAGTGTTATGTTGCATAAAGGCCATGCCCGGCTATGTTAGTTGGTTCTCCACACTCCACATCTCGGTGCCGATTACCTACGCCGATTTCGTAAAGAATTCGCAGCAGGAAATCGTTTAATGTATTCCAGCTTAATTTTTATTCACTGCAGCCCAATGCCTCCAAAGTTTCCATTCAGGAAGGCGTTTGGAATTCAAAACACAGTACTAAGTTTGTGTGAGAGGATTTCTTAATTGTTACGAGAACCACCGAAAGGAAATGAAGTACTAAGTAGCTAGACAAATTTAAATCTGGGGATTGTAGTTCACGGTAGTTTAATAAATTTTATCCGAGAATAAGGATGAATAAATCGTTTCGTTGCCCTTGAACTCAAAGAATCTTGTGCATGCACAGAGGATATTCGGATGAAATATTAAAAGCTATACGTGTAAGTAGTTTAATTCAGTTCTTCAAAAAAACTACCCGATGCAATAATTTTAATATTTATAGACTTTGAGTGGCCACATCTATGTTAGGCAAAATATCTGTCACTGTTATTGGATTGACAAGATTTAGTGCCTCATAACACGGTGGCAGTAAATGCACGTCTAAATGTTAATAAAATGCCGGAAAGCTTAGGAGGGAAACTTTATGGTTCGTCACTAGCAGACCGCAACTGAGAAATAATAAAACGGTGGATCCATTCTTGAAGGTACGGACCAAATGTGAAACAACGGCTTTGTGGCTGAAATTCAGAGATTTTTCCTGTTCCCATGTAAGCTTCGGCTTTCATACTTTTCTGGTTATATGAGAAGTATTGTGTTGTATTGGTCAACATACAATGTTGAAACAAAAAACGACTATCTTGACAAAATATTCTCGTGATTTTTTAGAGACACGTTTTGTCAGTCCTTGCCTCAGATTTTAGGCACTAAATTTAAGGCTATGATATCCATCTGTGGTCCTATTGTGCTGCCATCCGCGTCTTCGTCTTTATAAAATAACTTTCGAAATCCCTTCCTGTTCCCGTCATTATTGATAACGGGGATGGTAGGCCTTGTTACTTTGGATGTCAGACTTGAACTTTTACTTGCAATGCATTATTGTTTTTTGTTGCGAAATAAGGTGGGCAATCCCACAGTGCTGAATTCTATAGGTTATTATATCCCGCAGAATTACGTGCGTGTTGGTCGACGTCGTTGGCACGACCTATTGGCACTACCTCCTGTAAACACGCAGCATGCACCCGCCCCTAGGGCTCTTACTCTTTTTAATCATTTTTTAAATGATGTCCAAGATGCCAACATCCATACTGACCCTATTAAGATATATTTATTGTAAATTATTTTTTTTCTAAGTAAATTGCCCAATGTGAATGTATTGGTTTAGCTGTTAGTTCACATTGTAATAAATAAATAAATAAGTCAGTCTGTTTTTAGTTTCAAAAAATTTTTTTGGTTTTGGTGGTTTTGGTTATAGGCGTGGCTTTTTATATTAACTTCGAATATTCGTCATAATTTGATGTTTTTCGAACTGAATTTTATAAGTATTATTATAAATTATTTTAGTTAGCAATATGCTATTCTGCTTTTGCTCGTAATCATGGAGAGATTACGAACGATAACAAATACTTTTATGTGTGGTTATGTGATGAAGTTCATAATAGGAAATGTAGGTAAACCTAATCATGATAGGCGTGTCACTCAGATGTTATTTTTAGTATTAGGGAAAGGATTAGGCAAATTAAAGATAAAGTCATGGTAGGTACGTGTAAGCCTAATGGTATGATTATGTTTTCATACTAAAGTATGTCTGGAATCTTATCAGTTGTGATTGGTTAGCTAATCCCGGATCGTGCTATCTCGTTCTATCTTTATTTTATCCTTGAATGAATATTAAAGTTCTTAATCATGTTGTGTACTTCTGGATTTACTCTAACTTTGAAGAGTAGGTGGTACTTTATTATTTTGGCATTCGTCACTGAAAACTTGTGCTATTATGTATTCTGTGATTGAAGAGATATGTTTAAATACCTGTTTGTCTATCTAAACATAATTTATTGGTCTATCAATATTCATTTTATCACTCTTTTTGTATGCTGTTTCAATTTGGATTGATGATGGAATCAATCACTACAACTTGTCTCGTTTTTTTAGAATTTTGAAGGAAATCGTGATGTCATTTTATTCGATTACTGTATTATTGAGTGTTATTCTGAATAATGTATTATTTTTTATTAGTAGATAATATCATCATTCTTTGTTTGGCAGTGTTTTGTTTCACTCCTTTTTTAATTAATGCTATTATGTATGTAAATGTATTCTCAGTAGATTCTTGAGTTGAAAACTAATGTGCGGTGTTTGCTTGTCGTTTTAATTGAATGTGATGTGTAAATATTAAAGTAAGTGCCTTTTCAAAGACACAAAATTAATATCTTAATAATACTTAATACCCTTAAGGAGTGGGTGTACTGCCGGCTTGCCGCATCAGTGAATTTCATAACATCACCCACACAAAGCTGGAATTGTTGTTGTAACGAGATTATTATTGCTGTCAATAAACATGATTTATACGTTATCGATTAAATACACTCGGCGTCAAAAAAATCGCACCTTCTATTACATTAGTTTAGATATGCCTACCTGCTACTGCTAGCACACGTATTATTTATTTAATATTTATATCTATTGAAAGTACATTTATTGGTCTTTTAAACAATCATTTATTGTTAAAAAAAACATAACAGTTACCACAATTAAACGCTGCACATGTTATTACTTGGGCATTAATTATAAGGGTATAAATAGGGGTCAATCCAGGAAAATCGGGTAAATTCACTATCGAAACGTTAGAGAGAACGCACGTCAACTGCTCAATTAAGAAAAGAAACACCCAAGATGCATACTATTGGCCATGAAGCTTGTCAAATGAAATTGTTATATTGCAAAAAATGTGACAGTGCAATGTTGCTGGGAAACTAAATCTCAGTCATTTATTCCGTATGACGAGTGTTCCAACGGTTTGAGAGACTGTTGGTTATATACGAATGGATAGAAGTATATGACAACATTTACTATTAATTAGATATGATTAAAATGGTTTCAAAGAAATTTTTTGAAAAGGTGCGATTTTTTTGACGCCGAGTGTATTATTGACAGTGGAGGATCGTAAAGGAAGCCTTTTGTGAACGGCTGGTCCTCACATTGAATTGACGATTAGGTACTTATAGTTAAGTCTTTTAAGCATGTCCTAATTAATATAGTACTTGTGCTTAGTCGGATGTACTTACTGCGTTTTCTGTTATCGAGTTTTATAACTTGTTTTTTAACAAAAAAAAAAGTGACATCAAACGATACGTCTACTAGAAAACGGATATTAAAAAAAATGACGTATTCTTACTTCTTTTTAAGGTTCCGCAGTCAACAAGGAACTCTTATAGTTTCGTCATGTCCATCTGTCCGTCTGTCTGTCCGTCCCCAGTCTAGCTCATAGACTCTTAGTAGGTACTAGAAAGCTGTAATTTAGCATGGATATACATATTAATTACGCCGACTAAGTGGTGATGTAAAATTTTGAAAAACATTTTTTTTAGTTTACCTCCCCTACACGTGAAGTAGGGATGTATTTTTTTTCTTGTCTATCCCATAGTGTTGGGTATCGTTGGATAGCAATTTTAAAAATATTGCGGGTTTGTGAAAACAGTTTTTTGATTGAGGCATCCGTTTCTGAATGATTCAGTTTTAAAGTGCAAAATTTTGTTAGAGTTAAGTGTTCCGTCCGCGTATTGCCATAATATTGTGTGCTTACTACACATAGGAGTTGCTCTGTAATCGCACGCAATATGCTCTTGTAGCTGGAGAGCATACTGCACGTCAGTACAGAGAGAGACTGATATAAAATAGAATTTGCTCTAATCTGTAAGAGCAAAATACATATGAGTACAGACTCGCCCTCTCGCTTTTATTGAAATGCATTATGCTTCATAGTATGAACTAGTCTAATTTCCTATTAGATTCTCTATTAGACTCTATACGCGCTGCTATGATATATTGTAGTAAATACGGCAAATAACATTATGCGCAAAATGCATGCGAGTGCAGACACGTTCTATCTCTTTCGCACCTAATACCGATACATTCTTCTGTTTGTTTCGGATGTTTGTGATACCACCGTTGTCTCTGATTTCCATAACACAAGTGCTTTAGCCACTTACTTTGGAATCGGAGCAATGTATGTGATGTTGTCAAATATTTATTTATTTATTCTTTCTTATTGCACTCTTCGCTTTTTGGCAGTGGCCGTGACCTAATTAACGAGTTCGTACGTGTCAAGGTCAAATAAAACGATCGTGTTTGTTGTTTTATGTAATTAACGTTTTAAATATGCGTGAATACAAATTGATACACTGTGTGGCAATACGCGTCCCCGTCCACCCCTGCCAGCCAAATGGTTGTTTTTGGATACGTGAAAAAAATTCTCGGTAGGTATATATGACGAAGTTATTATGGAAAACTATCACAGCTAAGCAAGTTTGCGAGTAACAGTCGACCAACTTATAAAATGTACTTGGCGCAGTACCTCATTGGGAACTACTTAAAGACACGGACCTGAAGAAAGGACGGACGTAATATCACACTAAAAAGAAGTGAAGCATGCAAGGGCCTACAATTTCGTTTGTTGTACATGACCTACACTCACACAAATACACCTGGAAAGAAAATACCGGTGCATTTGTTTTAAAAACAACCATTTTTCAACATACGAAATTGTGGACCTTGCATGCTTCACTTCTTTTTAGTGTGGTATTACGTCAGTCTTTTTTTTCTGGTCCGTGCTTAAATAACGTTGTCAAGTGTGTGAAACCGGTAGTATTTAAATATATGAACCATGGGCTACGGAACCCTACACTGCGCGTGGCCCGACACGCACTTGTTTCTTTTCAGATTTCTTCCACCAGGATTTGGAGTAAGCTTCCTTAATTTATTTGTTCTCCTTGAGGCAGTTGTTTTAGACGTCATCCTATCATTTCTTATAAGGGTTAAATTAAATGCATACCTACTATTTAATATTCTGTGGTTTACATGTTAGCTTAATGATGCTTAAAATTAGGTTAAATGTGATGTGGTGTGGGCGGTTGTTTCCTAAAACAAACATTCTGTAACTAACGAGGTCTTTAATTACGTTGTTTGTTAGATGTGCACGTGGGCGCAGAATCCTGAATATAGAATGTGAACATAACATACTGGTTTATAATACTGTGATACTGGTCTGGTGGTCATCCGTATCTATCTAATACCTCCTAGACAATTTTGACCTTTCCAATTAAAAAATAAGAGCTTGAAGCTAAGTATTAGTTTATGGTTTGGACTGACTATTTTGTGGTATTTTACTCTAGCACTTAATTTGAACTTATACTACCTTCGTACTACGGTCTAGATCCATAATTTTAGATAACCATCACTCTAGTAGAATTAACCTGTCGCATCAATCAGTCAGTGCGCCTGCGCACGCGCAGGAGACCGCGAGAAATATAATCTTTAAGCAAGCACTTAAGACTTATTATTTTACACACATCATATTCAATTACATTTGTGGCTATTGTATACTTTAAAGATGTGAAGTGAGGAATTGTGACATTCTTTGATACGTTATTTAATAGAACCTATACCAATGATATCATTAAATAGAACCTAGAACGCATGAAAATGTTGCTGTGCATCTGTGCGGATTTGAGGTTTTTATCCATGAACCTTGTCGTGGTTTTTTTATTCAGAAAAATAACGCCTTTTACCATGAAAGTGTTCCCACTTGATTACTTTATAATTTGACAATACCTCATAGAAGTTGCGATGCAAATTGCAAATGGAAAAGTCTAGTATTTTAATGGTTCGAAAGAATTTAAAACCGAAGGATCCGACGTAAAAAAATCATATTCAATTATACAAGAACCGGTTTGCAAAACAAACATGAACCAGTTTGTGGCGAAACGGTAAACTCATCTGTGCTGTGACAAAATCCATTAAACTAAATTATATTTAATGTAAGAACGAGATAAGCTTTATGAATTTAAGAGAAAAAAATATTGTTCTAATGTTCCTATGCACGTGCATTTACGCTATTTAATTAATTTTAGATCATCTGTATTTTGGTTCGCAAGAGGATGAGATGAGCCATACCCACGCGAGCCCAATGCGGATTGGTGGCTGATGCAATTGCTGCCGGAGCTGGAGCCAATTGCTTAACGACACAGAAGACCTCGAGATAGTAAATTTTTGGTCACCCATCCAAAACTGTTTAGAGGTTTACCAACCATGATGATGAACCAGAGGTTTACCATGATGACCGAGGCCACCATAGGGCTTCGATCGTCATCTATCTAACATTCTACTCATTGAGACCATTCCAATGAGCGCAAATATGTTATATCTGCTGTGAGTTGCTGAGGGGTTGGGGATGCAGCAGCTATGGGTTGGCAGTGTTGGCACGTAGATGTGGACTGTATATTAGGTAATTAATTAAACTCACTGGTATGCTTGTGGAAACTGAAGGCAGGGTTTATTGGATAGCAAATGGCACATATAACTTTGTATTTGACTTAAAAACACTTATTAAAGTATAAAAAGTACGGGAACACGACCCATGCAATGGTAACCGGAAGCGAAGAGAGAGCGAGAAGCGCTTCTCCAAAAGCAGTAGGGATGTGCACTGAGAATAGTGTTGGGAAACATGCCAACAGCAGCATCAGCACAAGGTAACCATGTCATGAAAATACCACCGAAGTATCAGTACACCTTTCAAAGGAATCGGTTCTATGATTGTGCCTAATTGGTAAGATTCTTTTGTTAAGAAGGAAATGAGCTGATGATCTTGAAACGGTTGAACAAATCTTCATAAATTAATGCTAAAAACTTAGAGCATTCAGAACGCTAAGAACCATATCGATCACGTCAGGGATTAAAAATATAAAATGTTGGTCTACAAAACTTAATAATAAAAATAGTACTTACTATAAAGACTACGAGTATACATCGATGTTATGTTAACCTAGAATTCAAATAAAGATTTTCAATTTCATCATTTTCCGATAATTGGGAAAGATTATTGTTTACTCTGTGATTGGTTTCAGTGTTTAATAGCAGTACCTAGTCGGACGGAATTAACTGTTTATTTTCATACGTACAAAAACCTTGTTTTGCCTGTTAAATCAAAATGGCTAATCCATTAAATGTTACCGATGTAATGTACACATGTACAGTACAGAGCATAGTACAGTCTATCTATGAGGTGGTATGAACTGATACGAAACGAAATACAGGAAGTAAAAAAGCAATAAAAATAAAATATAACATTCTCGTCGTATCGTAGCACAGAATAAATAACAGTACTAGCGTACGTTTAGTTAGTTATATTATGAATCTTTGCTAGCGTGTCGTAGTTTATGTATGTAATGTAGGTACAGTCAACGTCACATCACGTTACCCAATTGATCTTAAACCTTAAAGTAGGTACGAAAAACATGACTGGTGATCCAACGAGCTGCTGACTGTACATCGGCAGTGTAAATACTGAGTGTACTACGAACTCGTCATAACTGATAACCTTGTTCTGGTTTGCTTTTATAATCATACATAATTTGTATATAACTTGGTTATCTTACTGTACATCTAACTAAATCATAACAATGAACAATAACATTAATATTTACGTAATGATTGTTTCAAGGCGAAACGATTTTTGTTCTTAAGTAACTGTTACTGCATTAGTGTGTATTATGTACACTAATGCAAAGTGTTTTGGTGCCTAGACCTACGTCAAGAATACAGTTAGATAGGAGCTAAGAAACAACCCGTATCATTAAAAAAATAAACGCTTAATAATCCTATTTTAGTTAAAAAGTGTTTATCCTTTTCTTTCGTATTATGAATTGAGTTAGAACGAAGAAGACAAACACTTTTCAACTAAAATCTAATAGGACTATTAAGCGTTTTATTTTTTTATGAACAATGCACGGAACGTGTTAATTCAGGTTAAGAGGAAACACCACGGTCGAGAGAGTTGAAAAATTCCTACAGACAGTTGACAAAATTAACGTTTGGTAGTCCCCTGTTTCCTCCTCCAAAACTAGACCGATTAAAATATTTTTTTTTCATTAAAATTTAAAAGAATGAATTGGCTGTGTTCCTATGTTTTCTTTTTTTTCATAAAATAATTATTAAAAGAGATATTAATCGACAAAAACCTAAAAAAATTGCCATTGTTTAGACATCCAGCAAACAAATTCGACGAGATTATATAAAAAAGCCAAATCCTTTCTTTACTTTTTAATGTAAAAAGTATTTAAATTGGTCTAGTTTTGGAGGAGGAAACAGGGGACTGCGAAACGTTGATTTTGTCAACTTTCTATAGGATTTTTTCTATTCTCTCGACCGTGGTGTTTTCTCTTAATAACCTTTATTTGCACTTAGTATTGTGATATAAATCGTATGGACAACAAAATATTAACTATTCTAAGAGGGAGATTACACAATCAGTCTGCCGCCAGTCAGTGGGTTATACGATCAGTTTTCCGCCAGTCTAACCGGACTGATGAATGGCCTGACGGCAGACTGATTGTGTAATCTCCCTCATAAAGCGATCACAAAATTAAAGTGTGTTCCCGACAGAATTTTCGTCATTTGTTTTGTTGCGCTAGCTAGAAATAAAATTGACCGTAATGTCTATGTGTGCGTCACGGAAAACCGCTGCTATTTGTCCCAAACGGCTCTTCTGGCTGTCCACCTTATACTTTGTGGGGATAGTTAAACACTTTCGTTTTATTTTTATTGTGAATGAACATGAACCAATTAGGCCGGCCAATTTTTGAGCAGCTTATTTCTTTATCGCGTACTAACGTTGATAACACGATACTTTTAATGGAAACTGGCCCTATGGACAATGTCACATTTATTGAAGTTATAACGAATTTAGCTAGATATTAGCTATTCTATTTTAAACTACGGTCCTTAAAACCAATACTAATCTTTCGCTTAGAGTTGTGAGTGGTGCGTGCGTGTGTGAGTGATGTGTGTTGTTGTGTATCGAGTGGCTTTGTACTCCGCTTTTCAAGGCGTCGCCATCTCTGAGGTCCCGGGTTTGATCCCCGGTTGGGTCAATTTAGAAAACAAACTTTTATATATTGGCTCAGGTCTGGGTGTTTGTGATACCACCGTTGTCTCTGATTTCCATAACACAAGTGCTTTAGCTACTTACTTTGGAATCGGAGCAATGTATGTGATGTTGTCAAATATTTATTTATTAATAATAGACGGATATTCAATTCAGGCTCTACTTAGTTTGAGTATAATAATACTCGAACTAAGTAGCTGTACCTGTGAGGTAGGTAGATAAAACCAAAGTAAGATTAAAATATCGTAATGATAATGTCTGGACTGGAATGTTTTTGATGTGTGTGGTCGTGGTCTATCTGAAATTGTACTTATGATTCAACGAAAAAATATCAAATCTTTTCATCCCATAACAAAGAGGAGATTCAATACTTTAAGCTTATTTATGTGAACCACGTGACTGAGATTATGTAGTCCCAAGCTTGAATGTACCTACACTTATTTTTCTTTCCAGAAATAAACATCCTTTTCTACAACGAGAGCGCATTTCCCACGTCCCGGGAAATGCCGACGCCCGAGAATTTTCTATTATACCTACTTACAAGGATTTTAGAAATTTCACATACCTGCTAGGTAGTACTGGGTAAAAAAGGGTGTTTGAAATTATATGCAAGCAATTTGTAATGCAAGCATTATTAAACTTACTAGTGTTACATTATAAAAAATAAAATAAAAATTCTTTATTCAAATAAACTTAGATATTTTGTAATGCAAGCATTATTAAACTTACTAGTGTTATATTATAAAAAATAAAAAAATCCTTATTCAAAAAAACTTAGATATTAAGTGCTTTCGAATTGTCTATATTTTCCTACCACCCATTCGAGACTTTTTTAGCTGACAAAATAATTATTATTAATTACATACATAAGTATATTTTTTATTATCAAAAAGTCATTTCTGTGATTATGAGGAAAAGGTCGTTCCATAAGCGCGTTCTTATTTCAAAAGTTACAGGATACTATAATACGATGTAAAGTTAAATAATGTGGGTAAGTACTTTTCCACTTTCTATGATCCTTGTGAACTTAAATCTATTCTTACTTTCCTATGGGACCAACTCTGAAATCGCGAAAAGAAAATCAGCTGTTTCATACAAAAATTAATTACGAAAATATCAAAATGTATGAAACAGCCGATTTATTTTTCGCGATTTCAGAGTTGGTCCCACAGTAAAAGTTGTTCAGTTTGATGGTCCCTATCTACCATATTAGGCATTAGGGGTACTTTTGTAACACCTTGTATAAATCTACAGTTACTCGTAGGTATTATACTATACTAACAAAATTATAAATAAACAAGTTTGGAGGATGATCTACGAAACTAGAACTCGTCTGATTTCAAAAATTATTACACCAGATTAGGCAGCCATTACACAGTCAATCCAGATGGTCATCCGATCAAGATCGGTTGATCGTGATCAGTGAGATTCACTGTTACGTGTTCAGGATTTCTCAATCTCATGTCTGGTAACACCACAGAATAAATTAAAGTACCAGCGGTAATGCTAAGGTAAGCCGTTATCTTTGCCCTAAAATCGGTGCCCGGGCAATCCATAATTTGTAGTCTATACTTTGTGGTAAAGTATCTAAACTGGATCAAAAGGCGTTCGATAGTTCCTGCGTGATACGAATTCTAAGGTTTCGACACGAAGTTGACCTGAAAAGCTTTTTGAATGGCACGAAAATGTGAATTGAAACGCTTCTCGTAAAAGGAGAGTAAACTTTATACATTAAAAACTAAATAGTTTTCAACAAACAATATTGTACGAAGTTGAGAATACCTTACTCTCACTACGCTTTGATCAAAACCAAAACCTAAAACTATCTTATTTCGACGACCTCCGTGGTCGAGTGGCTTTGTACACCGGTTTTCATGGCGTCGCCATCTCTGTGGTCCCGGGTTCGATCCCCAGTTGGGTCAATTTAGAAAATCTCCGTTTGTTGTCTCCGATTTCCATAACACAAGTGCTTTAGCTACTTACTTTGGAATCGGAGCAATGTATGTGATGTTGTCAAATATTTATTTATTTAACAAAACCTAAATAAAATGCAATACAAGCATTATCATACTCCATCAAAACAACCAATGTAGAACAAATAACATCTCTCCTACACGCATACCGTACTCACACTCAGTCGTACTAGCTGCTGTTGACATTCCAAAAATATGCTTTTACATCATCGTAATCAGGTCGCGAATGTGACGCAAACATCATAAATAGAGGCTTGGCTGATCCATTGATGATTAATTGCTATAACTATTATTAATATGTTGTGACTGATATCAGGCAGGGTAGAATAGAATCTAAGGGGGGTAATGGCGTTACATAATTACACATGCGAGCTTGTTCAGCAAGAAATTACAATATTAGTGTATGTGTAACTAAGTAATTTAAAAAAGAAAAGATGACTATTATGAAATATTTAATAAGACCAGATGCTGATTGCTGAAATGAAAGCGTAATTATAAAAGAAAATAAATTTAGAATCAACATCAAAGTCAACAAATTTTAAACGCACAATACGTTAGATTTTAGTGCAACCTAGTCGTACGCAAAAAACCGGTCAAGTGCGAGTCGGACTCGCCCACCGAGGGTTCCGTACAAACTCGATGAATGATTACGTACTTATGTGGAACAGAAGTAAGAATAAAAGTGTTGTAAGTACCTTTAGGTATTCACTTTACTACCAATTACCTACACCTACCCAAAATGCCACTTTAATTTTTCGTTTGCAAAAATAACTTTGTTTTTCATAGTGTTTGTATAAATGACAAAGTTATATTTGCGGTATTGGAAAATGTGCTAGCTCTGAAACTGCTAAATATTTTTCGTTCAAACCAATTTTCGTTGAAAGTGTTTATAAGATCTACAGCATATATTTATTTTTTATTTTTTACTCTTAGTTTAAAAGTTAGGAGGGGAGGGGACACATTTTACCACTTTGGAAGTGTACATCTTTCAAACGGTTAACTTTGAGAAAAATATCCGCACCAAACGTCAAAATCGGTCCAGCGGTCTACGCGTGAAAACGTAACAGACAGACAGAGTTACTTTCGCCATTCGCATTTTAATATTAGTATGTATATATGGATCAGATCCATGCTTTAGCTCAGTGCTAAATATGGATTAGGTTAATGCTAAGGCTAACACGTGTTTCGATCAGACGACAAACATATGACGATAACGACATGACTGCCCATTCTTTTGATTTTCTTATCAGTTACTTAGCTTATCTAGATTAAATATGTACTTTACAACTCACATTAAATATTGAGATATCAGATCATTTCATTACACATCTCTGAAAAAAGTTTTGAAAATTAATCCGTAGTTATTTATTTCAATGATTAAATAGTTCTATCTGTTCTATGGATCGAACCCGGCACCTCAGAAATAGTGCCACCATGAAATTCGGGGTGCCGTGTACAAGGTGCAAGCCACTCGACTCGACCACCGACTGAGGTTGCCATTTTATACCAAACAATCATACATTTAATTTAACAGCACTGAAATGTCAACTAAAAGATTCAAAAAATAACTCGCTGACTAGTTTATACCACTTGTCGAAGGTGATTCCTTCTACATTGGTGAGATGGCGCTGGCTTGCAGCGTAAGAGTTGATATACTAGAAGAAATTCGACGTTCTCACCAGTGACTCGGTAGCTCAGCGGTCAGAGCATTGGACCGGATATCCAAAGGTCGCGGGTTCGATTCCCGTCCGAGAACATGATCTGGTGCGAGTCCTATTTTTCTAGTATATTATTTAGTACCTACTTACCTAGGTTTATTTACAAATTAATCGAGGAGTTTCGTGAACAAAATGTGTCACTTATCATCGGTAATTACGGTAACGAAGCACAAATTACCTCGGAGGGAGTATCTTATTTTATTACCACCCATTTGATCGCGTCGTTAACGTATAATAACTAAAACAATAAAATACTCCGGGCAACTATAAAGCCGGAAACCTTTTTTTTTTAAGTTTTTTTTTGCTAAAAGTGGCCACTTTTCGCTAGAAACTCCATTAAAATAAATGACAGGCTATAAAATATCGTTTAAGCTATAAAAACACAAAGCCACAAAGCTTCTTCGGAGTACACTACAGAGAGATAATTCACAATTTCGTCTTTCAGTGCTTAAAGCACTGATGTTTTTTTTACAATATAAAAATAAAAAAACAAAAAAGTTAACGCGAAAGGGTTACTCATTTTTTCTTGAAAAACCACACAATTTTTTTAACTATTATGTTGTTTTGCTGTAGGATTGCATGGTATGGTGCGCGATTTAAAAAAAAATGTTGTTTCGGTTATTTTTAAAAGTAAAATGAAGTCTTCTTTCAGTAAAATTTTCTATCTTAAATATTTAAGGTACATACTTTCTCTGCATGTGGCAAAGTTTTGGGACACCCTGTGTATTCTGTGCCTATATACCTACATAAAATTTATGTTTTTTAGATTAAATTGAATTAATCTAAGTTAGGTGTTTAAAAAAAAATAGTTGTTTATAGCAAGTAGGTACCTTACCTAGGTTTTACGTAGAAGATTTTTTTGAACTCAGAAAATTTTTAGAACTTTTAATAATTGTCTGTGTTCACTTTATTGTTTTTATTAGTGCATTTAAAAATACCTATTAAGTATCTCCTTTTACGTCACGGTAATGGCAGAATGGTATAATAATAATTATATTAACCAGGTCGACGTTATCGTTTAGATTTTACGGGAAAATTTTGAATGTTTGGTCACAGATTTTTAGTCTTCTGGACTGGAGATGTGTTAATAAATTAAAGCCAACCAATAATGAGTGTCTTTTAGATTCGCACCGAATCTTGTTTACAAAATGGAGACTTTATTCACTATCTATAGGTTCTTGATTAAATGAATAAGTACCTGATTAAAATAGTAAGTACCTACTTGATCCTCCGATTAAAATTGTAACACTTGATATTTTAGAATTACCCATTTTCGACGTAAATAGGTAACTTACTATTTTGGGGTTTAGACTGCAGAGTAGGCAGCACAAATTGAGCAGATTCCTTTATTTCGTTCGCATATTTTTCATCCCTAAAAACTATCTGTATGATGAATAAAACATCTATCATCGATTTTTACAATTTAAAGAGTAGGTATGTATGCCACGAGTTACTGTTAAATAAACACTGGTCAAACGATAAGCAGCTTTAAGGTATATTAGCATGTAAGCAATCAACAGGTTGCAATTTGCATTGCATTGCATAGGTACCGAACGAAATGGATGTTACGAATATAAACACGTTAAAAATATACCTACCTATTATAAGTAGGCACGTCGAAAAGGTACACTCTGGCCAAACTAAGTTTTTTTGTCATGTTCATGCATCAGCGAACTTACCACAGGCAGCCACGGAAGGCACTTCAGTTCACCCAGCAAGTTCACGGTCAAAACGCAGAAAGCGCAAGCAAGACCGTTTACGGCTCACCACAAAATTAAAACAAAATATTAAACGCACTTGCTACACACGCACGCTGTTATTTCACAGAAAAAACTTTTAGTTGCTAGGAAAGGTGCATAAACTTCTCGCAATGATATTCCAATTGATAAACCAATAAGTAACAGTAAAAGTTTACGCGCAGTGGAGGTTATGTTTTTGTTATTCCGTTAACGAGCGAAACGTCACCCCTTAGCGATAACCGCGGCGCGACTGGCAGATTGGCAGAAGCAGTGTTGCCAGTGGCAGATAGTCAAATATAACATGAGATAGCTGAAAAAGTAACATTTTCACGAGAAAAGTAACATTACCTACCTTTTTTGTGGAAAGCGACGCAATACTATAAAATGGCATTTTATTACACAAAAACTAAAATTAGTTTCCTGTCCCATTTTTGAAACATCGAAAACTTCGTAATAATTGTTGATCGAATAATCAACTGGCGATGCTAAAAATGCCTGATGTGGGCCCCTATCCACTAGTAAACTAATTAGTATCAGTTTTAAAAAAACTTTATGTTAGTTTTATAGATTAAAATTCTACATAGGTGGGTTGCTTAGAGCATTAAGAAGCTCTAAGGTAGATGGTGTTTGAAAAATGGCTATATTTTTGTACCCATTTATGTAAAAGCCTAGTCGCGGCGTGCGCAGCGCGCCGCGCGCTCCAGGCGCTGCGGTGATGACGGTTTAGTCAAAAAAACATTACACTCAACATGTACCTAATGATTTTGTTTATGCATTTAAAATTTTAAAATCGATTGTACTTAATCATTCGCTGCTAGTCACCATTAGACTCACTTGCGATGCTTAAGTAAGCGGAGTGGAAAATTAAGAAATACAGGCGAGTGAGTGAATATGTCGCTCACTCAAAATTAATATAAAAAAATTCTTGGATGCGTTCCGTTTCACGATATTTTTTTGTTTGCTAGAAAATCTAAAAAGTAACACAAAGTAACATATTGAGCCGTGTAACATGGAGGTAACATGAGAGGCTCAAAAGTAACGTAAAATGTTACTTTTGTAACATTCTGGCAACGCTGGGCAGAAGTGAAGTGAGAGGCAGATGCAGATGATTAGAATGAAAATGAATGAACGGAACGGAACGGACAAAATCACGGAAGGAAGTCAAGGAAGGACGTCAACAACGGAACGAACGAAAAATAATGAACGTCATAAACGTTACGTTGGTTACGTGCCTGAATGAAAGTTGAAACGAACGGAAACGGAACGCACGCGTGCACGCTGGATTGTGGTCGTCGCAAAAAACATGAGCACAAATTATTTTTCTGAGAGCACAATAACTCTTTAGTTAACCACTCAGCCGATCATTTGTTATTTTTCGTGTAATATTTACATCGTTTTATTTTCGTGTAATATTTACATAAACTTTTATCACAAAAAATAATTTAAGTTTTTTCTATGCAAACTTCGGAGATAAGGGAGAGGGGAGGGGTATTATTTTTTAAATTTTTGTCAAAAATCAAAAACAATGCGGCTTAAATAAGTTTTTGAGTGTGCAAGCAACGCTCTTTCATTATGATACCCCATATGCCCTAGTAGCCTCACTTCGAATTTTTAAGACCCCCTTTCAGTCCCTGTTGCCAAAAAATTCCAGCTGTGACAGACAGACAGACTGAGTCGCATCATAAGGATTCCTTTTTACCATTTTGGTACTACCCTAAAAAGGACTCTCGAGGGATAGACAAGTAACTATCCACGCAGATGAAGTCGCATGCGGTCGCTAGTAAGATAAAATGAAGGACGTAAGGAAACTATCGGTTGGTGCAAACAAACAACTCTAGTGTAAAAGGAAAACCAACTCTGTCACAATTTTGAATTTTTTAGTCTGTGAATGCAGTTTTATTCTTACCCTGTTACCTTTAATTATTATTCTGAGGCTGTTACTCTATTGTATGGTGGTGTAAGGGTGTTGTAAATGTGTAAATCTTTATTTTAATAAAACTTAATTTCGAGTTTTTGACATGTTGGATGGAATATATGGATGACTTTTCTTTCATTCAAATTGGATTGACGTTTTTGGCTTGAAATTTTGCTAGCTTAAATATTTTATTGTCTGACTTTATTCTTGGATTGACTACTAACGAATTATGACTTTTCTTCAAGGATTAACAAAAACTAATGAATTAACATTAAAAAACTCTACCTAAGAAACAACTGATGACGAGGAGGCGGTATGGTCTAAGACCTTAGCCTAAGCCTGTTCTTCGAAACGAATAAAAAAAGAAAAATGAGTGCCGTTCTGTCATAATATAGGTACTCAATGACATTGATCATTCATTCAAATCGAAAAACTGTTGTTGTTCGTGATTGTTGATTGATTTCAAATTCAATTCAAATCGTGTATCAAATCAAAACAACAGAAGAAATAAACAATACGTTTTATTTAATCAAACAAAACTTTTTCAGTGGTTTCGGGTTTTGTTTTTGTGTTGTAGCACTTGTTTGTTGTTTCTGAACCAAAATGATCAATACAGCACTTTGGTGTGGCGGAACAGAAGAAGAGTATGAAACGCAACATTTCGGGTTTGGTGCGCAACGCCTCAAAATCGCTGTACGCCAAATGGTAGAACAAAAAATTAGAACGGGAGTCAAAGAAATGGAGTCCTATTTACAAGAATCATTGGATCTCAACGATACTGATAAGTCTACATTAACGCATTCGTGTGACAAACTAATTCGACTTTATTGCGAACGTGCTGGACCTTCTTTGGAGATCATAGATCATGAAATAGAGAAGGTGTTGAAAATACCTCAAAATGTCTTACTTTCTGAAGACGAAGTACAACTACAAGATATGTCTGACACAGATTATGAAAAATTAAAAGAAGAAGTTGCTTTGCTTCGTAAGCGTGTTGAGCGGGGAGCTTTGATGGAAGCTTTGCTCACAGCTGAAGAAGAAGAGTTATTGACTGTTGAGAAAGTATGTGAAACTGCAAAAAAGGATATGGAGGTACTAGATTTACTTTCAAAATATACGGAAGCCAGTGACAGTGTTAAATCCATACAGCATGACACCCAGTTCTTGTGTGCCAGTGTCCCATTCATTAAACAAGTTGGAGACGATGATAAAGATATTTTTGATGAATAGTGTTGATCGCTATTGTTATATATAAGTATTAGATTTTGTTAATAGTATAAAGCGCTGGCCCTGGGCAATAAAGGGGTAATCACCTGGTACGCCCTTTTTAATATTATTTGATATTAAGCTTCTCAGAGTTTCTTTCTCAGAGTATTTTAAGTCTTATTTATTTCCAAATAACTTAATATCTGTGGCTGTATAGGAACTAACACCTTTGCCTACAGTTAACTAAACGTAATAAGGAAAAAAAACTATGGCTGGTCGAAATATCAACTAAAATGGCAGTACAAAATGTTGAACTTAAAAATTTTTTTTTCGGAAAAACTATTGGTTTGCTGGAGTTGAAACTTTCCAGAATTACTTCAATAATCCTAACCTTTTCAACAAAAAATTGCCAACTCCCAAGTCGTGGGGCGAAGAAGTACATATTAGCCGAGTATTAGCTATCACTCTTATTCTTTTCAGTTTTTTAATGTTATTTATTAAAATAATTATGACATTAATGACTAGATATTTACATAAAAATATGTTTCATTGATACAATTCTAAAATAGCAATAAGTGGATGATACAGCTAAGATTTGATCATAAAATTTCCCTGAAAAAGGTGGTAATTGGCCGATATGCTCGATACCTAAAGTGGAAATAACTTTGTATTATATACTTACATTGCTAATTGTCAGTGGTTAGCGTGCTCATAAAGTTTAATGTTACAATTATTAAAATGGTACTGTCTATCTATAAATTGTATTAAGTCTCTTTCCTTACTTGTCTTATTTAAAAGAGCTTTTGATAGTTGTCATACAACTTTTAAAATTAAATTGATATCTAAAAATGTTAAAAAATGTTTTAAATTGAATTGTCACTAGTAATAAGTGATTTCTTTTACTATTATCTATGTGTGGAAATCCATTTGTTATATTTTATAATTATTTTTTTCAACAAAGAGTTGGGTGAAGGTATTTGGTATTATTATACATTTTCCTCTTCATTTTATTAACTATAAACCATGTCTATTATTTTAAATGTTTTTGTAAAAAAATAGTTTTAATGTGTTTTGGATCACTACACTGAATTATAAACAAACTAGCTTCTTTATTTCTCCTGTCAAATTTGATTTTTTATATTACTACATTCTTGCCTGGGACCAGTGAAATAATGCTGCAAGATTACATTGTGTAACTATTTACTCGAATTGAGAATTTGTTACGTTTCGTAATACAATTTGTTATTATCATCGGACTGATTCTAAATGTAATAAAACAAATCACTTAAACAGTCACTTTTATTTTTAATGTAAAAACAGAACCTCTTACATACACTATATCAATAACCAAGATAGATTAACAATATTAGTGTTTCTATTTAAAATGTTTGGTTTGTATTAGTAATACATTTACTATGAGTATAAAAAAAGAAACTACCCATATTAAATTTTATAAACTGTGATTATATCTCACTTCAAAAATGATTTCATAATTAATACATTGGCACAAGTTAACTACATACTTATGGTGTGTCTCCGCCAAGTCGCTTTCCTGTTCCCTTTCATCTACAACTTTCAATTTGTCTTGTGTCAAACACATGCGATTATTTTTTTTTTTAAAAAGGACATGCGCTGTTGCATACCTCTGATGAAAGAGCAAGAGGATAGGGAAAGCAACCGGGTGAAGACAGAGCCTTACAGATATTACACAAAAAAAAATCTAACAAAATTGAGAACTCTAAAAGAAACAACAACTTACTATATAATTTCATTTTGGTATCACATTTATGACTTATTCTATCCACAAAACTAGAAATGAATGAGCCTTGCTCTACCTTATTAAATTATTTACTGAACACGGTAACAACATTCAATTAATATCTATCTTATTTCTAATATAGAGTCATACACTTAATTCTGATGGCACTCATGTTTATTGAATACAAAGATGATATTCATGATGAGTTTACTTCCATTAAATATTTCAAGTCTTTTTTTACCAAACAAATGATGTTAATGTTGTTAATTTTAACCTTCCTATATCCCCAGTTTTAGTCAATTTTCAGTTTGGCAAGTTTTATTTAACTAATAAAGCAATATTATTACTAGAGGCCATTATTGGAGGTACATTTTGGGAGCAGACGTTCTTAGGGATGGGGTAATTATTTTTGGTAATTATTTTGGTTTAACAATAAAAAATCAACTCAATTATAATTAAACAAAATGACAAAAAATGAATGTTTTATTTATTTTACAAATAAACAGGTTCTTACATTTAAGAATAACAGAAATACTCTACTGAAAAAAAAAATACTTCAGTAGATAAAATTATAATTATTTGAACACAATTTTTTTTTAAATCAACATAGTATTACAATATACTCTATTTTATGTTGATTTAAACTATGCTTGTGTTCAAATATTATTTTATTTACTTAACTATCATTTTCTCAGTAGAGTATTTCTGTTACTCTTAAATGTAAGAACCTACTTAATCGTAAAATAAATATTTTTTTTGGCATGTCGTTTAAAGTCGAGTTGAGTTAATTTATCGATAAACCAAAATAATTACCAAAAATTTACCCCATCCCTAAGAATATCTGCTCCCAAAATATTATACCTGCTCTAACGACATCTAATTATACTACACACCCATCGTATAAGTAAATTATTCAAGTTTAGCCCCCCTAGCATGATCACCGAAACGCGATGTAAAATAGCGATTTATCGCTTTTAACTGACAAAAGAGATTTTGACAGTTGAGTGTCGATAAAATGCAATATCACGCGATAGGTTTATATCGTGTTTCAGTGGTCAGGTTATAGTCAGAGTCATTTAATACACAACACAAACCATTTATCTATCTATACAAGAAAAAATCTAAACTGGTAAGTTTCAGTATGGGATCTAGGAATAATTAACAAGTTTTGAATCTTAATCTAAGAAGACTTCTAGGAAGTACTGAATAGGGAAGAAGTAAGTATCCTCCGAAATTTAATAGAGAAAAAATGCTACATTACGCACATCTAAGAAGTTCTAACTAGATAACATAACTGGGTCAGTAATAGTAGGTATATAAATATTGAAATTTTTGCCAAACATTTGAGTGAATACTTTAATTCTGCAAAAGACATTACAAATTCATAATTGATTAAATACTGTACTTATTATCACAGACAGTAAAATAATGTAAAATAAACTATTAAGAATCTATGTACAACACTTTAGAATTTATGCTTTACGATCTTTACGATTCATATTTACATTTTTTTGCTAACCCTAAACTATACATGAACGACATATATTTTTGGTAATAAAAAAGGTAAAATGGTTTAATTTTACAAAAGATAGTAATTACATTTTCTTTTTAAATCTAAATAAAAGTTGTTAATACTTTATGTTTTAGACTACAAAGCATCATTATGCCAACATGATTTACAAAAGTAAAATATGTAACATTTATTGTCTGCCTAGTGTCACACACTTAGTGCATAACATTTATAAAATTGTTATTCACAATATGACTATTATATGCATAGACAATAATCGTAAAATGTGTTAAAAATAACAAACTTTTTATATATGAAAACTCCTGGAATTGTTTAATAAATTACTGATTGACTAGATTTACAGTACTCCCAAATTAATAATGCACATGCAGAACTTCGCTTATTGTCGTATTCCCGGAAACATCCGAATTATTATACATAATTCTACTAAATTATGCATGAAGAAAATGCACTTAACCACTCTATATACATATCGTCTTCCGACGCTCGGGGAATACAACTGTTGCCGAACAGTGACGAAGATTTCTATGCGCATTATCACTTTGGGAGCACTGTACCTATGGGTATGGCATGATTGATAGCTATGCGAATACATTTTAGGCACATTATTGAAACGTTTTACAATTATTTTTGCATTCAGATTGATATTACCTCTACTTGATTTTCTGGTGACCATGCATAAAATACAACTGTCAATACAAAATCAGCAACAATTGTGTATGATTAATTTGACAATGATGGTGGTACTCGGCAACTTCATTGTATGTATGGTGCACAGATTAAAATACACCATATCGTATTGTACCGCCACAAGCGTTCTGAAGTTGGTTATCATGCACATTGTCAGATTACTCACATTACATTGTATATTTTAAGATAGTAATACTTTACCTTAGCAGATATTTCATAAAAATAATGGGATTATCGGATCGAAGTTAAGTATATTGCAAAGGATCATTGGTATATTCCTACCTTATTGGACCAAGATGCATGAACAGAAACAATATCATCCATCATAATATCTGTGGCATCTTGGACATCAAATTATATTACTAGTAAATTCACATGCAGTTCCTATATTTTATTACCCACCACTAAATAAAAAGGTAACGTAAGTGACCGACTTGTTCATATATTATGCATACAACAATATGAAGCCTATGAACAATCAACACCCACAACTTCTAAGAAACACCTGATTTATCATTCAACCTAAATATGTCTTTCAGGCTACCGATTTTACACATTTGACAAATGCTGGTTATTCACGATAATAGCCGCTAGGGGCGCTGTAAAAATTGACTTGATTGGTATAATATAGTCAGTTGATAAACTCATTGTGATCACAGCGGTCGATATATAACGAAGAATACTTTAGCTGGAGTTACAATCTTTTATTACTACGAAATATCTAACACACGAAGGCAAGAACCCCATAAATTATGTTGGGTTGCGTGTCTCTTGTGTTTTTAAAAGTTCAGTTTTTTTATATACATCAAATGCATTAAAAAAACAATCACTGGAATATCTATACAGATATATATACAGAATACTACACAATCATACATTCAATGGACTAAACTTATTCCCAGGCAAATCAATTGCTAAAATAATCGATAAAACTAAGGTAGTTTGACTCTTGACAAAACCATTTATGGATGCAGACCATTATTCTTGATGAGCATAGATGTTGTGTTTACGTGTTTTTCTAACGAACAAGTTACTCAGATAATATATTTCGAGGTTTTTTTTAATCAACGGCCGGGCCTGGGGCTCTATCGGCTAAAAACATTGAAGTTCATGTTAACTGTGTTTTGACAGATGTATGTGATACATTGGTACTTCGTTTTGGCACAAATAAAAACTTACCAAAGAAAAGTAGCAATGTATCACATACATCTGTCATAACACAGTTAACATGAACTTCAATGTTTTTAGCCGATACCGCCGATGGTCACGTAACAAGGCGAGGGGCAGCGCGGCGAGCGAATAATTAATTTTGTCATCACAGACCAAACCCTTACATATGTTTAGATAATTTTCTTAAATTATAGGTACATATTGTAGCACGCAACGCCAGAGTAAAATAAAAGTTAACTGTGCGTAGTGGACTTAGTCCAACAAAACGTGAAAAGGACTAAGTGAAAAATCGACCAATGCGAGTAAGACCACATGCGTAAAGCAGGGCCAGGGCCAAATATTAATATGCCACGAAAGGGTATTAAGAAGCCGGCGGACAGTGAACTTTATATACAAAGGTAATACCACAAAATGATTTGCAATTTTTTTTTTTTTTTTTTTTATTCTTTTTTTTTTTTTTTTTAGGGGCTTTTAACACATTACGGTTATGCCAGCCCCATCATAGCCGTATTACCCTAGTTAACTAAATTATTCTATGATATACACTATTTAGGGCAAAACAATAGAGTTTTCTGGCATCATCACTTGTGGGGGAGGATAGAATGTCATGAAACATGTTTACATTCTTCACATTTAGGTGCATCTCTTTTATTAGATCTCGTCTTGTGCTCTCGTTCTGGACACATTCCACCAGCAAATGGTGGACGTCTTCTATTACACCGCAGGTATTGCAATTCGGCGACTCTATTTTCTTCATTAAAAATGCAAATTTGTTTAGGGGAATGTGTCCAGATCGAAGCCTTAAAGCTATTTTAACGAGTTGTCTGCTTAAATTACCTACTGCAAACCACGGGATTCGAGGGGTCTCACATTGTAGCGTCCTGTACCATATTCCTCTTTCTAGTGATCTTAAATCAAAATATTCTTTCCATTTGTTATGAACTCTTATTTTTACCTTGTTTAAAATTTCTGTATAATGAGATCTAACATATATTTCATTACCATTAGTAGAAGCATTTTTTGCTAAAATGTCAGCCCTCTCGTTTCCCGCTAGGCCCACATGGGAGGGAATCCATTGCAACTTCAGAGTCCTACCTTCTTTAGTTATTTTATATATTTTTTGCAATACAGAATATGCTATCGGTGTACCTCTGCTTGTTCCAGAGGCACATCGAGCAATATGCTGTAAGGCACTCTTGCTATCCGAAAGTATGACGAATCTATTCAGTCCCATAGAGTCAGCATATGATAAGGCCTCTGAGATTGCAAGGATTTCGGCAGTCATAATGCAAACGTCGGGTATTATTTTAAGACATTCGCTTGATTTAGTTTTGTCTACATAATATGCAGCCCCTATCATATTGTCTTGTTTTGACCCATCAGTAAAGATTTTTTGCCAGTCTCTATATTTAACATCTAGCTCCTCCATTATGTTATATTTAGCTGCATTTGTTTCGTACAGAGTTTTAGAAAACTTAATACAGTCCAAATCTACACATATTGTGTTTGTCACATCAATATTGGAGACCCATGTATCTAAGTTAAACATTTGTAAAATACTACTAGAATGAATTTGTTCGTGTTTATACTCGTCATATGCCCTTACTGTCAAAGGTTTCTTTTTTTTTCGCCAGTAACTTTTTTGTAGATTGTTACTCAATTGATCCAACATCTTATTTGTGTTGTTATTATTTGATGCGAGGCTCTTCATGCAGTATTTAGATGCAAGAAAGTACCTTCTCAGATAAAGTGGCGGCACACATATCTCATTCTCCATAACATGTAAAGGCGTACTTCGAATGAATCCCCCAATGATTCTCAATGCTTGGTTTTGTATTTTGTCTAACTTATTTAAATGGGTCTTAGCAGCATTATCATAAACAAAGCAGCTGTAGTCCAACCTGCTTCTTATTAAAGAAATATAGAGTTTACGCAAGTGTACCGGATGCACTCCCCATGATGAGCCAGCTAAAATTCTGATCAAATTTAACATTTTAGTAGCTTTTTCGGCCGTCTCGTTAATGTGTTTTTTCCAATTTAGAGATTTATCCAACCACATACCTAGATATTTTATATTCTCTTCTACCGACAAGGGTGTTCCATTTACTGTAATATTAATTTCTGTTTCCAGACGGCTTCTAGTAAACAAACAAACTTTAGTTTTAGCGGTAGATATTTGTAAACCCATCTCTTGGAATTGGATTATTAGATTATTAAGTGCATCCTGAACACTTGCGGCGCTATGACTTAGTTTTTTACACAGTGAATAGATAACAAAGTCATCCGCATACTGGTGTATGAATACATTATTAATTTCATTATGAACTCTATGTGTTACTATGTTGAAAAGTAGTGGAGACAAAGGGTCTCCTTGGGCAAGTCCTTTCCCAGCCCAACGTGTGACTTCATCATTGGTACACTCAATTTTAATGTGACGTTCGCTTAAAAAGGACCATAAATAGTTACATATTTTTGCACCAACTGATATGTTTTCAAGGGAAGATATTACTCGTTCAACAAGAACATCATTATAGGCGTTTTCTAGGTCTAAAAAACAGGCCAGCGTAGAGATTTTATCAGAGAGTCCAATCTGAATGTGTGAGACTATACGTACTAAGCTATCTATACTTGATTGGGCCCTCCTAAAGCCAGTTGTATTATGGGACAAAATATTATTTTTTTCTACATACCATTCAATTCTTTTAGCCAACATAATGTGAAATATTTTACATAGGCATGATAGTAGGGATATTGGCCTTAATTTTACAGTATTATTGGTATTTCTATTAAATTTTGGGATAGCTATCACTTTGATTTCACGCCATTGTCTCGGAATGCACGCGGTTTGAAGCATGTGGTTATAGAGCTTAAGTAGGAATGTCTTCCCAGAGAGAGGTAAGTTATAGATCATAGAGTATGTGATTTCATCGTTCCCAGGAGCTGTATCTTTTTTCTTTAAAATATTAATTAATTCTTGTAGGTTAAACTCTTGTTCTAATTCGGAATTTGTATTATACACGGGTGGTTTCTGTGGTAAAGCCGTGTCAGGAGTGAGACTATGTAATAATAGTAATTTGTCTTCGTCAGTCACAGTACACTGGTTTTTTCTAACTCCTTTTATCCAGCCCATTTTATTCCATAGGTCTGATGTCGAATTTGTTTGGTCTATTGAGTTACAGAATGTATGCCATCCCTGACTTTTAGCCCTAGAAATCGTTCTTTTCGCTTCTTCTAAATGGTTTTCAAATGTAATGAGGTTTTGGGGAGTTGGATTACGCCTAAATTGTTTTAACAGCAGGCGTCTTTTTGCTATAGCTTCAGATAGAGTAGGGTTCCAGTACGGCTTAGGTTGGAATTTTTGTCTAGGATTCAGGCATACTTTCACTCTGGGAATACATTCCTCCGCAGCTTTATTAATACATTCCATGAAAAAGTCGTATGACAACTGGATATTATTTTCACACGATATTATGTTAGATTGACTCAATGATATTTCAACGCTATTACTATATTTTTTCCAATCAGCCATTTTATAGTTCCTTTTCGCTGATAATATTACTTTATCCTTATAATTAAAACGAATTTTACAAATTAAATGGTCGCTACCTAGGTTTTCATTTGATACTTGCCAATTACAGCTCATCGCTAAATCCGTTGAAACAAAACAGACATCGGGGGCAGATTCTTGTAACCTTTGATTTACTAGTTTATTTCTTGTGGGAGACTTATCGTTTAGAGATACGTAGTTGAGTTCAGATGAAGATTCAAACAATCTTCTGCCCCTAGTGTCCGTGTTGTGCCACCAGTTGGTGTGGTGACCATTAAAGTCGCCACAAATCATGGAGGATTCCCTTACTTTGGAGAATAATTCATCCCAGTCTACTAACGATGTTGTAACATTGGATGGGCAATATACTGAAAATAGATTTTTTAAGGACTTACAGTTAAGGAGTTTCATATGTATCACTTCTATTCCAGGATTTTTACATCTTGTATCACAAAGTTGAACCTTGATAGACTTATGGATAAGTATGGCTACACCGCCATAAGAATCCATGCGATCTTTCCTAAAGAGATTATATCCACTAATATTAATTTCATCGTCACAGTCAAGCCAAGTTTCGCTTAGGATAGCTATGTGAATCTTTTCTTGACTCATTAAAGTTTCCAATTGTGTTTTTTTTGGCTTCAAACTTTGGCAGTTCCAATGTATTATATTTATATAAAAAGCTCTCTCCTCATCCATCCTGTCGGTAGCGCGATTATTTAAATTGAAGCTATCCATGTTGAGGGTTGATAATCATGTTGATAATGTCAGCTCCCGGTAGGTATTTACATATTAGAGTTCTAATTTCTTCAAAAATTACTTTCAAACATTGATATATTTTCTCTTCCAGCTTATTGTTAGACATAAAAATAATTTTCAACTTCAAAAGGAATGCTTTCCATTCAAACTCTTTCTTCTTTGTAAATCTTGATTTATTTTCCTCTTCTTCAAATTTACTGTCGTCATTATTTTCTGAAGGCTTTGAGTTTGTGTTAGCTTGAAAATCTTTAGAAATGGTATTGTCCTCACATGTCTTTTTCCATCTTTTCTGTGGACTTTTTTTACCACAACTTTTCTTTTTTATTTCTTCTTCTTCGTAGTGATCAGTCTCTTTATTGCAGTTCGGCTCTTGATGAATTATTGCCTTAGTTGATACCACTTCACTGTATGTTTTATTTGTATTATATGTATGTATATATCTCTCCGTAGGGGTAGCTGTATCATATTCTTGATTTAAGATCTTTTCTTTGTTTTGAACATCTATTAAATAAGTATCTAGAGCAATTCTGTATGGGACATTATTTTGACTCATTATTTTCCTTATTGATTTTTCTTTCAGGAATGAGGGGCATGTCTTATCCAAAGCCATATGTGGTCCACTGCAGTTTAAGCATTTAAAGGAAGTAGTGTTACAGTTGTTGTGATCATCACCGCATTTAGGGCATAGTGTTTTTTTCATCGGGCAATATTTAAGGGTGTGTCCAAATTTCCAGCATCCAGAGCACTGGGTGACCGGAAAGACATACTTTTCTACTTTAATACCACAACCATAGATATATACAACTTCGGGAATTGTAGAACTCTGAAAGCATAATCTAATACTTTCGCTATCAATCCATTTGCCCTCGGAACCCATTTTTTTCAGTCTTCTTATTGCTGCAATTTCTGTATCAGATGTTAAGGCTTCCAATATTTCTTTATCAGATATGTCTAGCTCTATTCCTCTTATTATTCCGTATGTAAATGTAGTTTCGTTTGTCATCTGACATTTATAATCCAAAGATTTAAATTTTTTATTGTGTATTATTTTATCGGCTTGTTCCTTATTTTCAAACTCAATCAGGACTTTAAAGACATTTTTGTATTTTATTCTTACAATACCAGGTATTTGTTCTGATTTCAGAAGTCTGGCCAGTGCCATTTGTTTCGGTAACGGTTGTAGACTGGTCACACTAACTTCATACTTTTTCTTATTTCCATCAAGATTCAAAATTGGTGATGTACTCCGTAAAAGTACTTTTTTTGGTCTTCTCCGAGTTACTGTCACAAAGTCTTCTCCACTTTCCTCACTTCTTTCGTCGGGTACTTTCCTTTTTTCGGGGATTATGTTTACAGACAAAGAAGGTTTTGGCACTTGACGAAACTGATCCATTTCGTTTAATTCTTTTTCAAACTGGATTATCACTTCAGAGTCACTTTTATCTAGGTTATCTTCATCACTAATAGCTTCATCCATTTTTGCACCGAATGTGGGTACTCGTAACAAGGATATCTCACCGCGCGATAAGGTTCGGTGCCACACAACCGTCCTGCGAGCCGACACTCGCGCGACTGGATTTGCAATTAAAGCCTAATTAACTCTTCTTGTGAGGTTATTCGGATTAGGACAGTATTTGTCTAGGGTTCTATTAAATAAAAAATCCAAAATACCAAACCAAGTAAAAATTAATGAAATCTACAGTTTTGTATGAAAAAATGTAATTGGAATTTATTTTGATTTGGGTTAATATTTAGGATTTTTTATTTAATATTAGATAAAAATTACTGTCTTAATCCGAATAACACCACAAGAACAGTGAATTATGCTCAAATTGCAAATAACGTTTGTATATGAAGTTCACTGTCCGCCGGCTTCTTAAGAATTATTCACCGCCGTTCCACGCCACCAGTCGCTCAGTTGCATAGTCGGGATGTAGTGTCACAGTACGGTACGATTGATGGTATGACTTACGATGTGATCCAAGGTGGCTTTCTCCTTTAAACGTCATCGCCGCCGCCGTGACACGATGCTTGCTACAGAAATACTGTTGCGGTCACTTTCACACGCTGATGTCGGCGTATGAAACGTATCGAAGCGTTCCCGCTGACGTCGTATGTGACGCTATAAGCGGCCGATGACATTCATAGGAGACCAGAGCCTATGTTATAATATTGTGCTATTGTGTATTGTGCTAGTGTTATATGTGTCGTAGGATAATAGGAAAATCCGTAATTTTGCAAAATTCCTAGACGATCGCAAAGCTCTGAATAATTTGAAACTGACAAAAATGACCAACCAGTACAAAGATGCCTTGCCATACCAACTTTAATAAGCGCCAATCAGCGTTCAAGTTTCCTATTATCCTAAACCAACTCATATTTTGCAATTAATCGAAAATTGCGAAAATCTTTGTTGAAATCAAATCGTCCAGTTCTTTGTAATCTTTCTAGGATTTTCGCGAAGATTTGACTTTGCTTATAATCCTGCGACATATGCACGGCAACGTACGATGACAGCTAGAGGGTTGTCAGATGCATGGTATAATAATATGATCGGACTTCGATCAAGAATATCCTAGATAACGCTTCACTACTAAAACAGCACGCAAATATGACACTAATTGACAAAACAAAAGGCGATTTGAAATGAATATTTTTATCGGAGTATCTACATATTCTTTCCAAATTCAACTTTAAATAGTAGGAAACAAAGAAGAGAATACTTTGTACAAAATAAGCTCCCAGTTTAAAAGCGGGGCGTTATTTTGTGACTCTGACCGGGCATATAAGGTATTCTGGATCGAAGTGGTCAGACGTAGGAGGGCGGGCGCGGGTCGACGGCGGTGCGGACGGCGCGCGCCGCGGGCCCGGGCCACGACCACCCGCTGTCGCTCAACGCCACCAGTCACACGGGACCCCATTCTGTACTCTCCTACAAAACAACAAACAAGATAATATTAAGGAGCTGACATGACCCAACTAGCGCCGCCAGTCGATTTTATTTTATTTATTCTAAATAAGCCCAATTTCTTAAAAAAGGAATCAGTCAAGGTCTTGGGAATGACGTCTAATGTTTATTGAATAACTAGCGGACCCGACAGACTTCGTCCTGTCAAAAAGATTTGTAATGTGACAGTTTTTTGTTCCTACATATTTTATAGTCGGGGCAAAAAATTCTCCTGAACAGAACCGTCACCCTTATTCGAATTTTTCTCGCCGTGAAAACCATCCTTGAACTTCAACGAACATTTAAAAAAAAGAATTTGCCAAATTGGTCCAGGCGTTGTTGAGTTATGCGCTTAGCAACACATTTTGCGATTCATTTTTATATTATAGATGTTACAACATTACAAAATGCGTGCAATAGTTTAAAAACGGGTTTGAACCAACAGTGGCCATTTTTAACAAAATCGCGTTTTAAACTGTTTGAATGCCTTTTCAAACTGTGTAAAATTATTCAATAAATATTAGACGTTATTAAGAAAACCTTTACTGATTCCTTTTTTTAAGAAATTGGGCTAATTTAGAATAATTAAAATAAAATCGACTGGCGGCGCTAGTTGGCTCATGTCAGCCTCTTAAGGGTGCATTCCGATTCAGGCTAAAATCAATTTCAGCGCTGACAGCGATAACAGGCGTACCGATTCAGATATCACGCTTATGACAGTTGCGACCTGTTAACGATTCGGAACGCTCGTGAACGCGCTCATAATGCTCATTGATCTCTTGACCCACATAACCTCAAATTCCAACCTTTTTATTTTATATTGTGTCTTTATAATGGATAATATCTTCAGCTATTACTTCCATGATATGCGGCACAAATTATCAATTAATTTAAAATTTTCAAATAAATGCATCCGAGGTAAACAAAACAAACTAGTGAGAGTTTTGACAAGACGCTCACAGTGATATCCTTCGGAGCATGGGCGGCGTAAGCGCGAGATGGCGGATGTTATGACGCAATCAGTGACGTCACACGGGCTGTCGTTATCGCGCTCACCATGATTCGGTACGCTAATCAGCGCGATGACATCGCTGACAGCGCGAATTGGAATGCACCCTAAGGCGCTATATCAGTAAAGCGAGATAGCGAAAAAATCACGAAATGAATTCGCAGCAAATAACGATAGCGATTAAGGACAAATGCTTCTACATCGTGAATATTGATGATACATATTATTTAAAGCAATTTCGACTTGAATACCTAATGTTGTTTCTAAATAATCTCAAACTTTAGACTTTTTATTTTAATAGGTATTTTCGAAATTAATGTATCGAGCCAAAATAATTAAGTCGTGTTTCTGGTTTAATAAGTGTGTGGATAAAGATAGAAAGAAATATATATCTTAATTTCAGATTCGTAGGATTACATCAAAAAGTGTTAATTTTCTTTAAAGATCGCTTTAAACAAAACTATTGTAGGTACTCTACTTTCCAACAAAGACAAAGCATTTATTTGTGAATATAGGTAAAGATTTAAGTGTAAAGAATTCTGCGATCTCGATATTTGTACGTACAATGACGCAGTAATAATACCTGTGAAATGTTAACAGTCTTCGCGTGCATGGGGCTCTGTGGCGCGGCGTTGGTGGTGAAGTACCCGCCGGGCCGCGGCCGCAGGTGCCGGTTGTTCATCTCCATCTGAACTATCTTCATGAACTCAATTTGGGCTGCCAGTTTCTGCACTTCTTCCTGTTATTGGTATAACAACATGAATTAAAGATTTAATGAAGAAAGGAAGAAGTTATTAATTTAAGCTAAATGTACCTAACACGTCGGTGTTAGGTACATGTGTCGACATATATTAATATAAGGGTGCGGAGTATTTTCAGAGGTGTCTCACTCCGCGCTTTAAGTTTTGTATTAGCCTACTGCTCGCGGCTGACTCAGTCGAGCCAGCGCACAAAGGATGTCAGACACGCTGTCTGCGAGTGACGAGCGCGCGAACGACACGAGTAAGTAGGTGCATACATGTTTAGAAAAGGTCCGATATAATTTTGTCGTGATCGTGATGCGCATGCGCATGCTAGGCCGGTTGGATTATCTAAGTAGAAGCTAAAATCCACTCGCTAATAAAGGCGCATTGACAATACTGGCCCGACTTCATCGAGTGTAATACGCCGGCTAAACTGTATAAATCAGTTTGTTTGTTTGCAGTTAAACGTGTGCGTGAGACGGGAAGACGGTATAGATAGATTTTTTTTTTGTTTTCTTCTAAGTTTTCAGTTTTGGGGTTGATGTTTTAAATAGGGTATAATACTTTTATTATTGTATTTTAGTGATAAGATTTTGAGTTTTAATGATCCGCAGACCCCATCTGCGTATGCTATTCCGTACATACGGGGATGGAAAGTCGTGTGGGGGGGGAGAATATAAGAGGACAGATCAGAGATAGAGGAGGAAGAAATAGAGTATAGAAAAGCGAGGAAAGGAAAGAAGAATATGAAAGTCAAATTGTAATAAATTAATGATGAGTTACTTCTTCGTTAATGATGATTTTTTTTTTTTTTTTGGGATTTTGTTGTTTGCTATTGTATTGGCATTTTTTTTTATTATTATTATTATTATTTTTTGTTTTTTTTTTTATTTATTATTGTTATTTTTTTTTTTTTTTTTTTATAGGTAGACTTATGTACATATTTACAGTTAGTTTTTTTATTACAGGGAAGGTAAAAGTGCAACACGTAACAACCTAGAACAGCACAGGACTCAGTCTATGCGGTTTTAAGTTCCTAAACTATTTTTATTTAGGATTGGGAAGGATTCTGTAAGTTAAAGGATTTAACTTGGGAAAAGGTCTTAGTGATGAAGGAACAGAAGGCTTTTGAAAATGGTGGCATGTTATAATTTTAATAATGAGTACAAGTAAATAATAAATTGAGCGTGTAGATGTTGTGGAAGCTAGAGGCAAATAGGAATGCCGCCATTACCAATCTCTTTCTTTACTTGACCGAATTATGTGAACCATACGTAATACTTGAGGAGCATTAGCTGCTGAGATAATAATACCTTTAGTTCCTCATTCTCTTGGTACAAGTCAGGTGGATCGTCCGGCACCAGCCCGATGCCGTTGAGGGAAGAGGACGCAGGAACTCCTCTCGCTCTCGCGCGACTGTCCCACGTGTCGCCAGTGCCTCGTACCACGCGAAGTACCTTATGAAGGGGAATAAAGGGTCAAAGTCAAATTCAACAAACATTTATACTGCCTCGCCACTGTACACGGTACGTGTCATACGTGTGATCAAGGCATTAGAAACACCAATCGATTTTTATACAAATGAGGTAACTTTGAAGCCTTGGTTCTCCGCCAGGGATTAATCGAACTGTGATCCAATGATGGCTGTCCAGGGAATGAATGGAAGAGATCCAGATCGCTATACACACTCAACTGATCTGATCAGCATGTGTGTTGTGTGTGTACAGTCCATGGTGTAGTGTAATCTATTTAAATAACAGGCATTAATTTATTAGTCATTTGCAAAGACAAAAATTATGTCGTTCATAAAAAATTTAAACCGCATCTTACTGAATTATTGAAGCTGGTTTCATCTCAAGTCATTAGGTGAGTTAAAAATAAACGGCCTTACCACAAAAGATTTAAAAACATTGTTCAACAAGTGTTTAACTTAGACACTGTTTAAATGTGATGCTGTCACTTTTTTGACAGTATTGTTTGAAAGAGACGGACATATTTTAACAGTGTCTAAATTAAACAGTGTTTTAAAATCTTTTGTGGTGAGGCCGAAAAAGTCTGCAGAAACTTACCTTTGGTAAGAAAACTAATAGCACTGTAGTTGATGTGGACAGCTGTGTTCTGATGAAACCCAGAAGATATTTGATATCTGGCCCAGCCCTAGGCAGGATGAGTAAACTGTAAAATAGATTTTTGGTAATTTATTAAATTAAAAAAGTGAAAACATTCGCTTGCAGCGAAGAAGTTAAAAGTACTAGAAAATTTCGCCGCTCCCACTAGCGACTCGGTAGTATAATTGGTCAGTGCATTGGGCCGGAATCCCAAGGGTGCGGGTTCGAGACCCGTCTGAGGTGCTACGGGTGAGTCGATTTTTTCTAGTATTTTTTCTAATATTATTTATCTTAAGTGAAAACATGTTTACTTTGGATCGGGAACATTATGAAATGAAGACTAACCCTCGTATCTATAGATGAGTAAGTAATGATTTGAGTAAAACTTGTAATTTTCAAATGCTTCTTATATTATTTGTATAATATGCAACTTATTAGTATATTTAATCTTAAATGCAGTTAGTGCCGTTTTACTTGTATGTGAATATAATATTAGAAGCATTACTTGCTCGTCTATAGACACGAGGGTGGGTCAACTCATATTAAATTATGCTCTAACGCCTATAGCCCCGCCGCGAAATAATACAAGCGAAACCGCTGTAGTTCCGCCGCGCGGGATCACACGAAATGTATTACGAATTCGTAAGTCGCGTCGCCCGCTAGTCTGCGCTCCGCGTGGCCAGGCCGTTAGGCGCTTTATACACTGAAACTTTTAGCGGTGTGACAAAGAAAAAGAGTGTGTCGCGTATGAATCGCTGCTAAAAGTTGTAGTAAGCGCTTAAATTCACACTAACAACTTCAGCATCAGGTGGTGATGAAAATGTCTATGTTCAAGATATTCTAGCTTGGTAAGAAGTACTCACTGGAATGCAATCATGAGGGAGTTGACAGTGAATATATTGTAAATGGCTATGGATATGAGCCTCGCTTCATTGTACAGGCTCTCGGCGTGCCGCACTCGGTAACAAACCCTCACTCCCCATAGGAGGAATAATATTTCACCTGAAAATATGCAAGGAATTTTCATACTGTGACTTCTAATATTTTATTTTAAGATATAAAAGTGACAGTAATGTAAAAAGTATACAAGGTGTTACAAATTACCCCTAATGCCGAATATGGTATATAGGGACCATCAAACTGATCAACTTTTACTATGGGACCAACTCTGAAATCGCGAAAAAAAATACAGCAGTTTCATACAAAAATTAATTACGAAAATATCAAAATGTATGAAACAGCTGATTTTTTTTCGCGATTTTAGAGTTGGTCCCATAGTAAAAGTTGTTCAGTTTGATGGTCCCTATATACCATATTCAGCATTAGGGGTATTTTTGTAACACATTGTATAGTTTTATTGTGAAATTGAAATTATGAATAATAAAGTTATGGCTAATGACAATTATGTTAAAACATATGATAATCCACAGGATCACACATCAAATGATATTTTTCTTTCAATATACATCTTAAGAGTCCGGCGAACAGTGAGTGATCCGAATAACATCACAAGAAGAGTTAATTATGCTCAAATTGCTAATCATTTTAGTATTAAGTTTGTATGGGAAGCTCAGTTCGCCGGACTCTTAACTTGTTACACTACGTTATATTATTATGTATTTTATTTATATTCTAACATATTTATCTCACTTTACTCACCTATAGCTAAACTGTGATCCCACCAATTGTAAGTGCACTGTTTGAATTTCAACCCTCTGTTATCAGTAATCTGGAATAGACAGAATTTTATTATTACATTAATTCAAAATACTTTGAGCATTAGGGCTTGCTGGTGGCCTGCTTCTCAGATCCAAGAACTGCTAGATAGCACACTTAATTTGAAAATGGAAAAGACTTCGAGATTATCTGTCAAATTAGAGATAACTGTAACTTAACTGCTTGAGGTTGCTTTCGGAATTACTGGCCTCGTATTCAGAAACAATACTTTAGTCACTCTCTTACTGCCTGGCCATGGCCACGCGAACCGGCGACAGCGAAGTGACGCGCGAATTGTCTCTTGGATTGCTTGCTCGAAATGCTCACCGCACGGCGGCCGGCGGTTAATTTACAACTCGCGGCATCACACGAAAAGTATTACGAATTCGTGAGTCGCGTCGCCGGTCTGCGCTCCGCGTGGCCAGGCCGTTAGGCGCTTTACACACTGCAACTTTTAGCGGCGTGATTTATGAACCCGCATTTGAAAAAGCGAGTGCATCGCTGCTAAAAGTCGTAGTATGTAAAAGCACTTAAATTCACACTTACATCTTCAGCATCAGGTGGTGATGAAAATGTCCACGTCCCAAGATAAACTAGCATAATAAGAAGTATTGGGGCCATCCACTGAAGAAGCTGTTTGTCTGTCAGTTTCAGTTTGTGGGCTGACTTTACACGGTATGTTAAGGACACTCTAAAATAAAACAAATTATATTAAGCTTCGAAATCTATATCAAGGGTGGTCTATAGATATTCCAGATAGGCAATTTTTTATGGCGGCACCGTACCACAGCTTTTAAACCGGCAAAATGCCTATAATGAAAACCCCTAAGCATTAATTAACATAATCACTAAACCATAATTTTAAAATGTATATCTTTACTATGGATAATGTCAATATGCATAACGATTAAAAAACACATAAACTTAACACATATAATTTTAATACTCATAAAAGTTAAAACCCATACTCTCAATATAAGTAATGTAAATACTCATAAATGAAGATGGCATACTTATTTGCTGTAAAGTATGTAACAAGATAAAACTTTAAAAGCAATAAAGGCGGGTTAAAGTTGCGTATGGAAGGATATTAACTATAGATATGTCGCAGTTAGATGGTTTAAGCTGTGCTATTGTTATCATAATATCCCTAGGGGTACCGTAATATAGTAGATAACTATCTAGAGTAATCTAATGAAATAATTATTTTAAGGCCTCTATTGATAGTAAATTTTACAAAAACGACGTCTCTGGCGCTGCCAATTGCAATTTTTATATCAGGTTTTTATCTTTCACTCATATAATTACCTCCATGTTTTCATTAGTAAAGCTGTGTAAGTTATACAGAATCCCATGTGACGAGTCCATTTTGTAGCCATACAGGAGTATCTGTCCAGCACAGGAAATATGGCCGCCATCTACAAATAATAAATAGAAATTGAGATAATAACTGGAAATAAGTGAATCAAGCACACATCACTGTGATTGGGTAGGAGATATGGTATGACACAGAATAGATATTAGTACTATGTGCAGAAAGGACACTTCCCGCCCCGCCCTAGAATCAATTACCTCACCCCACACTCATAGAGGACTGGAGGAGGTTTATTATAACATACCTCCATATACATGATAGCACATCCAAGAAGAGTTATAGAGAGGAATACAGGACTCGCTACACGGAACACTTTTACACGCCTGTGGTGACGCGTGTAGATGGTGAGACAAACTGTCAACATTGCACAGCTCACCGATATCACTAGTAGAGATATCCTGAAATAAAAATTAATAAGTAAACAGTTTGATATTCCACTAAATAGGGTCAAGACAGGATAAAAGACACTCTGTCCTATATTATGTATAAAGATCTCATTAAATTCATTTCTTATTTTAAAATTAGATTTAGACATTTAACAGTTAGATTTAAAAAACTCATGGAAATTAATTTCCATGAGTAACTAACTAGTTTGACGAACTTCAGTGTAATTTTCAACTAAATTCACTCATCCAGTAAGTGTTATAAAGTCACAACATCAATTAATATCATTGCACAACATAGTTAAGTTATTGTATAAAGTTATGGATGTAATCTTGTTGATGTAATACTTTTCTATAAAATGGATCTGGCTAGGAGAAAACTTGTATGAGATTCTCATATGCATTTACATACACATATATGTTTAATCTCAAGGAATTCCTTTTGTTTTTCATTATTAGTTTATTCAAACTTACCGAAAAGGCCAATTGTAAGTAGCGAGGCAAGGTTCTGGCCCTTTGCATGTTTCGCATCCTGGCTGACATTTTAAGCACTCGTATGGCTCACTCCAGTTTTCTAGATCATTTTCTTCAAAATCTTGATAAGCAACTGTTTAATAAAATAACATTAAATCTTCAACTTCAACTTTTATGAATGTTGAAAACAAAAAAACAATCCTTGTTGTTGCTGCAAAACAGCTGTCATGTCAATGTCAAATTGACAATCTTTTTTTTTTTTAAATTCGACTAAAGTGCATTCGTGTAACATAGGTTCTTGTGAATTTATTAAATTATTTGAAAAGTATTTTATCCTATTGTTTATACTATTTCACTATCCCAGTCCTATTAAAATTATCTGTAGTAATAAAGACTTAATTGCATACAAATACAGAACACACATATACAACGTGTTACAAAATAGCCCCTAATGCCGAATATGGTAGATATGAACCATCAAACTGAATAACTTTTACTATGGGACCAACTCTGAAATCGCGAAAATCAGCTGTTTCATACAAAAATTAATTACGAAAACATCAACATGTATGAAACAGTTCCCTTGGTCACGGCATCACGCGTGAACAACTGGACCGATTTTGCTAATTCCGTGTTTGCTTGACTTGCCCAAATTAAAACGGTGTCATTAACTTAAGAGCTTATTAGACCTTCCTGAATTCCGGACCCGTTATTCAGAGTCCGATTTAGCATCCGTTATTCAGCCGCCAGAGCTAGCTGATTACACCTTCCTTGATTCAGCGTCCTTAATAGAGATGGGTGAATGAATCAAATATACAAGGTGTTACAAAAATACCCCTAATGCCGGAAATGCCAATGATTATTAATGAAATTGAAATAATGGGCACTGTTCTTTATTTATTAGCTATAATATTTACGGAGAAAAACAGTATCGAAGGTTTGCAAAAATATCGACAAGATTTTGAAAGATTCCCATCTCTGCCTGATCAGCTGTTCCGGCCTGTTCCGGTCATTGGCTTCCAAATCAAAGACTATTCGTTCTTCAGACTGGTTACATCTGTTGATATTTGTACCTGCGTTTACAGTACAGTGACCTAAGTATTAAGCTAATTACGACATAAGCGTATTTAAAATAAAATAAATACCTGAGACATTACAGTAACGTAATTTCTAAATTACATAGTTACTGAATCAATTATTTCAAAAATGTAAAATTAATTTCTAAAAGACACGTAAGCATCATCATCAGTATTTAAATACCATGGATAAGTTAAGTAAATTACTAATTTTACCTAGAGAATTCTTGCTTTGATAGGTAATTTCAAGCAGGTACCAGAAGTCCTATCTGTTGTTGTTTAATCTTTGAAATCGTGTTTGAGACGCGCGCGCGCCGGGCTTGTCCGCGAACAAAAGTCGGCATCACACAAAGCCATCAAACGATTCCGCCGCGGCGCGCCCTATGGCACAGTCAAAAAAATGTCAGTAGTCTTAGTTGTTCCGATTAGCATAAAATTCGTTAATAGTTTTTATGGTATTAAGATGTATGTAGGTACAATGCGAATAATTTAACTTTGTACAACAGAAGTGAACACCTTCAGAGCGCTTGCGAAACAAAAGGATGTATTTTAATCTGTTGAAATCTGTGTGCACCGCATCATACATTCTCGAGAGAAGTTGCCGCGGATCACTGTCTATTGTCAATTTAATCACATTTTATTTTTATTTGAATAAGATGTAGGATGGTAGGAGAAAAAATACTATCGGACCTTATGAAAAGAAATGTATGAAATTTCTACTGTTGTTATTGACGCAAAGACTAGTTGAGCAGTGTTGGAAAAATAACATGAATTTTAAAAAAGATCATGAAAAATGAATTATTTTAAAAAACTGTAAGTAGGTAAGTAGATTGATTAATTTTGAGGTAGATTGATTTAATTATGCTTGCGCCTTTTATGGAGAACTAGCTTGCCACCCGCGACTTCGTCGTGGTCAGGTCAGTTATTCCTTTTATTAGGTACCTAGGTAACTAGTGTGAAAAATAGGCCTACTGGACAAGCTTGTGCGGTGTGGTACGACGCACTGACCGACCGGTTGTTCGCGTGTTCGCTCGACGAACACGCGAACAACCGTGCCAGGCGCCGTGCGTACGGACTACGGTTAGTCGCTTTCCTGCCTTCAAGCAGTACTGTGTGCGTGTGTGTGATAAAAATGGAATCAAACGACATGGAAAAAAATGCTACAATTCAATTAATCAGACTCTATCGGAAAATCCTAAAATCAACTTAATTTTGCACCTTATCACAATAAGAAAAAATTACAGTACTGCCAACATAACGCCATAGGTACTATTCAATGAAACGCATTCTACCCAGGTTTTTCGTTAAGTTTGATTAGTTGTTAATTTATTTTAAGTGTAATAAAACTATTATTAGTTATTTTAATCATGCCCGTACGTTCGCAGTGCTTGGGAATACGGGTACATAGTGATGTGTTATGGTTTAGTAGAAGCATGTGGCTATGCTTCTCTTGCCTTTATTGGCAAGAGACTGGTTTTTATTTAGCATATCATTTGAACGGCTCGAGATGAATGGAGTGCAGTTCGAGCTACATCTTTTGAGCATGTAATGTAAGTAATGTAATTCTTGGTTGAAATGAAACGATTTTTTTGTCACACATACAAACTGTGGGCAGCGGTGGCGTTTCTATGAAGCGCGCGTAGTTTTATACTTTTAAATTGGTGCGGGTCAGTCCGTCCGTCGCGCGTCGTCGGGGGTCTAGTACTGAAAATCGAAAGTTATTTCGTCGAAATCGATGGGCTATTTTACCGATGGGTCATTTCACCAAAAAGCCATTTGACGGAAAATTTACATCACCGATAGTACATTTCTTCGAACGCCATATTATCGAAAGGCAAATAAAATAGTCTCAATTAAAAAGTTTTATTTAATAATCATAAATTTTAAGTGACGCTAAATTACTTTTATAAAAATAAACCACTATTCGCATTATTAAGAAATAAAAAGTATTTAGTAGTTTAGTAGTCAACATCGATTTTCTTAGATTTTATTTCTCTTTCGATAATATGGCGTTCGAAGAAATGTACTATCGGTGATTTAAGTTTTTCGTCAAATTGATTTTCAGTGAAATGACCCAAAGGTAAAATAGCCCATCGCTGAAGTGAATTTTCGATGACATGTAACTTTCGTTGATCAGTCCTAGACCCGTCGTGGCTCCGCCTACATGTTCGCGAACAAATCGGTGCGCGCACAAAGTGGTATGAACAAGGTCATAGACCGGAAATAGAGATGTGGATTAACATTGTCGATATTTTTATTCACGATTAAAAATAGCTAATTTTAGACGAAATTAAAACTTAATATTAGGGATTTGAGAAATTTACAGAGGACTCTTTACATGATGTACTTCAACCACCTTTCGGGATTAGGGGTATTTTTGTAACACCTTGTATATCGTATCGATATTATTTTAAATATATCATATTAATATGTAAAAATAACAAAATATCGATATATTGAAATATCGAGAAAAAAATATTAACGATATATACTATAGCTATATAAAAAAAAATCTATATTTTGATATTTTTTACAAGACAACTAAACACATGCAGCCTACTTATGTTAAAAAACGTTGTTTTTGGTCGGATACAAAATATGATAAGATCTAAAAAATATCGAATTTCATACGGTTTTCATGTGTGTAAATATCGATATATTGAGAAAAAAAATATCGATCTAATGATAATTATACAGGGTCATTTGTAATTAATTTAAAACCTCTCGTGGGATTGATCAGACCATTAAACTGAACAACTTTCATAATGGGACCAACCTTAAAATCGCGAAAAAAAAAACAGCTGTTTCATACAAAAGTACAATGCCTACTCCATCGAAATGTATAAAACAGCTGTTTTTTTTTTCGCGATTTCAAGGTTGGTCCCATAATGAAAGTTGTTCAGTTTGATGGTCTGATCAACCCCACGAGAGATTTTAAATGAATTACAAATTACCCTGCATGGAGAAAAAAATATCAACGATAATATCATATTTAAAAAAATAAATATACCTAACGATATTTTTTACTAGCGATGCACGACTCCAAATGATTCTTTTCGACTAATTCGTAACTACTGATTTGGATATTCGAATGGCAATTTAGTACCTAGTATACTAATGTCTATGTTCGAATAATAACTACTAATTGCTAAGTACTATAAATGTCAAATGTACGAAGATCCCAACCAAGCCCGAGTCGACCCGCCCCCAGATTATTTAACTGTTGCAATCAAGAAACTGACAGAAATCGCAGTTACATTGTTGCTTTAAGTGACATAGTTGTCACATTTATTCTTACCAAAGCAGCAATGTAACTGCGATTTCTGTCAGTTTCAATCAAAAGTTGTTAGCAACGAGTTACATAATCAGGGAGCCGAATGTATCGACTGACTGTTCGTTTGTTCTCAACTCGAGTCGAATAAAATGGAACTGCGTTGCAGCCATGGATTTTTGACACTAATGTCATTTTGATGTTCACTATTTGTTCACCACTAGCGACACCGCCATTCTACAGATAAAGCTAGTATTCCGATATTTAAAGTCCCCATAAATTGCGAGTAACGCAGGGTGTAATCACCAACTTTCAAAATTAAATTTGTAGTTTATATCATTCTGATGTTATTTTATTCCATTTTTTGGGTTTATATTACAATACATTACTTACATCTGTTTTTAGTATAATAGGTCAATTTGGCAACCCTTAACCCATAATTTAGAGACTTGTATTCTATGCAGACATTTATATAGGTAGGTCAATTAACTAGAGAAGATTTATATTTATTGATTTTTGTAATGACAAATAAATGTGGTATTTTATAATTTATGGGTCGTATTCACCATTGTTTTCAGAATTTGAGAATTTCAAATATACTACAGATCGATAGTGGAGAAAAATCTAAATAAGATGGCATATAAAACTCATTTTGGCCAAAATGTTACGCCCTTACGCCCTTACGCCTACGCCGCAAAGTATCGATAAACGCAGTTCATTTAAACAAACCCTAGCGTCGTCAGAAAGAGAGAGAAGAGACGTCGTAGGAACTGTAGCGGTGTCCGATCTGAATTGCGCTTTATTGTGTCGGAGTAAAGTCGCTATTTATTTAAATGACTACTGCGGCAGAGCGTCCTAAATGCGATTACACTGTCCTTAATGTAGCATCCTTTCTGCCGAAGAACATTTCATCCTGAATTAAGGATGCTAGGTAGGATCCTACCTTCCTGACTGCAATTAAACGTCTCGGAATTAAGGAGCGGCTGAATAACGGATCCGGAATTCAGGAAGGTTTAATAAGCTCTTTAGCTGTCATGCGAAGAAAAGCCTAAGTCTTTAGGAAAAGACTTAGGCGATTCTTAAATTTAGTGCAAACGGGCATCAAATTTTCTAATTTTCCGCGCAATTTTCTTAATTTCTTCTGTCATAAAAACCTTCTCCTCCTTTAAGGAGAAAGTTCTTAAGTATAGGTAAGAATACTTAACCACCAATATACCTACAGACTTCTGATATTTAGACAATTTATTACCTATGGGATTACATTTTAGCTACTAACCCTCAACTAAAGATCCATTAAATCCTTCTGGATGGTTTATCGAATAATACCCAGGTCGGCACCGACAGATATACAGCCCACGTGCCCATCCAGCGTACCGTGCGTTCATTTCTCTGTTTGGTTTGTAATCACACTGGAAATATAAATCAGTAAGTACAATAAAATATTAGGTAGCTACCTATCAAAGTTTTACCACGATCACAACGAGAGAAACTTACATAAGTGGTCTCATTTGGGCACTTGTGTGTGCCGTGGAAAGAAAATATTTGATTATCACTATCGTAATCAGGGTTTGCTTCACACTGATTTATTTCCAAATTAGATATGTCTATATCCAGCGAAATAATACCTTTTAGCCTGAAAAATAAAATGTGTAGGTACCTATACTAAATATAGAATAATAAGTACTTATTAACAGAATTAATAAAAAACTATTTAAACAAAGTAAGTTAAGTATGTAAGTACTTATATCAGCGTAGGTTTACACTCGCTCGTAACTTTGTAAACTTTTGCTGATATTAATTGTACTAATAGACTAGATAAGTAAATTTTATAAATGGAATCAGTTCTTACCCACGCACTGTCGATACAGGTACGGTGTACGAAAGAAGCCACCGTTTCGCTTCACAACTGTAGTAGGGGTAAGTCCACCAACCTTCCATAGTAACCCCAGGAGGCGATGGCATAAACTTAGAAGAACGAAGAGATTCACTATTATGAGCTGACACGTACCTAAAAAAGAAAAAATATCAAAGACGTCTGTCTTATTACTTTTTAAATCGAATTAAAAAGGTTCAAGGCAAAGACTTCCATGTGACATGAAGTCTTTGGTTTAATGTTATTACCAGGGGTATTCCGGGTCTGGAGGTTTTTCTAACTGTGGTGACATGACGGCTACAGGCTCCGCCGTGCCGTATCTTTCAAAAGCTACTGCGCTGTTCACCACACCATCAGATCTTAAGGCCAATGCTCTAGAGCCAACCGCCCTTTCTGTTGGACTGGCGCCCATCACTAGACCTTGTGATACTGCCATTAGCACCTCTGAAAAAAAACAAAATCCAATTATAGCACCTAGTTCAGAATTAAGAATTCTTAGGTGAACTTTAGTAGTTTGAGAGTAACTAAAAAATAACAAAAGCATTGTCCCTTACCTGTAGTTTCCAGGCCCAGTTGTTCCAGCACATTGGCAGCGAGGTCTGCCCGTGCTCGCGCTGTGTCCCACCTCGCTGCGTGTAATGGTGCCCGCAACTGCCCGTATCTGTGTGTGACACACAACGCTCCAGTCGCACCTGACGCCACAGCGTGTACTAACCGCAAAGACTGTTCCACTTCCTCCTGAAAAATCGATGTTTTTTTATACTTTTTTGACAAAAAAAACTGAAGTGAACAGATTATAATAAGTTAGTGAATTAAGAAGTGCAGTGGTTTGTAGCCTTTTTCAAATGAGCCTTCTTTTGATTTCAATCTAGAGCCATGATGGGATCTACGTAAATAATGATCTCGCTGAAAGTAAATAAGAAACAATATATTATTATGAAAATAAGGCGATATTATTCGTTTTCAAAAATAAGTCCTGTCATACATGAGGGATTTGTATTGTAATTTGTCAAATCTAAACGTTGCGTACATATTGCTACCGCAGTTCGCTCCGCACGATGTCAACAGCAGAAGCTTCATTTGTCCCCCGGGACCCTAATTAAGGAATATGTGACTGTTTGCAAGATCTATATCTACCTATAAAATATAAATGAATCACCGAAATGTGTATGTGAGCATAACTTCAGAACGACTGCCCCAAATTAGATAATTCTTCAGGATGCATTAAGCTAGGTTTGCATAAAAGAAAATTTTCATTTTTTTTACGGAAAGACGTAAAAAAAGATTTCTTTTCGGTAATTTAACAATCGCAATATAACTAATAGATGGCACCACCCTCGCAAAGCCAGGACGGGCTGACAACTGACAAGGCAAGAAATCGCTTCGAGGGTCGATTACTTGCAGAGCCATGAGTTTGTGCCAGAAAACGGAATTATATTTTTATGTATTGGCTATTATTATTCTGTGGTCTTGGCTAGGCAAGTTATTAAACGTCATTGAACCAAGTCAATTGCCTAGCCATCTAATTAGATAGCTAGCAATAATTTAGGCCGCTGATTGACCGAAACTATTATTTGCACCTAAACTTTTTCACGCCATAAGATAAGTGAATTGTTTCGGAATCTAAAACAGTCAGGTGTAACACGAAGAGATTGAATTAAGTGAAGTAACTCTGAGCCTATTGAGGAACTATTCAAATGAATCTCTAATTAACTGCGATATTAGGTTGCTGTTTGCTAACAACCGTCAACTATAACGAGCTTCGAATGAGCGAACTATCTCGTTGGTTTCACACTCCATTTAAGCTTTAATTTCCTTCTGGAACACGTATGTGAAATTAGAAATTACTCATTCGGATTGAAGTTTATTGGTTTTTTGATTTATAGTTTTAATGAATACCTTGGGTATCTATTTGCTATTGCGTTGATAATATTTTATTTGGAACTTTAATGTTATCACCATTGAAATAGACCAACCTTTTATTATGTTATCTAGGCAATAGTCGTAAGTACTGAGGAAACTCACAAGGTTATTTTTACGTGGCGTGACGTTATGTGGCAATAAAACAACTGATATTGTTCTATAACCGTAGAATGTACGGTCACCTACGGTACGCCAGTACTATTATTAATTCTGTGCCTACGGAAGTTACTTCCACAAGGTAAACGAAAACTTTCAGTGGCATAACACGAAAAAGAAACAAAAGAGTCATTTCGAAATTCAAATCAACCACTTGCTTTGACCGAGTCTGCTGCATATGGCACGGCAATCCTCGACCTACAGATTTTTAATCAAAGCACGGACCTAAGGTCGTATTCAGTGTTCTCCGTATGGTCAGGACTGACGGTCAGTGCGTACGCACGGCAGAACTGACATATACATATATAGATATGTCAGTTCTGCTCTGAATGCACGCATATTTCTATGGCGATAGCTACGGAAGACCGAGCGTCAGTCCTGACCGTACGGAGAGCACTGAATACGGTCTTAGTTGTTTAGAATGACCCACTTTTCCAAAATCTCGTAGACTAACATGTAATCAGGCGTTCGGACGTATGATTGACATATAATAAGCTCGACCAGGCATCCATGGAGGCTAAAAATGTACTGACCTCTCTCCCCTCTGTATCATGCATGAGGGATCTAAGCTATTTGGAGAGCCTCTATCCCTTCTACCTAAATACAGCCAGTACTGTTTGCCTCGTACTTTTTTATAGAGTGGATAATGGACGCGTCATACTCCAGCGAGACTTTGAAAAAGACCGTATTCTTCACCTTAATTTGAAATTTACTCCGCAGGGAATAACTTCTTTAATAGAACATACTTTTAGGGAATAAAGAAAACCTTTTTTAATAATGTGAGGTCGTTAAGGAACCTCTGAAATTATTTTTTTCTCTCAAAGTGCTTTCGTGCAAGAAATGCTACGACAGACTGCTACGATTTTCGTAGCAAGTAAAGTCATTTGTTACTGTTACAAAGAAAATGTATGATTAATCAAACGTTTTTTTTTATTTCTTAGGCTTTGTAATAAGGAAGTACCACTGTAGATACCCAATTCACATGGAAAGATAAGTCTATTCATTTAAGTCTATGCTCCGTGTATTTTTGAAAAGGTAGTTTATGTCTACGATCTATCAGATTGCTCTTTAAAACTTTTTACATTATACTTATACATTAAAGGAATGTTAAAATAAACACCGAGAACCCACAAGAAGTATTTACTACGAGCTCTAAATGTTGCAATGTCACACAAAGGCTGTACCTACGATGAAGTATGTGGTTCTATTAGTCCTTTCCTTAGTTAGATGACTTGCTCTTTGCCGAGTTGGTAGCTGGCTATATACATTTGTACCTACTTTGCCCTGTAGATGGTCAAAGAGATGCGAAAAACACTTACGGCGAGCTTCAAAAACCAATACTGAACCTATTAAATTTAGATATATTTTTCGCATTCACAATGCTATTTTTATATTAAGATAAATAATATTAGAAAAAATACTAGAAAAAACCGATGAATCTTTTCTAATATTATTTATCTTAATACTGAACCTTTTTGTCTGAATTTTTATACAATTATAAATGATATACTTTTTTATAGGTAGTATTAAGTTCATTATTCTTTACTGAACTCGACTGCGAGTCTAGGCGTAGTTGCATTTTTGTGCTATCTCGGCAACCCTGCTTATCCAGAGATTCCGAGTGTAGCTCAGACTTTTAGCCCGCATATAGCATACGTTATCGCGTCAACAGCCGGCGGCGCGCGGCGGCGCGGCGGCGCGGCGGCGCGGCGGGGGCTATGCTATTCCGTGCCGAAGCTCAATTTCGGTTGCGAACGATGCATTTGGCGCATCCAACCGAGTATTGCTGAACATCAGCTTAATTATTGCAATGTCAATATCGCGAGATTACTTTGATATACAGTTACGAAGTAGTTACGGTGCTCTTGATAAAGTTTATTGGTAGTATACGAAACGAATCTCGGAAATGTTGATGGTTGTTGATGTTTTAATATTGTATTATGTGCAATCAAAGTTTGTAAAAGTCGAGATAGAAAAAAGTATAGTTATTGAGTTTGTTCGTGCTACGAGAGACTTGTTAATATAAAAGTTGCCGGAAGTTTGTTTGAATTTTTTCAAGTGCCGATATTATTTTATGTTAGGTATTTCTTATTTTATTACAACTAAAGAAAATACCATTTTCCTTTAATATCTTTCATCTTCGTGCAACAGTGGCCCATTCGCGCTAATTTTCAATGATAAAACCAAAATACTCGCTTTAGTTTTGTTAAAATTGTTAAAAGCTATGCATAGGGAGCCGAGGGTGCCAATCTTGAACAATTTAAATGAGAATTTAATAGCGAAACCAAAGATTTTTAGGTAAATATACTTAATTTAATTGATAACGTAACGTATCGTATCACGTTTTGGTTTTATCGTTCAGAATTAGCGCGGCTGGGAAAAGATTGATATAGGTAGGCCTTATGTTTCAAAAAGTCTTCTTACACGCTGCTTAAGTCGACTAATGATTACAATAGATTTGGAGTTGACTGTAAATGTAAGTACCTTATAATGAGGTTCCGTCGGCTGCATCGTCACCGGGTGGCAGTGCGAACAGCGTGAAGGACAGTAGAATAGCAGCGCACGGGACATGCGCTACGAAGCACCAACTCATTTGTTTCGTTGACTAAAGGTCCAACAGACCTAGTGTAGTATTTTTTTGGAGTTGACTCTAAAGATAAGTACCCTGTATGTGGTGGCGTTGGTAGCGTCGGCGGGTGGCAGTGCGAGCAGCGCGAAGGGCAGCAGCAGCGCACTGGACATGCGCCGCGGCCCACCCATCTCGCATCATCCGCGCTGTAACGCGCCCCTCTGGAACAATATCGTAATAAGTTATTAATACTCCTTTATGATACACATTTTTTTTACTTTTAATGGTAAAGTGAGGTTGAGCACAGGGAGCTTTTTCGCTCAAAATGACACAAACTTAGGCGAGTGTCTCTAAAAGTGAAATAAAGACAACTTCCCAAAAACTAGTTAGCTTGATTTTTTTGTGGACTGTGAGCCTTCGATCAAGCGATGAGCACATAATACAGGGTGTTTGGTAACATTCTTATAATGCTGAATATGGGAGATAGGGTGCCATTCATACAAAACCGGAAAATTATTATACTTAGGACCCGTTTCACAATGTTGAAGTTAGTTCCGAGTAGCTTACTTGACAGATAATTTGACAGTTGTGTTACGAAAAATACGTCAAATCATCTGTCCAGTAAATAACATTGTAAAACAGGCCCTTAAACCCTGAAAACCGCCACGTGGCTAAGCAATATAGTTTTTTTTTGTTTGTATGGAAAAATGCAAAATTACAACCCTAGGTGCTAATAGACTATTGTATTCGATAATCACTCCCATTAATGGTTTTATGGGCAGTTTATCATAAAAAGAAAAAAAAGAGGTGGTTTTCAGGGTTTATAATAATATTCTGTAATTGTATGCATTGTACCCATCTTGGCTTGGCTTTATAAGGCTATTACACCCCGTATAGTGTGCACTTTAATTAGTTAGCACATATTTTTATTAACTTAATTCCTGTTAACAGTACCACGTGACTACATGAGACGATTCATGAAACTTTTCAGTTATAAATATGATGTGCTCACCGATTCACAGTCCACAGTAAAATCAAGCTAACTAGTTTCTGGGCAGTTGTCTTCATTTCACTTTTAGAGACAACCGTCTAAGTTTAGCCGTGCTAACTTTGCAATGTAACTCGCTTTGGTCTCAAAGTTTGTCTTAATGGATCGTGTGCTTAGAATATAAATCCTGGTTATCCTTAGTTCGATTGTTTGGGCTGTTATGTGAGTTTAGTGTTCTCACAAATTACTCAAAGGCTTAGGGCACTACAGCCCGAGTATATTCATAAGAATCCCTTTGGTTATCGCAGTAATTTCTTTGCTATTCTATAATTAGATCAGACATAGATTTTCTATTAAGCTTGCGGTTTGTTTATTATAAAATCTAACAAAAGACTCAAACTATTGATGTAAAAGTAAGTTGTGAGAAGCTGACTTGACGGATGATTTGACCTATTTTTCATATCGCAACTGTCAAATCATCTGTCAAGTAAGCTACTCAGAACTTACTTTTACATTGTGAAACAGGCCCTTAAGTACTTACGAGATGGAATACAAAAAAACTGTTTTAGGCCGGTTTTATATAGATTATACGATTGCGACGTGATCAGGAATGAGTAGGATCGATTCATAAAGTAGTTTGTTATAAAATGATCGTAAAAGGAGATAAAAAGCCGAAGCTTGCCAATTTCTTTTTATCAGTAATAAAAATGTGCCAAGCTTCGAGGAAACACTTATAATTTATTGCTGTCGTCAAAGCATCGGTAATATCTTAAAAGATGTCCCAATATTAATTTGCTATGATGTTGACTCATATCAGAAACCAATTTCATAATAGAACCACTTATTAATACGAGGAATTAATTTCATTAACATCTTAATTTGGAATGCAAACATTTTAAGTATTTCTGTCAATATTTTTAGGCAAATGTCTCCATTTCACGTCATATTAAAAAAGGAAAAGAGGACCTAGCCCGCATCCTATTTATACTTACGTAAATATATTTTTTTTGCGGGCTAGGGGGAAATTTACCCAATATACTAGGCCCAAAACTACGATTTTAACCTAATTCATTGCGTTTAGTTACCTACGCATCTAAATAATGTTATCAGTATTTTCTTTAAAAAAAAAGGTTAACTTCAGGTCGTACCTACGATGAGAAAAATTAAAATGACTAACGACTGAAAATACATAAAACAAACATGCCCTACAAGTGACCGACCCGAATTTTAATCAGCTCTTTATTTACTTACGAAATGGAACGGAAACGCGCGTATTGTGGTGATTTCTAATGAAACGCCCAGTCAAAATCTTTATTAAATAAATCTTATTTAACTTTGTAACGGCAGCTTAGCCATAAATCCGATTAAAAGGGAGTGTTGAGTAAAAGCTAATAAATTCAAAAGGCGAAACGGCAGCCGATGTCGTTTTCAGGTCAGTAATGGCAGCTCGTTCGAACTGGCTTTCCATAGTCAGTTTTTATAGTTGTAATATTTTGTCGTCGTGTCAACGCCATCAATTGATCGAATAATGGCATAGAATAGCCTTTTCTGAGGCCCTATTGATATTTTAGTTTTTTCTATGTTTGACATCCTAACTTAATGTTTTAAATTAATGTTAGTATCACGAATAAACAAAACAGACTGTTTAACAAAGGCAATCGGTTTTATTATTCATTGCCATCCGAAATCATTTATTCACACAATTTGTCAACACATTGCTGGCGATAACAACGGAAATACTAGTCAGGAAACAATTACAACCGAAGTATCGGCTAAGCATTTTTTGTGGCCGGTCGTTCATTTTCTCGTCCGCTCGCTATTCCCGTCTTTTTTGTGGAGTCATGTCGACGCAGCTTTTTTGTCGTAATTTTCGTCCATGGAGGTTGCTGTTAATAAAGTCGGTGTACATTTTGTCTGTGATGTACCTAAGTTAATTTTTGGCTATGGTAAGAAGTCAGAAAACGAACAATAAAACCAAAGAAGTCAACTAGCTAAGCGTTTGTTTCATAACTAATTAATCAAAACAAACTTTTACTTCTATTTAAATCTATGCATCCTTCAAAAGCAAACGATATTTTTTCAGGCCTGTTTTTCTCTTATTTTTTTATTATTATTTCATATAGGTACGAATCTTTTGTGCTTTATAGATCTATGGCATATATTCTAAAGACAAAGACTTTGAAGTCAATGAACATAGAGTATTAAACCTATGTATAATGACTTGTAAAAGCAAAAAGACTCCATTGTTCGTTCAATGAATAAATAATGAAAAACACTTCGTTAATGTCGGAAAAAAGCTCATTTTCATTCTCAATGGCTGTACTTACTCTAATGAGTCCGAAAACGGTTAAAAATATCAGCAAATTTGTTGTCAAGAATATGTTATGAATGTGTTGCGGGTTTATACCTACTGAATATTAAAATGGTATTTTGTTATTACGATTATCACACAATGGCAATGAAAAGGACTTACAAATCTAGTTGGTGAAAAGCGAATAATAGTCACTTAATTGTATTTTTAGGAAAGAATACCTTTCCAATATAGCTTAAAGTAAATAGCACCAATGAAGCGAGAATAACCGGAATAATAATAGGAAATGTACAGAAATCGGACGTGAAATTTTTTGGCGGTACTAACAAGTGTTATGACGTAACATCGTGAAAAATAGTTGGAAATTTTCTTAACAGCTATATTTCACGCAAATTGCCTTGCAGGTGATACTTGTCTCTGTAACCCTTTTCAAGCTCACCCCAAGGGGACTGGAGGCCAGATTTCTTCAAGAAAATTGGCTCAAGTTGAAAAATCCTCAAGAGACAGGCGGGGAATACGAAAATTGACGTTTCATGCGTTGTCAGTGTGATGATAACGATACAAGAAATAGCTTTTTAGTAATTTTACAATACTAACTTTGCCATTGTCGAAATTTGTACTTGGAAAAGTTGGTTACCGTTTTTACAAATGCTATTTTGTCTAGGGGTTGAGTACTTATTTCAAACGAGTCATATCCTCTTTATCAGCTGCTTAAATAAGGTTTTCAATTAATAGTACTTTTTAAATGAAAAGTTTTTGTCTTTCAAGCTGAGAAAGATTCAAATAACAAGTTTATGTGTTTTTGATTTTGATGAGCTTATTCATGAAAAATGTAGCGTGTCTAGTTTGCGTCGACCAGCTTTCGAAATAGGTAGTTTTTGCTTCGAAAGTCCTATTCGCGGTATTTTTCTAAAGTGGTCAAGTCGTAAGAAATAAAACATTTCGACGTTTCGACACCATTCCAGGGTCCTCCCGTGATCACGGCCCCTGGAAAGGTGGTCAAATAATAATAAATATTATATACCAATTTCTGTGTAACGGTCATACCGCCTATCGGAGTATTGACCAATCTCAAAAACTTAATTTCATATACTACCGATTGTTGACGAATGGGTCAATTCGTTTTTCAATTTACCGTAACGCACACGGACTACCTACTTTTTGTAGCTGCGATAATCGCGGCGTTTTTTGTCGCTGGCTATGATACAAAAATCAATCACTTTGGCAAATTTTTGTTTCAACCAATTGCCACGCTTTCCGGTGAAATCGACAATGTTTGATTTCTCTAAAATATTAGTATTGAAATTCCTCGTTATTCTTAGTTAATTTCTTATTCTTAGTTGGATTTCTCACAGTCTAACAATCAGTTTAGTGAGTGTTCACATTATTACAACCAGAAAAAATAAGGTGGGATATTATACGCATGTCAGATTTTAATGTCCAGTCATAGTTTTAGGAATAACATTTATTTATTTGTTTAGTAATAAACAATGAGGTTACAAATAGTCCCGCAAAACCGACTTGTTTGACTGTTGGTGTTATTGTAATCCTCTTTTGCCTTCTTTTGGCACCATGTGTATAGGTATCAAAGATTTAGGTGCACTTAGTATAATCAGCATCAGATTTCTAGCATTTACTTGGCACGGGTGCAAAATATTACATCTTTCTCTGTTACTTTGCTCTTTTGTGATAACTTTGCTACGAATCTTTTGTTGATCAATTATCTTATGAATCTGGTTGACTTTGTTAATTTTTTTGCCAAAAATACGAGTTAGGAATTCACTTCATTAAACCTATAAAAATGATAAGCTAAGTTTTCAAAGAAAATATCGTTCTCCTTTTATAAACGAGGACTATTTTTGATTAAATTCATAGCATTTTTTAAGACAGAGATATCATGAGTCCACGTTTAAAAATGAGGTAAAATGATAAAAGAATTAATTAATTCATTTAATTATTAAATTTAGATTTTTCGCATTTACAATACTATTTTTATATTAAGATAAGGTTCGAGTCCCGTCTGAGGTGCTACGGGTGAGTCGATTTTTTCTAGTATTTTTTTTGTAATATTATTTATCTCATTCATTTAAGTTAAACAGCGAGAAATGAAAATGAAAATTGTTTTTCACAAATCCATGAAGCTAACAAAATATCCATTATCTTTATTGAATTTGCATAATGCCAATTTACTTTGTTTCGTCAATGTTTTAGTAATACGGTCTCGTTCATTCCAAAGAGCATAAGTGTTTTTTCATCAACCACGGAAATGAGGGTATCTCGTTTGAAAATTGTAAAAGGGTAATCTTTGCAGAATATCTTTTCCTACTGCTTTGCATCTCAACGTTAAACCGAAAGGAGGTCGGCGTTTGTGCTGGCTAGCTTTTGCATGCGACTCCATTCTCAGTTTCCCCTGAGGTAATATTCTGTGATGAAAGGTAATCTTTGCTCTACCAATTTGTATTTAGTTTGGCGTTTCATAATGACATGCAATTTTTAGATGTCCTTCTTCTTCTTCTTTTTTTGTTATGGCAATCTACTTTCCTCTTGGAAGTAATTTTTGCCAGTGTCAAGTGTTAAATAGTTCAGTGGTAGATATTGTTTAATTTTTCATTAGAATGCGAGTGCATCGCATTCCAATGCTGCTTGGAGCATTTGGCACCAAGTATATCAAGATAGTTTACTCGGTTAGTTCTGCCGAGGAAGCCACCACTTCAATAAAAGTCTCAGCTTCACACAACTAAGATCGCGCCTATTTCAATTATCCCACATATTGTTCAGTTGCGTAGACACTTGTACCATATAACTGCACCAATTTTAAGACACAATATCCACTATGAATCAATTTGAAAATAATTAAAATAGACACTAAACCGAACTCGACAAAATGGCGCCAAAAACTCCTAGATGTCCTTTAATATGGGTTAATAAACGTCTTCCATAACAGAAAATCAACCAGATTACGCAGTACCATAGATTACACAGTAAACCATTTTAACAAAGTAGATTTATGCAGATACGTTAATTTTTTTTTTTATGTAGGTACCGCAAATAAAAATGTGCTATCTCTTATACATAAGGAACCCTATCAGTGATGTAAAAGTTGTTATTTTATTAATTAAACAATCCATAATACTAAATAATATCATATCAAACAATCCATTATAAGTAAGTAGGCTCAATCGCCTTAATGGAAGTGACAATTAAGCGAGTACATACAGGATAAAAGATTTCATTCTCTAAAAGGCTTTTGGCTTTGTAAATAAGGGACAAAATATTGTGTCATTAACATATAGTATGTGGGAAGGGCACTCGCATTTGTTTGTAATTAGTTCGTTCTTCGTTTGTACAAAATTTGCGATTTAAAATTTGTAAGTGTTTTGTAGCGGCGCGATCATACCGCTAAATATAAGCAAATCGACGAATGACGAAGAAATGCAGGATTAGCGAAAAGTACAATATGTAAACATTACGCAGACGTGACGTCGCACCACGTCAAGCTAACATCAAGGCCAAAATATATGAAGACCTGACTCACGATATCGAAGTTTTCTAAGCGCTTCGCATAAATACAAAGTCCAACATCGAATAGTTGGACCGCGGTCCACGAGCTAGGTGTCTTTGCTCGCGCTGCTCAAGAAGATGAATGAAGGCACTGGCAAGTAAATAAATTCAATGCTTGCTTTTAAGGCTAATCGTCGGAAATCACAACCGCATCGTGCGTCAAAACAGACAATGCAATACTTACAGTTCAAGGCAAGCCAAAGTTCTTGCGGGCTCAGCCGACAGCATGATGGGGTAGGTCAGTGTTTAGTTCTTAGCAGCTTTTTAATAGTGTTTTATTTATTTAATTTTATTCCACGTCCTATATTGTTATATTATATTATTATACTTTTGGGTCAAAAGTGGTATTTTATTTAAAAAAACAAAACTAATCAATAGCACAAACTTTCTAACAATATTTTTTATTTGGAATACGAAACAATAGAAAGAATCAACTCAACACAAGTAAAATTAACAAAATTGGTATCACCCGAATTCCTAGCACAACCGACAGAAATACCAGCCACGATGTTGTTGCCTCGATCGCCAAGAGAAAAGTGAGTCGCGCGCGCCGGTGTTGCTGTTTTTATAGCCGAACGAGGGGCTTGGTAGGGATGACCGCTTACACGGCCTCTCCTGACGAAGAGTCGTCCTCGACTCGTGCTTCTCTCGTGGTGCCACTGAGTCCAATAGCTTCAGTTGTCGAAAGTCCATCTTCAGGGTCCAAGGAAGGCATAGACAGCCCAACCTCGGTTGTTGAAGGTCCATCTTCAGGGTCCAAGGAAGGCATAGACAGCCCAACCTCGGTTGTTGAAGGTCCAGCTTCAGGGTCCAAGGAAGGCATAGGCAGCCCAACCTCGGTTGTTGAAGGTCCAGCTTCAGGGTCCAAGGATGGCATGGGTAATTCAACTTCGTTCCTTGCAGACCTCTCCATGAGTTCGGTGTCTTCAGCATCGTTATCTAGAAAGAAAGGTAATTAAAAACTATCTCTTACGATAGTTTGACACACTGCACATTCACTCTCACACTTATTCCTTTCAGACAACGTTCAATTAATTCATCCTTCATCTAACAAACGCATACACCAGTCACATAGCGTTCCTTTCGTTCGCAGAAATTCAAGAGACTATTAAATGGCCTTTTATTTTTTCCTGTAGGGATTATGCTGCCTGCTGCCGTTGCTGTATCTTGTCCACCTGCAAAATAATGCAGCCAATGCACCCGCCTGACGACATACGTACCAGGCTATAGGTTTTCATCTATATGGCGACTTGGTTAACGTACCAACGCCAGGGCGACTTGACAAGTTAATGCCAACGTTAGTGCGACTTGACAAATTAATGCCAACGCTAGTGCGACTTGACAAATTAATGCCAACGCTAGTGCGACTTGACAAGTGAATGCCAACGCTAGTGCGACTTGACATGTGAATGCCAACGCTAGTGCGACTTGACAAGTGAATGTCAACGCTAGTGCGACTTGACAAGTGAATGTCAACGCTAGGACGACTTGACGACAAACGCCAACGTCCGTACCCGACAAGCGACTCGCTACGTAACTGAGATAGACTCAACTCAACCTACACACACGTAACCCTTTTCGCCCCGATGACCACAGCTAAGCTTGGCTTTGTAGAGCTTTAAATTAACTAACTGGTTATCAATTTACCGACAAAATTAAATAACCGGTTATATCGCAAGGAAAAGGGCACGACAGTGGCAATGTATGAGTATAAACCAATGCTTACATTCGAAGAATGCTGCACACGTCTCCGGGCACCACTCGCCTCGCCACGGCACCATGTGTTGTGCTGCAGCCTGTGTGGTCTTGCCGTAGCTACCACTGAGAAGCCTCAGCTCATAGCGTCCGCTTGGCAAAATTTTGGTCACCTTATACGGACCGCGCATACCAGGATCTAATTTTCCTGTCGCCTGTGAAAATTTAATTACAAAGACGAGGTCGTTAATATTGAACTTTCGAGGTGGTTTTCGGTGCCGATTAGCTCGTTCATCCTGATCAACTTGATTTTGTCTTAGCAACCGACGGGCCCTGTCTCTGGTGATTTCTCGTAAGGCCTCTCGATTGGGTGAGGAGTTCTCTGCTGCAACGTCACGCACCAGTGCACGGATGACGGGGGTTGTGGCGCTTGTACCAATGAGTAGGTGAAGAGGGGAGGATTGTGTGGTCTTTTGCTTCGTGATGTTCAAAATAAGTTGTAGCTTCCACAGCGTGTCAGACCACGACGCATTCTTGTGATTAGTTTCAATGCGAAGCATGTTTAGGACTGTTCTCACATACCTTTCGACCTGCCCATTGGCGTGATGCATCTCCGGCGTGATGTAGTGTAGATTGCATCCTAGCTCGTTAACCCATGACGAGAACTCGTTCGACTCAAACATACGGCCCTTATCCGTAATTATTGCTTTAGGCACACCAAAGAGAGAGACGGCTTGCATAACCACTCGTCTCAGCTCAGATGCATCCTGTCGATACATGGGGAAGAGTAGACAGTATTTGGTGAAGGCGTCTATTATGAGGAGGATAAACTTGTATCCTTCTGACGACGGCAGTGGACCCAGCGCATCCATGTGGACAGTGTGGAATGGCTCATCTGGTTTCTCCCAGGAAGTGATGTTCTGGAGTGGAGCACGAGGGACACGCTTCTTAGAAATGCACACTAGGCAATGGGAGGTATATTTGCGAACGAATTGTCTAATCCCGGGGAACCAAAAGTGCTTCAAAATAAGGTCTAAGGTCTTATCTGCCCCAATGTGATCATGCTCGTCATGAAATATCCTTAGTAAGCTGAGTCGATGTCCCTTGGGTATGTAGCAGAGTAAGCGTGAATCCTCACCTGGTGGTGTGTACTTGTAATACAAGATGTCTCCCTGAACCACGTACCTGCTCTGATCTAACTCACCATCGCGATGTTTTTGCAGTAGATCTTGGGTCTCGTCGTCAGCTGATTGGGCTATCTGCGCCCAGTTGCGCGGCCTGGAGATCTGGTTGACTTGAGCTACAGGGTTGCGGCTCAGGTAGTCTGCGTGAGGCATCATAACTCCCTTCCTATACTCGATGGAGAACTCGAAGTCCTGGAGGTAGATCCACCAGCGGGCCACCCTTGGCAGCAAATCTTTCTTGCGCTCCGTTGATTTCAGAGCGTTGCAGTCAGTAACGACAACGAACTTTAGTCCAACAAGGTATTGGCGGAAATGTTGGAGAGCCTTTACCACTGCCAGGGTCTCGAGCTCATATGAGTGGTATTTGCTCTCAGCTCCCTGGGTTACTTTACTAAAGAAAGCTACGACGTGTTTCTTACCATCAGAATGTGTTTGAAGTAGGATTGCTCCATAACCAATGCTGCTTGCGTCGGTGTGTACTTCTGTCGGGAGCTTGGGGTCGAAAATGACGAGGACTGGTTCACTAGTTAAGTGTCTGATGAGGTCCTGTCGGATCTCTTCATGCTCAGAGGTCCAATTGAACTCGACGTTCTTTCGAGTTAGGTGTGCTATTGGTGCCGTCTTTAAAGCGTAATCTTTTATGTAGCGGCGGAAGTATCCAGCCAGGCCAAGGAGTTGGCGTACCTGCTTCACGTTTTTGGGTGGCGAAGTATTAACAAGGGCTTCGATTTTACGAGGACTTGGCCTAACCTGACCTCTACGGACTACCCTGCCTAAGTACTCGACTTCCGTCACGAGGAATGAACATTTACGAATGTTAATTGAAAACCCAGCTAATGTGAGAGCATATAGAACCCTACGAAGGAGCTCAATCCCTTCATCAACAGTATGGCTCATGAGGAGAACGTCGTCTACGTAGACCAGAACCTGACCTTCATCTATGAGGGAGCGAAGGGTATCGTTTATGATGCGCTGATAGACAATTGGGGAGTTGGCTAACCCGTATGGCATTTTGACGTATTCGAAGTGCTCCTCTGGTGTTACAAAACCTGTTAGGTGTATGCACTCTTCCTTAATTGGGATCTGATGGAAACCAGTCGCCATATCTAGACTGGAGAAGAACTCATAGCTGCCCAACCTATCGATGTGGTCATCGATTAGAGGGAGTGGGTATCTATCCTTGACCGTTATGCGATTCAGAGCCCTAAAATCGACACAAAGCCTATCCGAACCATCCCGCTTTTTGACAAGTATGATTGGGCTAGCATACTCTGACTGAGACCTCCTAATTATACCTTTGTCCAAGAGATCCTTAGTAATTTCCCTAACTTTTATTTTTTCTTGATATGACAACTTATAGGGTCTATACACAATCGGTGTAGAACTAGTAAGTTTAATATCCATTTGCCCTGTTTTAACTGTAGTTGTGGCCGTTCCAGAAATGAGAAATTCAGAAAATTCACCAATAACCGTCATGAGGGAAGTCAATGCGTCACCTTGAAGAGGCGTGTTAACTTTCACGTCTGTTTGAGTGCTCTCTTTAACCGTATTTATCGCGGAAGCTAAGGAACTGGAATGTGTAAGGTACTGCACGTCTTTGGTGCGCACATAAGTGATACCATCGCGGTTGAGCACGTCGGTCCCAATTATGATTGGAGTGTTCATATAAGACGGCGGTACTACTATCAAATCAACTTCTACTGATATGTCTTGAAATTCTATTGTGGTCGTGACATAAGACGTGGCTACTATTTCCCTATCGCTTATACCCTTAAGTACGGACCGCTTTGCTTTCAGTTGGCACTTAAGATATTTCAAGACGTCCGAAGAAATGAGGGATACATTGAGGGCTCCGCTGTCTATAAGCACGTCGACAGGTATACCATCTATCACTGCCGAGGTGATGTCCCTATTTTGCGGAAGATCAGGTTGGTAGGAACACAAGTTAACATTACGCGGATTTCGGGGCGCTGATCGCGCTTTCGCGAAACAAACGTCCTCAGTATGTCCCTGCTTCTTGCAGAACGTACAAGAATTACTCGTACTAGGTTTAGACGCTGTATCAGTGCTAGCGCTTGGTTTGGGTTTTTGAGGACATTCGCGACTTAAGTGTCCACGCCTATTGCATTTAAAGCATTTAATATCTGTGCGACTATTCGATTTTTGGAAATGAGGTTTCTTAGTTGAGAAGTTAGAACGATTATCATGCCTTGTTTGGCCAGGTTTAGTATAAATCGATAAAAAGGAAACGAGGTTCTCGGGGTTTAAGTCAGCATTTGCAGCGGCGGCGCGAATCTGGGGGTTGTCTATTCCCCGTATAACTATTAAAGATCTTAATTCATCACTCAAACCCTGAACTACTTTCAAACGCAATAAAGTACGGCGAGCATATTCCGCGTAAGTAGGATATCTATCGGACGTAGTTTTCATAGCATCGAACAAAATGTTCGCGAAATCTAGCTTACGCGGGCAGAGTGGTTTGAACTCTTGCTTAAAATTCGACCAAGTACGGTCATTTGTGACCCACTCTCCCAACCACACCTTGGCGTCACCTTTAAGGCATGAAGCTACGCGAGATAGACATTCAAGGTCGCTCCATCCATTTGTGTCTCTGGCGCGATCCACTTCTTCGCACCATGCATCAATATTATTAATTGAGGGATCAAAGTTAGAAACGAAATACGTGTGCGATTTTACAGGTTGAATAGTTTTAATGGCTTGAATTAGTGCTTGTGCGAGAGTGGATGCCTCGGAGCAAGGAACGGCCGATCCAACGGAATCAGGGTGCTCGACTTGTAATGAAGGTGTCCGGGAGCGTGGGGCAGACCGCGACTTGTTATGTGTACGAGGAACGCGAGGACTACGTGAACGAGTACGATTCCTACAACGCCGATTACGGCGAGCCCTACCACGCGATGGAGATCGTCGCCTTCCATACGAATCATCGGATGAATAATCACTACTTCGATCCCGTGACCTATGCTTTGAACGACGTTTACTTGAAATAACACGGCGTTTTCGATAACGCGACCTACTACTAGAACGTTCACGTTCGTAACTACGTGATTTGGACCTCATTTCGAAATGTCAACAGACAAATTATCGATTTAGAACGAAAATATCACTTAAATACAATTAAAATTCACTTGAATTCGTAAATATCACTTAAATACAATTAAAATTCACTTGAATCGACAAAAATCACAACACAAGACGAAATAACCTCCACTTCACAAAATAACTGGAGATGTCGATTTACAAGTAGAACTTACCCCAAGCACAGTGAATAATATTACAACAGAAATCTTAATTTAACACACACTCAATTCGAAAGGAAAAATAACGTTCAACCTCACTCGTTTGGTTTTTTTTTTTTTTTTTTTTTAAGTACCGACAAATTTTAGAAAAAATAATCGTAAGTAGGATTGTTTCGTTTTCCACTAGTGGGTCGTTTAGTTTCTTATCCCACTTCTGATTTTGGGTCAAAAGTGGTATTTTATTTAAAAAAACAAAACTAATCAATAGCACAAACTTTCTAACAATATTTTTTATTTGGAATACGAAACAATAGAAAGAATCAACTCAACACAAGTAAAATTAACAAAATTGGTATCACCCGAATTCCTAGCACAACCGACAGAAATACCAGCCACGATGTTGTTGCCTCGATCGCCAAGAGAAAAGTGAGTCGCGCGCGCCGGTGTTGCTGTTTTTATAGCCGAACGAGGGGCTTGGTAGGGATGACCGCTTACAATACATATATTTTTTTTAAAGGGGGAGTACTGTGCCGGTATGTATGTACAAGATAGTGTTCGTACATTTTATAGATGATAATTTACTTATCTAAATAAGATTAGGGCCGTAAGATACGATTGTATTTTAGTATTTAAGCGCATAGCTTATGTAATAAAATATACTTCTACAACATCTACTGGGGTATCAATACCTCCTTTCAGACGCACGGTATATCTTTGATACCTCGACTCTTTGTAAAATAGTGACCTGGATACACACTCATTAAAAAGCTCATTAAAAGCTTTTGGTCTCCTATCCGATAACTGGTTTTACGATACGAACATAGCTTTAATTCAGAAAAAGATAAATGACTTACCACTGCGATTTTGAGCTCGTCAGTATGTATGAATTAATTACAGTGTCTATTAAAAGAATTGAATTCTGACACTTGTCAAAATCCCGAGTCTTCTTCTTCTTCTTTTTTTGTTATGGCAATCTACTTTCCTCTTGGAAGTAATTTTTGCCAGTGTCAAGTGTTAAATAGTTCAGTGGTAGATATTGTTTAATTTTTCATTAGAATGCGGGTGCATTGCATTCTAATGCTGCTTGGAGCATTTGGCACCAAGTATATCAAGACAGTTAACTCGGTTAGTTCTGCCGAGGAAGCCAACACTTCAATAAAAGTCTCGGCTTCACACAACCAAGATCGCGCCTATTTCAATTATCCCACATATTGTTCAGTTGTGTAGACACTTGTACCATATAACTGCACCAATTTTAAGACACAATATCCACTAAGAATCAATTTGAAAATAATTAAAATAGACACCAAACCGAACTCGACAAAATGGCGCCAAAAACTCCAAATCCCGAGTCAAGGGACGTAAATGCAATGATCATCGATACCAAAAAGTTTCCGATTATACATCTTGTCGATATTGATTCTGTGTGATATTAACATTGAATCGATAACTAAGTATTTTGTTTTATTATAAAGAATGAAATACAAATGGGAAACTTACAATACATGCTTTAAATATATAGGGACTTAGATAGGAAAACTTGAGATTTTTAGTAGGGTAGGTACAGGAAATTAAAAATCGGTGATAAATCACGGACCTGAAAAAAGATGGACGTAATATCACACTAAAGAGAAGTGAAGCATGCAAGGTCCTACAATTTCGTATGTTGTACAATGACCTACACTCACACAAATACTTTCCAGGTGTATTTGTGTGAGTGTAGGTCCGTCTTTTTTTCAGGTCCGTGTGATAAATTCGATTATCTAGATTTTCAGACCGACTATTCAATACTTTTGGTTCTCAACATGTCACTATATTACAGTAAGTAACGTGGAGGTACGTACAACATTGTAATCACGTCACTGCGACATTTCATTTTGGAATATTTATTATTTTACGAAGATATTGCAATAATTTGAGTGAAAATTAGGATAGGTAGTGCAAAATAATTGGTGAGACATCCAAAAGACGTCGCAAATATGTAGTAGGATTTACGAAATTGTCCGCTTGAACAAGGTTAGTTTGGTTCGAAAAAATTGAAACGTCAGAATTAAACAGACTTACATCCTAAATTAATGTTGATCACCTTTTTTCAGTAGATGCAGTCGTTAAATGAAACAAAATATGATATCGAGCAGTACCTATACATATTTTGTCTAGGTAGTTTATTGTAATATGAGCCTTTTGAAGGGCAATATAACACAAATCGATTTCGGATTAGGAATGCGGTGGGTGGGGGTGAAATAAAGTCCACCTGCCTTTTAGGATTACGCCTAAGATCAAATAAAGGAATGTAAGCCTTCGACTATTAAAAACAGAATTTAATTTCGAAATTATGATTCTATTGGATTTGCGGCATGTGAATGTGACGCACAGTGATTGGGCAAACATTTTTTGGTTCTAATATTTGCATGTTTGTTACTCATGACGTGATACAAATTGTTTTGAAGCTGACAAACAGTTCATCGAATCTAAAATTCAAAAGTGTCTTCCATGTTTGCCGAATGCTGCCGAGTGCTGTAATGTAGTGGGAACTAATGGACTAATGATAATTTTGTGACCGTGGCAGCACAGCGGGCGTCGTTACAGGCCTGTTTCATTGTGGAAGGTAGTAAAGCGTAGCACTCATGTTTTTTTAGTGTGTCCTTTCTTTTGGTTAACGACATAGATATAGGAAGTGTGATGCTTGACTGCATCGCTTACAAACTTCTTGGCCGTTTGGCAAGTAGTAAATTAAATAAATATTTTTTTATTTAGAATTATCTTTGGAAGCTCGTTCTGACAGCGTATTGAGTTAATTTTCAGCTTATTTGTGTTAATTTTTAGAGTAGGTATCACTTTTTTTGTCAGTTTTACTATCTATCAAAAAATAATTGTGAACTATTTTCAAACGCAAGATTCGTTTATGCCAATTTAAAACTAATACCAACAAAAGTCAATACACAAGGGAGTAAAATAAATGTTGTTTTTGGTTTTTATTTGACTTTTTTAATGCAAAGACCGAATCGGGTGATTATGATAAGTAAAGAATATTGCAAAAAGTGGGCGTTCAAAATGCTAATGTAATGAATTACTCTTCCTCAAGTTAATTGATTAAAGCCGAAACGTCAATAAAACTGTCATCAATCATGAAGTAATAAAATTAATATAAGGAACTTAACAATAACAGACTTCAAGGTATATTTAGCAACATCTAATTAAATTAGCTTTCCGAGACTAGGGGGTTTAAGTTATAACCCCCTAGTCTCTTTAACTTAAAAAAATTAAAATTACGATTTATAACTTTATACAGAAGTTTTAAACCTAAAAACGTGGGGCGCATTCTATAAGATTTATCATCAATTGTCTTTTGAATGCGCCCTGCATAAGGTTATAAATATAAACAGGAGAAGTGAGTCTATTTTTTTTTCCAGAATTTTTCTAATATTTTTTATATTAGTATAAAAATAGCATTGTGGATGCCAAAAATCTAAAATTTAATAATAAAAACGTGTTAAAACATAAAACCTTATCGATCTTAATTATGATTCCAATATGAAAAATAAAGCTTTTTCATTTTTATAAATTAATGTCGCCATTTGAAGGTTTTCTTTTAAATAATTTCAGTAAATGTTTCATTTATATTTCATAAACAACCGGAAATCTTTAACCTTAAATAGACGTTGATTTCAACTGATAATAATTTAAAGAAATTCAGTTACTGGAAAAGCTCTTTGCCGTTCATTAAGAACTAGGTTGAAGTAAATTTCGTCGACCTCCGTGGTCGAGTGGCTTTGTACACCAGTTTTCAAGGTGTCGCCATCTCTGCGATCCCGGGTTCGATCCCCGGTTGGGTCAATTTAGAAAACGAACTTTTCTATATTGGCTCAGGTCTGGGTGTTTATGATCACCGTTGTCTCTGATTTCCATAACACAAGTGCTTTAGCTACTTACTTAGGAATTGGAGCAATGTATGTGATATTGTCAAAATAAAAATAATATAAAAACTTTTATGTAACGCCACAAGCAATATTGAACTTAAATCTGTGATGGAACTTAAATTAATTAAATAGTTGGACAACTTATGTGTTGACTTTCTCTTGGAAAGGATATATTATAGAAATAAAATAGCTTTATCTCATTTCTTTAGATGTAAAGATATCCATTTATTTAATAGTCAATAGTCAATAGTCAATAGTCAAAATTTCTTTATTCAAATAAACTTAATAATTAAGCACTTTTGAATCGTCTATATTTTCCTACCACCCGTTCTAGACTTTTTTAACTGACAAGAAGAACAGGCGCAAGAAACTTATCAGCTTTAACAGAAATAAGTAACGATATTTACAAACTTAAATATATCGTTACCATATACAGTACAACAGGATTATTAACAACAAAGTACGTACTTATGTGTTACATGTTACATCATTTCCACGCATTTCGGTCTTTTAGATAATCGTCTACTTTATAATAACCTTTACCCGTAAGCGTCTTACAATATGTACCAACCCTACACACTTAGGAGTGTCGTAAAAGACAACTAAAGACTTCTAGAATCACCTGGAATACCGGCTGGGTCAATTTAAAAAACCAACATTTCAAAATTGACGCAGGTCTGGGTTACAGAAATCTGAAATAACGACGGTACCAAAAAACTGTCTTTATTTAAGATTTCTATGACACAAATGCTTTAGCTACCTATAAGTACTTAATTTAGAATCGAAATGAATTGTAATGTTTGCCATTTAATCAAAAAAATCAACTTAGCTAGAAATAACATGAAATTGTAGCTACCAATTACGTAAACAACTATTTAATTACACTCTACTCTAATTAATGTGAATGTTCGTGTCATTATAATATGACGGTAATTGTGAGCAGGCAATCGGCCATTCGGAGCATGTAATCTATTCGTGGAAATGCCAGTTTGTTCAACAGCACTGCTAGCTGTTCAAAAAATGTTTAGTTGAACACTTTTACTTCGTCAGAACAATTATTACCTCCATCTACTCTGAACATAAAAGTAAGTATCTTCCGCAAATAGCACTGTCTCACATAAATTATCCGTGTAGTAATACGATACGATTTCTTATGGCTAATGTGACGGTAATTATTGTAAACAGGCAATCAGCCATGCAGAAACGTAATTAAATCATCGAAACGCCTGTACGTTTAATTAACAGCACTGTTAATCAGTCGATACGTGTTTTGTAAAATTATACATACACTTTATGGTGTGACTCAGTCTGTTTGAGTCACCTTTATGGGCTTTTAGTTAAGTAACTAACTAACGGCCAAATACTCAAACGAATCTTAAATTTAAGGCCACCTTAAATTAAAAAAAGTTGTCAGGTTTGACAGAAAATCTATGAAACTGACAGCTTCCTTAAAGTTAAGGAGACCTTAACTAAAGATTTTAGCTAAGAAGCCTTTAATATTCGGCCGTAAGCTAGATTTATACGGGATGCTTTAAATCAAGGGGTTGAAAGAAAAATTTACTACATTTTTCTATTTTCAACTCGCATCATTGGCAAATATAATAGAGGAGTGTAAAATACCTAAAATTTGCAGGTTTCACTTTTCTTATCATGTTATTAATTACTAGCGACCGCCCGCGACTTCGTCTGCGTGGTAAGATATTTGCTATCCCTCGGGAACAGTTAATTTTTTTGGGGATGAAAGGTACCCTATGTCCTTATCTGTAGACCTGACAACGACAACAATACATAATTTCATGATAATCGGTTCAGTAGTCAGGGCGGGAAGGCGTAACAAACAAACAAACAAACAAACGGACTTTCTCATTTATAATATTAGTAAGGATTGTCGTTTACGGGTCGTCCGATCAGTAGAACAAAGGCAGTCGGACCACGTGGTCAGAGGGAAGGCGAAGGTAAACTTTATATTATGTTGTCCCAGGCTCCTATAATATGTGTTGTACATGTAACACTATATGTTTGTTCTGTCGAGGGATAATTGTACATTATATCCAACCCTCTGGAACAATGCCTTGGGCTATTGTTGTGTTAATTTGTTCCAGATATTGCTCGTTTCAAGATATTGTTATTGAGTATTATTTTATCGTTATACAATATGAAGACTAAAAATTCTTAAGCATTAATAATTTTTCTATATCTATTTATTTATTATTTTTAAGATTCAAATATGATGAGAAAATTAACAGTTGCCTATCCTGATTATGGCCAACAGTCTTGTAAGCTTTACCGATTTATAATAAGGGGTTCATTTTAAATCAAGGATAAGTAGCTTATTCTCAACAATAATTTAGCATTAGAAATAAACACTTTTTACGGATTACAGCGCGTATATTATTAATTCAGGTGTTGTTTTAGAATTATTTAGTTTGTATTTATTGGTTTTTAGAATTCGGGAGGTCCTCCCGTGACCACGACCCCTGGAAAGGTGTCGAAACGTTGGGAATTCTAAAAACCAATAAATACAAACTAAATAATTCTAAAACAACACCTGAATTAATAATATACGCGCTGTAATCCGTAAAAAGTGTTTTATTTCTAATGAACTGTACGCGCGAAAGTCTTAGAAATAATTTAGCAGTAAAAAGTTATTGTTATGTAATGCCAATGAAATTAATATGGTATCATTCTTATACTATCTTCTTTCTAACAAAAAAATCATCTAAATCGGTTCATAAGCAAAAAAGTTATGGTTGAACATCCGTCTAAATTCATATAAAAATGGTAACGAAAATGTATACAGTATTTTCAAGATTTCCTAAAACCTACTAATTATAAAATTTAAAAAAATCATTGCAATCGGTTCAGCCATTTTCGAGTAATCAATGTATATGTCACAGTCAAAACTCACAACCGGTCAGTTAAGTGGTTTTGACCAACGTCCTTAGTCAAAACCAATTTTGGCTAAATTTTTGCAGTCAAAAGTGGTTTTGACCGGTTTAGAGTTTTGACTATGACATAAACATATAAAAAAAAATACACGTGACGAATAGATAAAACATCCTCCTTTTTAATTCTTGAAGTTGGTTAAAAACTTAATTAAAGTTTGAGCCGTGAATATTGCGTAACAAGTTTATAAAGTTACGTAACGTTAATTAAATTCGCTACAAAAGGCGATTGTACTCAAATTAACGTTGAATAAAGACATTTAACTTTCGCCAACAACCAAAAAGTGAACGTTTTACGTAAAATGTCGGCGTTTTCCAGGCTCTACTACTTATAGAATAGAAGATACTCTATGTATAGTACTTATAGAATAGAAGGCAAGCGGAATTTAATTAATACCTTTCCTTGGTTCTACTTATGATGCTCAGAGGTATTCTCAAATAAACAAGTTTATTTTTTGATAGGAACTCCCTTTTCTGGCCTTTTAGACCAAGTTACATTTATTTATAAAAGTAATAGTGAAAAGCAAAGAAATGATGTATGAAATCGACATTGGTCTTTGGTAACCAAAGATTTTAATAGTAAATTCTCATTTCAATATCTACATCAATTAAAAATATTACTTAAAGATGTTTACTTCGCAAAGTTTGTTTGCTATTTTGTCATGTATGATTATACATGAGTGCACATAATACATGACTCCACTGGTGTACAGTAAAACAGAAAAAAACCGTTTCTCTCCCGATAATGTGAATATTCAAGGTCAAAGTAGATTTAATACATGTAAATTCCTCTTTAAATTATTCTAATTGGACCTTTCGTTTTGAAGTTACGACGGGTATAAAATGCTTAAAGTATGAAAAATGCGTGGTACGAGGGAACTGCCCGCTGAAAGGAATATACTCGCAGGTTTATTTTATAATTTAAGCTAATGTACCTAAGGTTTTTTTAAAGGTAGTAACAAAAACATTTAAAATATTGTACTTTATGTACAATATCTATATTTTACACCGAAGCGAAGCGCGGGCGGGTCGCTAGTTTTTTAATAGGTACATATTCATAGGTACATATAAATATCTGTTGCAGCAAACTAGCGAACAGTCCGCCTTTCAAATGTATAGCTACGAATATTCCTGAGGCGAACCGTGTATCCGGCCTCACATATAGTTATACAAGGTGTTACAAAAATACCCCTAATGCCGAATATGGTATATAGGGACCATCAAAGTGAACAACTTTTACTATGGGGCCAACTCTGAAATCGCGAAAAAAAAATCAGCTGTTTCATATATTTTGATATTTTCGATTTTAATTTTTGTAACATGTTGTAAATATCTATCCATATACCATGCACATGAATGTTAATTAATGCTATTGGTGCTGGCAACTTAAACTTAACTCCATGTACAATATGAATTAAAAAAAATGAATGGAAATCATCTGGTTGTCTCTAGCTAAAAAATATAAATTGGTACAGTTTCTTTTTTATATTCCCGACATAATATGGGATGATTTGTTTACAAATAATATGCAACTAGATTTTAACAAAATTCTTTTATCTAATGGTTAAAACATTGTACGATATAAAGAAAACAATCACATAAAATTACTAGATTTTTGTGCGTCTCTCTACTCTACCTACTACAAGATAGAAGAGAAGAAGCTGTATGCGCCTTAATGGTTCAAGATGACATTATTATTCAGCACAACTCGTTTCCTCGGTGAGTTATGTATGAGTTGTATGATTATATTTGAAACGATAATTTAATCGAATATGTGAGAAGAACAAATTTAATCAAATCAAATGTCTAGCTTGCACAAAAAGAACTGTCACGATTCAATGTAATAATCCCAAATTATTAATTATTAGATTATCATTTTTATTATTAATAATCAATATTTATGTTGAATCGCAATGGGAGTAGAGAAAAGTGGTTCGTTAAAATTATTTAGTACTACCATCATCCTCTGTACGTAATTATTTTGTTCACAATTCGTTGCTCAGTCGTACTATTGCAACGCAATCAATGCTATCGCCGGAATATACTATTTGTGTGAAAATTGTATGTTTGGACCATAAACTTATTATACTTTACGTTAGTATAAATAAGTCTATGGTTCGGATCGGAGATTTCGCGTTCTTGTTTCGAATGTTGTGTGGGGAAACATATAAGGTACGCCGAACGCGTGGCTGTTTTCTGTCTCGGTACCTTCAGAATTTAGGGTTAAACAATTTGCGTAAAAAATAATCATAGATTTACCTGCTTCATTATTTAGGAAACTATATAGATAGCATCGATCTGATAAGGTAAACTTTTTGATAAAGTTACTAGTTAATTTAGTTATCGCTACATAGAACACCGAAAAAGGTTTATTTCTTTCTGTGTACCGCCATATCGTCGAGTGATGATACTTTTCAAATATTTGTATTCCTGTTCAAATAGCGACAAAGTTACAGCAGCTTTAACAAAACAAACGAAAGGCCCATTAGTGGGGGCTTAATGATATTTTGCGTTTGATGTAACAGATTAAGAGAATGGGGCTGAAGTTTTACGAAATGTTAACACACACGGAGTGGGTCCGACCGCAGGGTCTGATTGACTTTGCGAATTATACTGGACAACGTCATATACATTGCCCCGATTCCAAATTACGTACTTGCTAAAGCACTTGTGTTATCAAAATCAGAGACAACGGTGGTATCACAAACACCCAGACCTGAGCCAATATAGAAAAGTTCGTTTTCTAAACTGACGACCCAACCGGGGATCCACAATAACCCAGAAAGTTCGTTTTCTAAATTGATGAACTCAGGACCTCAGACTTCAGAGATGGCAAACCTTAGTGATAAAACTAAATAAGTACCTACATGCTTGTCTCGTTTAATGGAATGGCTTGGAATGTTTATCCATTGCGTATTTATCTTTTGCGTCCAATTGAGTCTCGAGACGAAACATCACTGAAAGCTGAAGCGTTCAAACACGACGCCACACTAAAATATAAAACTTAGAAGTTTCACTGATGGACACGGGGCTCCGAATGAGCTTAAATGAAAGAGAAGAGGCAGATATTAAATGAAAATTTGTAGCGCAACTGCAGCGCTTCATGTTCGTGCTGGTATTTCGAAGAAGCCCTAAAAGTGTTTATAAAATATATACTTTTATCGTTTCCAAGTACTTACAGTATATTTTTTTGAATTCGTTAGCTTCTCAACGTGAAATTAACCGCTGACTAATCTGCCATTTAGAGTAGATCGCGCGGCGCCCCGGAGGTATTCCGCTGTGCTGGTCGCAATAAATATTTTTTAATATTCGTAATCTGGATCATAAATTTCTTTGCAAGTGGCCTGGATTATTGTGGTTTGTAGCTTTGCCCTATTGCTTTCTTTATTTGGAACTTGTCTGATTTTTTTCCGAAAGAACACCTTTCCATTTTTGGCAAGAATAATTTGCTTCAATTTTATCAGGTAGAATATTAATTAACTATATAATATTGGGACCTTAACTATGAAATTTGTGTTTTTTTTTGACTTCATAACTTCTATGATTTAACATATTTGTCAGTTGCTGGATATTACATCAAATTATGATCATAGCCGTCAACTATCAGCATCATTAAAGTCTATTTATTTTGTTTTCTTAGTAATAAATAAATACCTTGAAAGGGAACTCTTTTTTTGTTAGCAAAAATGACCACTTTATCTGTAGCAAAAACTTATATTTATCGCTTAAGTTATGTTGCCTTAGTTAGCTTAATGTTCAAACATTTGAACATAAAAGTTTTGTTACAATAGCGTTTACGGTTGTTAAGTAAATTATAAAAATACTAGTATGAAAAATGAAATTTGTTAAAAATTCTCCATACAAAACGTCAATTTTATAGGTAAGGACATAATGTTTATGAATTTTATGTTGTACTTGTTTAGCTATTGCACAATTTTTCACCGACTTCAAAAAAGGAGGAGGCTCTCAGTTCATCAGAATCTTTTTTTATGTATGTTACTCGATTACTTGAAGACGGCTGGGTCAAATTAAAAAAAAAAATTAGTTTTTGAAAGCGTAATTATACTTCCAAGTTGGTCTCACAAACCATGATTAAAGTTTAGTTAAAAAAATATACAATAGGCGTTGTTTAATATTAGAAAATGCGTACAAACTTTTGAGTTAATAATTATGCAGATTTGAATATTTTATTTCTTACTTTTTAGAGCCGTTTACTGTTGAAGCTGTTTTTGTTAAACTCTTCTATGTTAACAAGCTTAACTTTAACGCTCACGTATTTTAGAACTCCTGCGTGGTTGTTCTTGTTTGTATAGATATGCTGTTGCACCCTTTCGTATTTAGTTCCTTCCCTAAGCGATAACCTCATTTCCGTCTTTACTTATCGCCCTCTGTCTGAAGCATTTTCCCAAGACGAAAGCAAAATGAGTTTCACGTGAAACCTTTTTGCTGGCAGATCGTATTGAAATTGGTGAATTTATTATCAAATGTCACGGACGTGTGACGAGCAAATGAAATCAGTGTCTTTTTCGGATGTTATTCACCCCCATGAATGTTTCCTAATAAAATATATGTATATGATTACTGTGAGTTGATATACGATTAACTGCTGAGAAAAGAACCTTCCCTTTAAAACTTGAAAAGAATTAAGTTTATTAGCAGTCCAAGACAATTCTTTTTTTTTTATACGGAAGGTACAAAGCAAGGGACAATTATTTTTACGAAATTTGAACATAAATAAATAAATAAAGTGTTCTGATATCGTAAAAAAAACTCTTAGTGCTCCTATAAGCTTCTATTAAATAAAAACTTTGGTCATATTATATTAAAGAAAATCGAAAACTAAAGAGGAGACTCTTGCTTGTAACAAGTGAACGAAGTAAAAGTGATATTTCCCACTTTGTTTGCAAACTACAATAGAGTTTCCGCTGCACTCGCGGTAGATTATGAATTTCAATAGACTTAGTATATAAAAGTTTAAAGAAAAAACTACCTACTTGAAAGCACCGACAAGTAGGTAACTAGAGAATGTCTTGTCTTATCTTCTTTGATCAACATGTCTAAATTAGTTTTGGTTTCGGCCGAAACTGAGATCAAGGCCAAAGGTTCGGTTACAGTTTCGGCTGAAAATCCTGTTTCTGTCGGACACTAAAAGATTTTTCGCACGAACGTGAATAGCATTATTGTGGTTCGACCGATAATTACACACTCGCAAGTGTGTTGTGGAACAATAGGAATTAAGCTACCACTATTTTAAATATTTTTGTAAATACTTACATGCATCTGAGAGTTATTATTTGAAGTACAAGAATAGTTGACAAACACTCACTCACATCACATCACAACATCACTCGATAGGGATGAAACAGAATTATTCAAATATGAAAAATCTTCAACTCTTCAACTCTTGTTTTCAACAAAAGAACCAGTTCCCTTTCAAACAATCTATGCTTGTGCAGAAACTTTAACCCGGCTGTTATATTTCACAGTATTTTTTTGCGGTACACAACCATGTTTCTAGTTTCTACAAGAAAAAACTTTAGCGACATTTTTATACGAATTAAAGGTCTATTTCGAAGCTTTAGTAGGTAAGTACAAGGTATACAAGGTTATTTGTAAAACACCAAAAAACTCGCAGGAGTAGATTAATAACATCATAAACAACTTTAGTTCTACGACGACGAAAAAAATCGACTTTCCATACAAATGTCCTAACAGCTGGTCGAGTTTTGTGTGAAGAATTTATTTTTTCTTTTTCGGATAGTCGTAGAACAAACAATAATAATAATAAATTACACTTTATTTTTTACAGAAAGAAGGACAGTTTTAGAAAAAATCATACAAGAGGCGGCCTTATTGTTAAGCAGTAATCTCTTCCAGGCAACCCTTGGATGAAAAATAAATAAAGATAGGACTAAAAGGGGAGAGTGGTACAATTATGAAAGGACTAGTGCGTTTGAAAATAAATATATTTATGAATATAACAAATAAAACTACAGGATAATTATATAAATAGTCGAAAAGAACTAAGAGCTTTCCTGATACCCTCTAGTAGAGGTTCCATAAGCTTGGACAATTAAGGAATGTGAATAGAAATCGGTGGAGTGTTGTAGAATTTCAAATGTTGTTGCTTATGATGTTAGCACTTAATCTACTCCTGCGAGGTTGTTGGTGTTTTACAAATAACCCTGTCAATGTAGGCAAACTCAGGTCAATACTACAGCTACTTAGCGAAAAAACAAATGACGAAAGTGATTTTCGAATTCAGTTTATCTAGAAACTTCACTTTTTATTTTGAAAGTCTATCTATTTTTCGAAAACGCATACGGGAGATGTTATGGGGTTGCTATCAATTTTTGGATGTTGGAAGCGAACCAAGTAAATTTTCTTCCAACACATTTTGTTTTTTTTTATATTCGATCTTTAACGTTTACTGTCCAACTTCCACAGTAATCATTATTATTATCAACCATTTTTAGATATATTTGAAAAACAATCAGGAAAATAACCGCTATGCATACGTACAAAGGCAAACAGCAGCGCCACCAAGTGGGATAAATTTTCTGTCATCCTGGCATTGTAAAAATATATCATATTATAGGCTCTGGTAGGTATGTTGTATTGTAATCATCAAACGGAGAGTTGGAAAACAGGCCTGTTACGTCAACGCGTCACGTGACTGTTTCTTCGGAAACTTTACCGCTTTCAGAATTTCCACGGATTGTTTTAGCATTGCGCTTGCTTCTTTTGATAGGCAAATGACGTGAAGGGCAATTTCCATATGCCCTCTTATTGATTTATAGCGAAAAGTTTGAGAACACTTGAACGCCAGCAGCGACTCTGTTATAGAAGTTTAAAGTACAGTTTCTTAGAAGTCAAACGCGATTTTACGTTACAATATTTTCTCACTGGATATATTGATATTTCAAGTGTTTTTGAATTATTAGTTGGTTTAACGAATCTAGATTTTTTTGCGGTATAAAACGTGTAAGTATATCTACAGGTTGTAATTACCTTTCTCCTTCAAAGCATGTCGGTTTCTGAAACAGAAATAAAAGAAATATGAGCGATAATATTTCAAAACATGATCATTTTTTAGTTCTTTTTAAAGGAAAATCTCAAATAAATTGCATGTACCAGATGATCATACTCCTGCGTCTGTTATTTCACTTCGAAATGAAATGTTTCTTTCGAAAAATACGAGTAACATGAGTTCTAATATTGAACTTCGGAGATTAATTATGCGTTTACTATAGCTGACCCGGCAAATGTTGTTTTGCCATAAACTGATCAATTATCGACCGCTGAGAGTAGAAAGTTATTGAAGTACTAATATCGCTATTAAAAAATAGGGTTTGGTGGTAGACAGGTAAAAATCTTGGGTTGTATGTATTTTTTAATGCCGAATGATAAATAAATGAAAATTAAAAAAGAAACCAAATAATACAAAAATATTTTTTGGGGTAGACCACCCTTATATCACTTCGGAGTGTGAAATACTTTACGTCCTATTCTCAGATCTACTGAAAGTTTCATAAGAATCGGTCAAGCCGTTTCGAAGGAGTTTTGTTACAAATACTCTGACACGAGAATTTTATATATTAGAGATAATACCCAAAACTCAATTAAAAGCCAAACTAAACATAATACAATCTTTATAAAATCTAATCAGTATCATAGACGGAATGTTATTTTTTCGGATTTTAGCCAGTTCGATTTTCGGATGAGACAAGAAATTTATCAAAAATCTTTGAATGCAGTTTTACTTATTTAAAAAAAATCGAAAAGTTTTATTTCAACGAGTTTTTTTTTACTAAAAGAAACCCTAGTTTCGATGTAAATTTTCTATACTATCTCGGCTTATGATTATAAATCAATTAGCGTGAATGTGGACTTTCCTACTACCTACATAGTCAATATTATATCTGAAATCTATAATATTCCAGTACGAACTAGGTATTATGTGTGAAAACATCATACGTTTTACGCTAAACGCTCGTCATCCATTATTTTTCTTTGTAAGCTGTTTCCATTGTGAGCTTTATTTTCGCTTGAAAGTATTGTGGCATGCTTTTATGTAACAGTACATACAACAAACACTACCCAAAGTCTGTGTTTCAGGCGTAGACATTATTCTTTATGTACGTATTTCAACGAAACATTGCTTGTTTTGTTGCTATTACAATGAAAATTCAAGTGAGATTGTACTGTTCCCAAAGTTGGTATGGTTTTGTGGGATCATGTTAAATTAAATTAATAAAAAAATTGACTATGTTATATAAGGAAATATTTTTCTAAACGCTTACTTATTTCTCTTCATTTTAACGCAACCCTCTGAAACGCCACTTTACTCTAAGTAAAATAAAATGTATTGTATATGTATTTCGCCTTTTTGGGAATAATGGGTTATCATATTTCGTAACAGCATTATATAAAGTTTCATGATAAAAAGAATTTGTGCAATCATGTTTTTCTAGTTATTACCAGCCTCTCTAGGAAAATTTAAAACTGAAAAGTATTTTTTGTGAATAATGGGTTTTCATATTTCGTAACAACATTACATAAAGTTTCATGGTAAAAAGAATTTTTACAATCATGTTTTCCTAGTTATTACCAGCCTCTCTAGGAAAATTTAAAACTGAAAAGTAACTACCTACCAATTCATGACTTAATAATTAATTAATCTCATTAACTAAGTTCGATTTGGGAATAGTCAGTATTTTTAATGATAAAAATAAATAAATAAATATTTGACAACATCACATAAATTGCTCTGATTCCAAAGTAAATAGCTAAAGCACTTGTGTTATGGAAATCAGAGACAACGGTGGTATCACAAACACCCAGAACTGAGCCAATACAGAAAAGCTCGTTTTCAAATTGACCCAACCGGGGATCGAACCCGGGACCTCAGAGATGGCGACACCTTGAAAACCGGTGTACAAAGCCACTCGACCACGGAGGTCGTCACGATGCAAATCAGGAATAAAACATTTTGCAATAAAAAGGGATGCCCACTTCTATTATGTTCATAAATAAAAAATATTCAAGATATAATGCGTCATGTCGTGTTGCCATAATAACACGTACATTATACATTGACGACCTTCGTGGTCGAGTGGATTTGTACACCGGTCTTCAAGGTGTCGCCATCTCTGAGGTCCCGGGTTCGATCCCCGGTTGGGTCGTCAGTTTCAAAAACGAATTTTTCTATATTGGCTCAGGTCTGGGTGTTTGTGATACCACCGTTGTCTTTGATTTCCATAACACAAGTGCTTTAGCTACTTACTTTGGAATCAGAGCAATGTATGTGATGTTGTCAAATATTGTCAAATATATTATGCGAACTCTGCGCGGCCCGCTTACTAATTGCGATCACGAGCGTTACCCCGAAACAATATTTATTTAATATTTGCTGAGCTATTGTTTTCAGTGACAAACTGGTTCAATGGCGTTTGTTTACTGATGATTTTAAAAACATGCATTTTTTTTGTTGACAAAATAGAGACTAAATAAAATTGAAATAAATATTTTCGTTGAATTTGACGTTTTGTGATTAGACTAATTTTGTAAAGTATTAAGATAAATATAAATATTAGAAAAAATACTAGAAAAAATCGACTCACCCGTAGCACCTCAGACGGGACTCGAACCCGCACCCTTGGGATTCCGGCCCAATGCATTGACCAATTATGCTACCGAGTCGCCAGTGGGAGCGGCGAAATTTTCTAGTACTTTTAACTTCTTCGCTGCAAGCCAGCGCAATTTCATCAATGTGAGGAAATACCCCCTACATTCTACTTTCATTACATCCTACATTTTTTCTAGTATTTTTTCTAATATTATTTATCTTAATATAAAAATAGCATTGTGAATGCGAAAAATCTAAATTTAATAATTTGTAAAGTATTGTTTAGAATTTAGAATTTAAATATATTTAAGTTTTTATGAGTTATTTGGCTGAGTCTTATAGGTACCCAGAAGTGGGTGTCTCGTGCGGACAATAATAATAATAAATGCTTGGACAATTTCATATAGCGCCATCTAACCCCAAACTAAGCAAAGCTTGTAAAGTTGTAATATGGGTGCTAGATAACTGATATTATATTACTTATATACTTTTTAAATATATACCTATTATACATAGTAAGACACAAACCCGTCACAGAAATTCAAATTCATCATTTCAATTTCTACCCGGCCGGGAATCGAACCCCTCTTGCGTAGACCGGTGTGTTGACCACTGCCACCACTCAGGTCGTCAATGTTGATATAATAGGAAGATTCATTGAGTGCCTTTACTTTTAAAAACATAGGACTATACTAAAGCATAGGAGATATACAAGGTGTTACAAAAATACCCCTAATGCCGAATATGGTATATAGGGACCATCAAACTGAACAACTTTTACTATGGGACCAACTCTGAAATCGCGAAAAAAAAAATCTGCTGTTTCATACAAAAATTAAAATCGAAAATATCAAAATGTATGAAACAGCTGATTTTTTTTTCGTGATTTCAGAGTTGGCCCCATAGTAAAAGTTGTTCAGTTTGATGGTCCCTATATACCATATTCGGCATTAGGAGTATTTTTGTAACACCTTGTATATTCAAATTGGATGAACACTGAGATAGAGAGAGGATTCACTTTCCTTTATTCTCATCGTTAGTTCAACATTAGGTACTAAACAAAGAATTCGAACTAGCGCTTAAAATAACAGTAGCCCGATCGTGTTTCAGTAAAAACTCTGTTGGCGAGGGAAAAAGATTGCTTTTTCTCAGTCTGTTACCGGGTTGTATTTACATGATAATGGCCGCTGAATTATGCATGGGGAAGGTTCAGACTCTCACCTCGAGGACACAAACTTCGATTCATAAGATGATAGATTTTGCTAATTTATAATATTGAATAAGAGACTTCTCTTCTTCGTGAAAATAGGCTTTATTTGAAATCCGAACAACATTGCTACGTTTACCACAAAGGCAGAAGTGCCGCTCGGGACAATTCCCGTTTTTTTTGTGCAAACACTCTCGTACACAAGCAATCTCAGGCCATACTGAGGTATTCTCAGTACTGTAGCAGTTGCAAGTAAAATCACTATAGTTATATTATTATATTTGTATAGAAAAATATAAGTACGGTTACATTTCAACCCTGATTTGAGGTAGCTTGATAAAGGTTATACAATAGATTTCAAGAAAAAAACATACTTAAAGTAATTTTTTTTGTTAATCTATATATATAAAAGGGAAAATCACTCACTCACTCACTCACTCACTGATCACGAAATCTCAGAAACTACAAGTGCTAGGAGTCTCAAATTTTGCATGGGGGTTCCCTTTAGGGCGTAGGTGCTCACTAAGACGGGATTTTGCGAAATTCAATCCCTAAAGGGGTGAAACAGGGTGGCAAAGTTTGTATGGGAGAACGCGATTCCTTGGCCCGATTGACTTGAAATTTGGCATAGACATTCTTTCACAAAATTAATTGAACACGTGTTTCGTATTTTTTAAATATTTATTCCCTAACAGGGTTAAAAAGTGATAGAAAGCTATTTTTGGGGTGATTGACTTCGACGTCGGAATTGAAACTTCTTTGTGGATTTGATTGATTAATTAAGAAAAATAAATATCATTTGTCATCTCAACGTAGTATTACATTCTCTTTGGTCATTTCCCCTGAGAGTAGGTAGAATACATTTGATTGAATAGTACCTATGGCATTATGTTGTCCGTGCTGACATTTTTTCCTTATTGCATTGTAAAAAGGTGCAAAATTATTCCATCTGATTATCAGATTAATTTTAAAAGAATACAATATTCTGTCAAATCGCCTATGCTATGACAATTAATAAAGCACAGAGACAAAGTTTAAGAGCGGCTGGTGTAGATCTGCGCAGTGTTTGTTTCTCCCATGGTCAGCTCTAATGTCCCCTGCTCGAGAGTCAGCTCGCCGAATAGCCTTTTTATTTCGCAACCGGATCACATGACAAGAAATGTGGTAGGTATACAACATGTTACAAAAATACCCCTAATGCCGAATATGGTATATAGGGACCATCAAACTGAACAACTTTTACTATGGGACCAACTCTGAAATCGCGAAATAAAAATGAGCTGTTTCATACATAAATTAAAATCGAAAATATCAAAATGTCCCTATATACTATATTCGGTATTAGGGGTATTTTGTAACACGTTGTATATTATAGAGAAGTGTTGGATGATCGAGATTGATAATCATGATAATGCACAACATATTTTTATTTAGAACTAGCTGCACCCGGCATGCGTATTGCAATGCTCTGTTATTTTAGCCAGGGACCTTCTCGGTCGTAAGCAGAACAACTCACTAAAGTTTCATCATAATCGGATCAATGGTTTAGGAGTCCCGTCGTCTGTACACTTAGATCTTTTAAGCTATAGCGGCCCGCCCCGGCTTTGCACGGGTACAATGTAGTTACTAATGTGGTGAGTGTGAAGTCATTAGACTATACTACAGGATATCTGTGTCTGTTTCTGTGTATCGGCCATATAATTAAGGACACAAGTCGATTTTCGTACAAACGAGGTAATTTGAAGTCTTGGTTTTCCGTTAGGGATTGAACTAGCTGTGATCTGATGATGGCCATCCAGGGAGTGAATGGAGAAGATTCAGATCGCAATACACACCCAACTAATCTGGTCAGCATTCTAAGAGATGTAAGCATCAGAATTTTCAGTTGCAAGATTTTCATACATTTTTATGCTATATTCGCGATTTTTTTAAACATATTCTTACATCTCTTAAAATGCTGGTCAGATCACTTGGGTGTGTATAGAAATCTGGATCTCCTCCATTCACTCCCTGGATGGCCATCACCAGATCACCGCTCGGTCAATCCCTGGCGGAGAAGCAATGCTTAAAAGTTACTTCGTTTGTATGAAAATCGACTGGCGTCCTTAATTATGTGGCCACCACTTTATATAGATATCCTGTAGTATAGTCTGATAATTAACTTCACACTCACCACATTAGTAACTACATTGTACCCGTGCGAAGCCGGGGCGGGCCGCTAGTCATGAAATAAAATTGATGTAGGAAGCTCATTAAAGTAGGAAGGGAATTTCTTTATCAACTGGTAACATGCGTCCGAGTATGTGACATTGCGATTTTGTTGTCATTCATCGTCTTATCACGAAGTATCCGTGAAAATTGAGTGTTTATAGGGTACTAGCTTCCACCCGCGACTTCGTCCGCGTGGATTCGGAAATTTCCTTAGGGAACCTTCTGTAACAGGTCCAATTCTGAACATTGAAGATATTTAAAAAAAAAATTTTTTGGAGGCAAAACTGTTCTTTTTTTCATTTTTGTCTGTCTCACGAATGCGCATCACTCCAAAACTACTGAATGAATTCAAATGAAACTTGGCATGATTTGAGTTCATACTACGAGGAAGGACAAGGGATACTTTTTATTCTGAATTTCAGCACGGTGCCCTTGGGAGAAAGGATGAAAGTCAAAATGTGTATTTAGTTGTAATTCATTAACGCGTAGTCTTATTTACTTACGAGGTACTTTAGAGATTGTCCGGTAAATATTTTAAGGTCACCAGTTTTGTATAAATTATCAAATAAGATAAATTCGTTAAAAAGTATCTCAAATTGTATGTAAGCGCTTTTCGTTTAAACGTCCTCCCTTTATCTGGACTAGACGGACTACGAAGGCACAAAGGAACTCCTTAAAAACAAACGGGTTTTTCCCTGAGGATCCCATTCCCCGAGGATCCTGTCCCGGAGGATCCCGATATGTTTTTATCTTCATGAACTTAATCAATACTATGTTTAGCTTAAAAGTACCGTCGACATGAACCGTCATGTCGACGGTACTTTTAAGCTAAACATAGTATTGGAATGTCGACTGTGTAAAAGTACCGACTTTTACACAGTCGACATTCCGTAGCAGAAAAAGTGGTCAATCAAATTATATATTAATTTATTGAAAAAAAAGTCTGCTATATTTCTCAATTGCTATTTTTCACAAATTTTTATAGTATTCACAGGTTGATTTATTATCACAATATTTCTTTTTGCGATACAAAAAATACAATTGTAACTTTTCAATCAGTCTTTTCAGAACATGTAAAATCAACTATATTTCAAAAATGACTTTTAAAACAGCGATAAATTTGCTTTAAGGTTAGTTTAAAATATGCATTAATTCACGCAGTCATTTTTAAATGTAAATAATAACGTATCATATTTTTTTAAACTATTACTATAAATTATGTTTGTTAACGGTACATGCTTAACACAATATAAAAAATAACAAAAGTAAATGTAATCACATTTATCGCATTCGGGATCCTCCGCGACAGGATCCTCGGGAATGGGATTTTCAGGGAATAACCCAAACAAACAGCGTGAATGTGAAAATTGAGTTATGGGCATTGTATCATTGAAAATATGTAAAGTTAAGAAAAATACACGTTTCCATTATCACAAAAGAGTTGAAAATGAAAATGAGGGTTTTCTTTTTTTAATTGATGTATCTAGAAAACCAAAATTTTGATCTACAAAACTAATATCAGTATGCAAGTAATACGTGAGCGAAGCTGCTGGCAAAAGCTAGTAAACAATAATTACCGTGTTATGATTGTGTAATAAAATACGGTAAGAATACATCAATCATTTACTTATCTTCACTATACTTAGTTCTATGGAGCTTTTTTTTCTATTTCAATTCGGTTGTCTTTTTAGCACAATGATTCTAATCAGTTGTGTTTTATAGCCACATGAATACACATATTCGTTGTAGAAAATGGCCCAGTGGTGTTTGAAACGGAACTTTAGGGTTCCTTATCGCAGCGTGGGGAACCCTTGTCACAGCATTACTACAATATATGTCTGTCTTTAACTTCCGGACTCATAGTAGCGTATAAGTTCAGACTTATAGTAGTTATAGCGCTTTGTTTATAGTGCAGAAGTATCTATTAAAACTGTTCTATTCTCGTATTATTATAAGCCATAGCTGTTTGTCTTTTTGTGGGAACAATTTTTTTGAGTACAGGTGTAAATGTTTTGAAATATGTCTTTTTGATGATTTCATTTAAATTTTTGTGATCAAAGATCTGCTTCAAATTACTTGAATAAATAGGTACGTAGGTTGATTAAGAAATGAAATTACGTTTTTGTTCGTCAATTCTAATATAATATTCGACGACTTCCGTGGTCGAGTGGCTTTGTACACCGGTTTTCAAAGTGTCGTCATCTCTGAGGTCCCGGGTTCGATTCCCGGTTGGGTCAATTTAGAAAAACGAACTTTTCTATATTGGCTCAGGTCTGGGTGTTTGTGATACCACCGTTGTCTCCGATTTCCATAACACAAGTGCTTTAGCTACTTACTTTGGAATAGGAGCAATGTATGTGATGTTGTAAAATATAAAAAAAAAAATATTACATAACAAAAACTTATCTTGTGAAACGTAAGGCTACAGGTTGGAAATAACAAAATGTTTTCGTGGAGTTTCGGCATAATAATTATGTAAGGCGCCTTTACCAAGCCTTAGTATGAAGGCACGTTCAAGTTTTGAAGATTTTCTTGAGTTTCCTAACACTGTCCTTATTATGTTCCACGTCTTTACAGGTAAGTACTTGTATTTGTTTACAAAATTTTCAGTTAACGAAGGTTCTTTTATCTGGCGTTAACGTAATGTAAGTAAGATCTTTGATAATTTATATTCTTGATGGCGCATGAACTATAAGCACCTGATTAAGAAGTTATAAATGAACATATTATATCACAGAAATAATATTATTCTGGGACTAAACACTAAAGATTAAAAATTGCAATTAAGGTATCTTTAGGTCAAAGCTCTCACTTTTTTGTTACTTGTAAAAGTTGCTTGAGTTTTTTCACAAATTTTATTGTCATACAACATAATGAGTCGCTTTTGTAAATCAGTCTCGATTCAGTCCAATAAAAATTTAGTTAAATTTCCTTATTGCCGACTTATTTATGATTTATTAAACGTTTTTGTAGCGTTTAAAGGATTTCACGTCTTTTTGTATGAGCGATAGAGTTCAGAATCAAATAATTTCGTTTACAATAAGGCATCGAATTTGAGATAGCTGTACCTTTTCATTAGTCTATTTTCTTACAACTGTAGGTGGATGGCTTTCGCATCATTTTTATTGGAGCATAAATATTTGAAGAGTTCAATTCAAACCAAGCTTCTCGTCAACTTGTTTAGTGGAGCGAGGGAAAAATATGGTTCATTAATCTCAAAGATAAATTGAATACAGATAGCATAGTGCTTATGTAAAGGGAAACTTTTTAATAGACTTCATTGCATAAGTTAAGGACCTCGATGGCGCAGTGGTTTAGCGCCTGGCCCAGCGATGTTAAGCAACTTTCGCAAGAGTCGGTCATAGGATGGGTGACCAAAAATGTATTATCTTGAGTTCCTCCGTGGTTCGGAAGCCACGTTAAGCCGTTGGTACCGGCTGCATTTGCAGTCGTTAACACCCACCAATCCGCATTGGGCCCTCGTGGTGGGTTATGGCCCATCCTCCTTATCCACACATAATGAAGGCCTTGTGACCGAGCAGCGGGGACATTACAAAAGGCTGATGGTCATTACATTTGTAAGTACATTACTTCGATTCCAAAGTAAATAGCTAAAGCACTTGTGTTATGGAAATCAGAGGCTAAAGCATTTGTGTTATTGGCATCACAAACACCCGGACTTGAGCAAATTTAGAAAATTACGTTTTCTAAATTGACCCAGAGGGGGTCGAACTTAGGACGTCAGAGATGGCTACACCTTGAAAACCAGTACGAACATTTCGACCATAGAGGTTGTCAAACATTGAACATCTTGGCTGTCATGGAGGATCTGTAAAGTAGGTCAAACAGACATTGATCTTTTCGACTCTCGAACACGGAACTGAGTTTCATTTTCTCCAATTGATTACGATTAAAGTGTTGTTTGTGGATTGTGTGCGTTTCAACTAAACCTACGTGTCTTTCATAGGTCTCAAATCTTTGCTTGAAAATCTTGAAACCAATTCATGTTACGTACTAATTTTACAAGAATGTATGTCTGTATATTTCAGACTAAGTATATTATTATGTATTATACAGAAGAATAACATCCTTCATATGAAATGAGGCCAAAAGGCTTAAAGGTCAGGAAGTAGTGACTATGTTGATAGCAGTCACTATTATAGTTAAGGATCGATTCATGTTTATCGCCGCGGAACCGCAAAAACAACTTCAGTATTTCTCGGCAATAACATTGAAAATGACGTCATTCGCGACATTTCGATTGGGTAGGAAGGTATCGACAGACTTAACGACTGTTTGTTTGCTACCGATTTTTGCTTTATGGATAGAGTTTTTGTAAGTATTTTAATCCTTATTTCTTCTAACAGAAATGTCGGTCACATTTTAATTTTCGATATTTTGAACATCGAGGTTATAATTTGAACTATTAGGTATTGCTAGTGCTTAACTTGTGATTTTCGGATAAAAGCCGTAATTATTTTCTGTAAAAATCAATTGTTTGATATTACTGCTCTGATTCAGTGAAATCCGGGGAAATTTGGAGAAACTTCAGTAGGGTTATTCACGATTATCGGAAATCTACTCGAAAACATTCGTTTCGAATACATATCCTCAGATAGATTCGAAAACTGCTATTCACAAATACATTCGACTGGCATTTGATTCACTTTCCGACGGGAAAGCGCAATGCATTTACAAAGTTTGGTAGCATATGGTAGAAAATAAGATCTATATCGGAAGACTTTTCGATTCGATTCGGAAAGTTGATTTCCGACAATCGTGAATAACCCCCCTGGGGCCCTACCGGCTAACTTTTCGAACTTCGGCGGGTCTGCCGATCTTCAACTTAAAACAGATAAATCGAAGTAAGGAGTTTCGTATTGTACTATTCGCCGAAGTTATTTAGAAGATATTGATGTTCGTGTGACATTATGAATTGGGGTTCGCTATTTTGGCCCTATTGGGGCTCGATTTATCTGTTTTAATTTGAAGCCCGGCAGACTTTCCGAAGTTCGATGCGTTAGCCGGTACGGCCCCTGGTCTCTATAGAAAGCTAATCATGTGATATTAATGGTTGAAGGTATGTTTGTTCAGGGAAAAATGTTTAGCGATATTCAATGGTAGACATGGGATGTCTATGTCTGTGTGTTGTGAGTGTCATATGAGGAAATAATTGTTGTTAACGTGTTAGGTATTGGGTATTTAGTGTCGCAACCGCAGCTGTGGTTTATATTTTGGAACTAACAGCTTATATTTACGTTAACCCATCAAGGCCCAGAAAATGAGACACAACTGATATTCTATTGTTGTCCGGCCGCATTCGGCTGCTCAAGCGTTGATTAATTAATTAAAAAATTCAAGGCCTACTTTGAGGGCCTCTCATAATGTGCCCCAAAACTAAACTACGTGTGATTTCATAAAGCGGACTTCTTTAAAATGTCTGTTTATTAATTTTGTACGTGATATCTTTTGAGGGTCCAATTGATGGTGATTTCTTTTATTTTGTTTCGTGTAATTTATTTTTGTTTTGGGAAAGTCAACCACTCAAAAAAGTAAGCAAAAACAAAAAAAAATGTCCGCATTGTTTTATAAAAAGAAGTTAATTTCTATAAAAAGAAGTTAGATTACTCTTTCACACACAACACGTTTATAAGAGGCCGACGAACAGTCAGCTTCCCATACAAACGTAATACCAAAATGATTTGCAATTAGAGCACAATTAACTCTTCTTGTGATGTTACTCGGATTAAGACAGTATTTGCCTAGAGTTCTATTAAATTAAAAAAAAATCAAAATATTAACCCAATTCAAAGTAAATGCCAATAACATTTTTTCATACAAAACTGTAAAGCGCGTTAATTTTTATTTTGTTTGGTATTTTGGATTAATTCGAATAACATCACAAGAAGAGTTAATTATTCTCAAATTGCAAATCTTTTTGGTATAACGTTTGTATGGGAAGCTCACTGTTCGCCGGGCTCTTATGTCTGACTGAACTGGAAGCAAACAAAATACAGTTGATCAAAGGAAGTGCGATACGGTTACAAAGGGTGACGTTTAGAAAATTGCATCAATGTCTACCTACCTACTTCCGATGCAGCATTTCAAAGAGTAATGGAATAGGTTTCTAAAAATAGTTTATTGTGAACTCCTTTCAATGTTACGCAAGAGTTAGTATTCAAGTTGCTCGAACCATCCGTGCCTGGTGCATTCGATTCTAGATCCAGTGGAGAAGAAAATCTGTACAGTCATGAAATAAACATAACAGTATCGAGAAATGTTCCAGCCCTCCTAGCATGACCACCGAAACGTGATATGATATAGCAATTTATCATGTTTAACTGTTTTTAAATATTTTACAACATCACATACATTGCTCCAATTTCAAAGTAAGTAGCACTTGTGTTATGGAAATCAGAGACAACGGTGGTATCACAAACACCCAGACCTGAGACAATATAGAAAAGTTCGTTTTCTAAATTAACTCAACCGGGGATCGAACCCGGGACCTCCGAGATGGCGACACCTTGAAAACCGGTGTACAAAGCCACTCGACCACGGAGGTCGTCAAAAGACAATGGTCTGCCTGGCTAGCTGCCACCATCTTACCTAAGTCTGACGCCATAACAACAATTTAAAAATGGTTGTGTTCCGGTAAGATAGGCAGTTCCTCAGTGGTGAGGATTCCGGGTGTAGTGCACTTACACTTTCGGTCTTATCGTCACTTAGCATCAGGTGAGGTGAAGGCCAATTGGACTAGTCCGTTGTGGATAAAATATATGTATGTTCAGTCAAAACTCGTAACCGTAAACTATTTAGGGTGGCCTTGACAACTGATTGATTTCAAACATTGTGAAATATTAAATGAACCGGTATATTCGTTCAAAATTGTACAAAAAAATATTAAATGACCCCTTTAATAGCAGTTTTGAACCAATTAAACCAAATCAACAACCTTAAACGCTCAAGGAATAAAATAAGCTTTAAAAACCTCTGAGGGAATAAGCGAGGAAATGGGATAATACAACTACCTTTTCATTTCCTTAAACGCTGAAATGTCGGTCAAAGATTGAAAGGGCCAAGCAACAGACGGATTGAGTTAGCATCCTTGTCCCTAATGTCCTTAAGAAAATACGTGGCTTTTGTAAACGATATTTTGATGGATGAAGCCTCCTTTTACACGGAAGGAGGAAGTATAAATAAAACAAAGGTATAGGTATGTATCATGTATAATGTATTTTTTATACTACCTGCTCGTTAATGGCATATTATGTGTCATGCAAACCTTTCCTAAAGTAAGAATTCTTCCTATGGGAATAATGTGATTTGAATTTAGAATGCAACCTATGTAGTCGTGCTTGATCGAGGTTGGTTTCAAAAATGTTAAGGTGTAATGAGATTTTATTCGTTAGGCTGTATGTTGACGACCTCCGTGGTCGAGTGGCTTTGTACCCCGGTTTTCAAGGCGTCGCCATCTCTGAGGTCCCGGGTTCGATCCCCGGCTGGGTCAATTTAGAAAACTAACTTTTCTATATTGGCTCAGGTCTGGGTGTTTGTGATACCACCGTTGTCTCTGATTTCCAAAACACAAGTGCTTTAGCTGCTTACTTTGGAATCGGAGCAATGTATGTGATGTTGTCAAATATTTATTATTATTTAAAAAAAATATGAGATTTTATTCTGAGTTAGGCTGCATGTTATCTTCTTCGCACAGCCTGCCATTTTCTTTGCACTGCCTATACAAATTAAAAAAAGAAAAACGTAAACTTTTTACGAAATTCATTTTCACCCGCGCATCAAGAAGGATTTATTCGAATGTCGAACTGACCACTACAGAATAGATGAAAAAAAAAACTTAAGTACTTTCTTTATAACAGTCATTGGTTTCAGTTGCCTCGCAGAAAGTATAAAAAGTAGAGTATGCATCGCGGGCTTAAATGTGTAATTGTCTTGGGCGATCTTGAACACCTCGTACTCAGGATTCTAGCCTTAACTCCCTTGCTCCGCTCGGGAGTTACCCATAGCATTCCTCGTACTCGGGGTTCAATATAGCGCCCGGGACATAATACACCACTTTAAGCCCTTATTGCATAATCTACTAATAGTACTGTCGAAAATAATGTCACTAATAATAACGAGTATTATTTCTCATCAATCACTATTTATAGCTCGATGTGTCAAAATTACGACATTGAATATTAATATGCTTAAGAATAAATATTTAAAACTTTCTTGAAATATCTGTATAAGTAAATTGTGATCTGAATGCTATGATAATATTCCAAATAACAATGAAAATGACAAGAACCACATTTTCGTGAAAGAGACACTATATTCCACCACTTTTTAAAAGGGCGCCATTTTAAATGATAAATAAATATTTTTTATAAATAAATAAATATTTTGTCAACATCACATACATTGCTCCGATTCAAAAGTAAGTAGCTAAAGCACTTGTGTTATGGAAATCAGAGACAACGGTGGTATCATAAACACCCAGACCTGAGCCAATATAGAAAAGCTCGTTTTCTAAATTGGCCCAACCGGGGATCGAACCCGGGACCTCAGAGATGGCGACACCTTGAAAACCGGTGTACAAAGCCACTCGACCACGGAGGTCGTCAAAGATGAATTTTAATTACTGTGACGGGTTCGTGTCTTACTATGTATAATAGGTATATATTTAAAAAGTTTATAAGTAATATATAATATCAGTTATCTAGCACCCATATTACAACTTTACAAGCTTTGCTTAGTATCAACCGAGGATCGAACCCGGGACATAACTCTAAGCCATTCGCAACATAATGCAACATGTTGAAACCGCCTTTGTATTATTTACGCGAACTGTAAAACCATAGACTTATTTTTACTTTATAGTAAAAACAGAGTCGTCTTTTCTCAACACAGATCATTAATGAGCTGAGCCTTGCGCGAATGACGGCAAATCGGAGCATCAATTGCTCATAATTGAAACCATCAATTACTTACGTGAAAATTGACAATCGCAATTGATCGCTACCGGCGGCCTTAAGTTTTACTTTAATATAAAAATAGATGTTATACTGTACTAGCGGTTGCCCGCGACGACTGGACTGAACATTATAAACAATTTCAAAACCACAGTGATTTAAACTAAAAAGTTTAACTTTTTAGTTATGCTATGAAAAGATTTATTCATAATATTAGGTTCTTACCTATGAAACTCACGTTTTGTATAGAAATTTTTTAAGAAATTGCATTTTTCATACTAGCATTTCATAATTTATTTACCAGCCGTGAACGCTATTGTAACAAAACTTTTAAGTACAAACGTTTGAACATTAAGCTAACTTAGGCGAAAAGTTTTGGCTAAGTTACAACGGAAAAAGTGGTAATCTGCTGACAAAAAAAGGTTTCACATTCAAGGTATTTTTTTAACGCTAAGAAAACAAAATAAATAGACTTATGATGCTGATAGTTGACGGCTATGGTCATAATTTGATGTAATATCCAGCAACTGATAAATATTCAAAATCACAGAAATTATGAGGTTCTAAATAAAAATAATTATTAAAAATGGATATTTTTATTTTATTTTAATGTATTATTATGTTTATTTTGTTATTACAAATTAATGAAATAAGGAAAAATAATTGCGTTTTAAATTTTTGAGAAATTGATAGTATATTATACGATACATATCTGGGTTCTTAGCAGAGTACACTTTAATAGATGTATAACCGGTTATTCATTTAACAGAAAAATCTAGAAACAACCGTTGAATATATTAATAAATGAAGATCTCACCAAGGCCTTTCATTTCTTCAAAGGCACCAACAGTCTAGGATGAGAACTTTCCAAGATATTGCTGTTTTAAGTTTGTCATCTGTCATCTGAAATGAAGATCTCAGCAAGAACTTTCAGTTCTTCAAAGTCACCATCAGTCTAGGATGAATAGGTACTTACACCCGTATTAAGGAACAATACTCAAACCCGAGATCCCTCAGTATGCCACGTATAGGTATTACTAGTTTTTTAACAAAAATGTAAACATTTTTAACGTCTCAAGAAAATATGCCCTTGATGGTGAAGTTAAGAAAACGTTACAGTTTTTTTAATAAAAACTGTAACTGCTAAATGAAAAAACAAAGGCAAATATAAGATTATTTTCCCCATTTCTATCTTAGTAAACCTACAGAGTTTCGAGCCCGTGTAATAAGTTCGTGCCAAGTTATTTTTTACGATACGGGCGGATGTGAGAGCATACCTCGTAAACTTAAATAAGAAGCACTTTGGAAACAATTTTTGTGGCCTCGAAAACGTCATGGCTTTTCCAGGAAATTAATATCGTCTATTGGATTCAATATTTCACTTCAGTAATTACGTTTTGTTTTGGTACAAGTCGTAAAAATTGCTTTGGTATACTTCTGACAAAGATGTGAAAATTTTAACGTCATACTCTAAGTTAAATCTACGCATTCATAACCAGTGTTAAAATGTTTTGTCTCTTTTACTCCAATACATTCAAATGATATCCATAAAATGTGTTTCTGAATTGGGGGTAATTATTTTTTCTAATATATTATTTAACAAGGTAAGATGTTATTGCCGATCTTGAAGTCATCTTGGTGAATTATTTTATTTTATTATTCAAAGCAAATTCCTTCCTAAATTCCTTATTATTCTAGCATGGCAGATCACTTTTAAAAGTGAATTCATTGCTAATATTTCATTTGAGAGTGGATTATTAAGGCTACCGACTTTTTAAACTTCAGATGTATCCTCTCAACTCTAATCAAAGAACTTCTGCAAAGTTAATAATATTCGTAGTGCTGGTTTCTTCCAATCAGAGACACTTAATACCTCTTCTTAAGGTTCAAAGCTGCGGGAATTCACTTGATTGAAGCGAAAGTTAAGTTTGCTGAGCACGCCTGTGGCTTCAGAATGTTTTTCAATCAGAAGTGGAATCAATTTTTCTTTGTTTCTTTTACTACGTCTACTTTGGAATTTGATTAAAACATAAATCATTTATTAGTTGTTGGCCAACATCAAAGCTTATGTTGTAAGTTATGCATCTTTCGTATAATTTTTCTTCAAACATCTCTATGGCGAAACGTGACGCGTGGCAAATGACAGCTAGTGATTTGTGACTTATACGTCTTCGGTTTTTTTATCTACAGCGGGATTGGCCTTAACGTCACCTGATGTTAAGTGACGATAAGACCGAAAGTGTAAGCGCACTACACCCGGAATTCTTACCACCGAGGAACTGGCTATCTTACCTCTTAACTGCCGGTACACATTATTTTATTATTTTTGTTATGGCGTCAGTCTAAGGTAAGATGGTGGTAGCTAGCCAGGCGGACTGTTTTGTGTGAAATGCCCTATACAAGGTGTAACAAAAGTATCCCTAATGCTGAATATGGTAGATAGGGACCATCAAACTGAACAACTTTACTATGGGACCAACTCTGAAATCGCGAAAAGAAAATCAGCTGTTTCATACATTTTGATATTTTGTTATTGGATACTTTTGTGACACCTTGTATACCACCACCCAATTTTTTTACGTAAACTTTTAAAAGAATTTGTATTTTATTCAAAGTTTACGCATGTAGGAGTCATTGTTTTCAATATACTTATTTACTACCATGAAGAGGAAACAAAACCAACAAAGACTTATAATCGGCATGCGGCGAGGAAAACCGCCTCGTGCTGCATACACTGCTCAGCCGAGCAGAGAATGTTGTAAAATTGTTATTGTTTTCCTCAACTCTGTATTTCGGCGCTTGCTCCGTTCAGTTTAGTCCTATCTCACAAGGATACCTTAGTTGCACCACCAGCGGGTGATTCGCTTGCCGCCCCTAAGTTGGTTGCACAACCAAGTGGACACAAGGTGAGGTAGGTTGGTACCCTTCATACATATTCTCTAATTTCGCTTATTCTTACTAATATTATAAATGCGAAAGTCCGTTTGTTTGTTACGTCTTAACTACTGAACCGATCATCATGAAATTTTGCATACACGTTGTCAGGGGTACAGAGAAGAACAGGGTACCTTTCATCCCGAAAAAATAATTGTTCCCGAGGGATAGCAAAAAACTTTCCACGCAGACGAAGTTGCGGGCGGTCGCTAGTCTGTTTATACATTTCGTTCGTTGGTAGTGCGACTGGTTGTGCCGCCTTTGGTTGGAGTCCGCTGGACCGTGTGTTATTTAATTAATGGCATGGGCAGAGGCTGTACCTGTCTGAAACATTGTTCAAGGAACCGTGTACTCAAACAAGCCATAGGGGCTGAAATTTCAGCTTTAAATGATCGCCTTGGGATAGCAAAGCTGCGAATAACCTCCTTCAGATAAGTAATTAAGATTCCATTGTGTTTGAATCCACAATCAAAGGGCTTGCTCTTTGTTTTATGATCGCTTTTGGTCGCTTAAATGCTTTATTGTATGTTTTATTTAATTACATCCCATTAACAATAACAAGTATTATTTTTCTCAGATTGTATAAAATTTAGAACAGGATAGCTTCATCATATTTTTATTTTCAATATATTTTTTTGATTCCGTTTTGTTGAATAATAACGATATGGTATTAAAAGAATGGGTTACGTCTCATCTTCTATCTAACTGCTAACACATCTCTGTTAACAAGCACAGTGCGTAAACATCAGAGTGACGCAATCCAATCTATTCACAATTTGTGATGCAATCAATTCCATGAGCAATTGAGAAGTTGAATTTCCTTACGAGGAAGGATTGTTTGCCCATAAAATATGATCTCTCTGTTCTCAGATATTTATCTCATTTAAGTATTTACTAGTAGTTACATTGCACTTTATAATCATTGTTCGTGCACATTTCAAGCCTGTGACATCATCAAGTTCATTCATTGATTGTAACAAATTGATTCGAACTTGACTGCTGCCAGTGAACGACAATACGTACCATAGGAAATTGGTTGCAACTGCCTACTGCGTTCAATCATATGTTACACATCACACGATGTCAAGCGTTGTATGCAATCGATGGACATTGATTGACAACACATGTGGTTGTTTGATGTTGCTCGATGTATTCCAAATGATGTCTCTTTTGTCTTTGAATAATATTAGCACACAGGATACAGGGCAAAGATGAGGTGGGGTACGGACTTAGAGCATTTGCTCTATTTGCTCTGTGCGGAGCACGGGGAGTCCCCCCCTCCACACGTCGTAGGCGACCTTTAGCCGTACCTAAACCAGGTACTTACAGGTCTCGGGACGGATCTTGCTCGAGTATTTTAGGTCTCATTGTCGCGGGTCGTGGTACGGGGCGACTGCAAACATGCGAACTAATCTCTCACCGGTCACGATTCGTGCCGGCACCTGTACCTAACTTTTAACTGCTGAAAGTGCGGTACTATATATTTTTTGTTGTCTGCATCCTTACAAAGGAGTACTTACCTCAATATAGGAACAGATATTATTACAGTATAACACTACTTAGCTAGTTTACATTATATTATTTTTAGACGTTATTAAAAACCACAGAACGTACTGAATTTTTCTTTGTTCTGAGTCAAAAACATTGCCCATTTTTAAAAACTTTACTTTTTTAATAATAATTTTTCGTACCTTAAAATCTTATTATATTAAACTTTAGGTCCTGTTTGCTTTTCTTATTATTTTGATTTGTTAACTTGTCTTCCTTTTAGGCCCTATCTTTTGAAAGTAGGTACCTACGAGTCCTAAGTTGAGTAAACTCAAAGATTTGATTCTAAATAGAAGCAAATCTTTTTTTAATAATCGTCTGACTCTAGTGCAATGTTTGCGATCTATCCTATACAAGGTGTTACAAAAGTAACCCTAATGCCGAATATGGTAGATAGGGACCATCAAACTGAACAACTTTTATTATGGGACCAACTCTGAAATCGCGAAAAAAAAATCAGCTGTTTCATAGATTTTGATATTTGCATAATTAATTTTTGTATGAAACAGCTGATTTTTTTTTCGCGATTTCAAAGTTGGTTTCATAGTAAAAGTTGTTCAGTTTGATGGTCCCTATCTACCATATTCGGCATTAGGGGTACTTTTGTAACACGTTGTATAGAGCACAGCGCCCAGGGTTTTTGAAGGTCGATTACTTGCAGAGCAATGAGTTTGAGCATTAAGCATCATTAATTTATTTGCGGATTTCATTTTTATTCATGGAGTTCTTAATATGATTATGATTTAACTAAAAGGGCTCCTACACAGCAGTTATATAACGTTACCTATAAGTACGTATCTATACCAAATGTTATGCAACATTCTCTAACTGTTTTGACTAACGTACTGTAACAAAATGTTACACACTGTTATAGAATGTTATCGTGCTACACATTGTTATATAACAGCTGTGTGGGAGCGCTTATAGTGATAGTTTTAGAATCAATTAACACTAGCTTACCGCCTCAGACTTTCATCTATCTATGTACCTAACTGCCAAGTTTCATTCAAATCATTTTAGCTTTTTTTATTTGACCGAGTAACAACAAACGATTAAACATACAAATTCATTAAAATGAAAATATTATGAAAGTCCTTTTTTCCTATTTTATATATAACTTTTGATGATTGATGATGATGCTATAGGTAGGGTAGTTTAATTCCTAACATTCAGACCAATATGTTTGTCGTAAATGCGATTTTAAACGGTTCATTAAAGCAATAATTGTAGGAACCTATATTGGTACTATTATGTATTCTGTGACAATAATTTTTGCCCAGAAAGAAACTGCCACTCGAGATAGAAATTATTTTCTCGTCTGAAAAGGATATTTTGTTATATTTTATTGAGCCATAGTGTAATAATTTAGCCCCAAAGGTCATGTAAAAAATACATAGCTTATCTATCTATACTGATCCAGGGCCGACCGCTCCTTATGTCTTGACTTAACAGCAAGGGGCAAGTTTCCACTTGACCTTATGACGAGGCGAAGATTGAAAATTATCACTGCTAATCAGCTATAGATTTTGCTTTGCATATTTCTGATGACCCTTGTATTATACCCTGACTAAACTGTTTAATGTGCTTAAACAGTATTTTTTGTATCTGGAGTCAAGATTTCATTAGTGTTTCTCATTTCCACAGCTGAATTTTAGGCACACACACTTGGGACTTTAATTTTGTGATTCAGGGTGTTTGCTTCTATGACTTATTTATTTGACCACATAAATTCTATGCTGACGTCCATAAATCTCAAAGCGAATGACGAAAACAAAACACGGAATTGAACAAAATATTAAAAGCAGCGTCAGTTTTATAAAATGAGTGCATTCATGGTGATACGATTACCTAATGTCAGCGTATTATCTTTATATCCGTAATAATGTCTAAATATTGCAACTACTCCTGAAGTTAGGGGTTTTCTCACGTTTTATGTTTCGAGCCGTTGATTGTTTTTACGACCGGAAGGCATTTGGCAGATCATAAATTTTCCTTTCGCCTTCCTCAAGATGTTTCAGTGCTACATAAAGATGAATATATGACGACATGCGTGGTTGAATTTCTTGTACAGAGGTTTTCATGGTGTTTTTGGTAGCGGTCAAACGACATACCATAGCATGGCCCCATACCATAGCATGACTAACGAATCACAATAATGATACCTATAGTGATTATCGATATTTTCGCGAAGAGCTGGGAGGACAGCCATCAGAGATGGCTCTTCACAGCAATGTAAGTATGTGATGTTGTCCAATATTTATTTGTTTAGGGTTTATTTCTTCGTTTAAATATTTTAATCATATTGTGGATCTGCAAATACCATAGCGAGAAAGATACCTAGGTAGGGTGAACTACCCTTAATTCGACCACAACAGTTTTTGAAATTCAATTTTAAATATTTGTGTTAATATGGTACTGCGTCTTTTTGTTACTTTCAATTATTATTTATATAATGATTGTTATTTATAATAATAGTATGAAAAATAAGAAAACAATAATAATAAAATTATAAAAAAGGAAAGTTTGTCGAGTGATCCAATTTCCTTAAATTCGGCTGCTTTTGCCCTAAATTCGAAAATAATATAAAATTTAGGTGAAACAACGAAAAAATCAGGTCAGCAACTTTTGGTGTTTATTTACTTAATATATAGCAATTAATATTATCGTCATTAATAATATTAAGCTAAAAAAAACTAAGCTTAGCTAATACAATGTACTTTATAATCAACAATGAATATTAATAATATGTTGCCAAAAATAGTAAATATCATAACGCACATGTCCGGCCGCTGGTTTGACGGTTGGTCGACTATAGGAGTCATGGTCATGTTCAGCCACCTTTTCAAAATTCGGCCAAATTTAGGTTATTGACAGTTTTTTTAGTCCTAGCCCCGGACAAAAACCCTCTAAGAATAGCATAACCCCCACAGTTAATTTAACATTTTGTTTGAATAGCCGAATTTAGGACGTTTCAGAATTTAGGCGCTGTCACCCTACTCTCTTATAAGTTTTGAACTATCCTACAGGTGTCAGTGGCGTAAAATGCATCTTTTTGATGTAATATTTAAAAAGTATTAGGCAGTGAGCCACTGACCAACACTCAAGTTTTCTGGCTAGCAAACCTACCCATCTACCAAGAAAAATCTAAATAACAGTAGGTAGTCTGACTGTACAGTCAGTAATGTCTATAAATATGTATACAGTTTAGAACTCTGTCACTGTAAAAGCTCACTCTAAAAAGTCATTTTTGAACGGAAATCAATGACAAATGACAACTACAACAAAGTGACAAAGTTTTAAACTGTATACATATTCTTAGTGTGACTGTACATAAGTTGTTTGCTTGACATTATATCCTACAGATATAACTAGTACAAGATTAATTAAGTTTTAGAATAAAGAGGGCTTATTGTTAAATCTGTCTACCAATAATCTCTTTGAAATGGACTAATTAAAACTAATGGAACCACTTGGAAACTTTGATTAAGCAAAATTGCTTTTCAATGGATATCAATAGGCTGTGATCAATTTGCAATTCAAATACTAAGTAACATCAAATAGTAAGTACTTAGGTAGGTTTGATTTCCAAAATGAATAAATATATCTAGATTAAAATGAATATACCTAGGTAGGTACTTAGTCCACATCCTCTCCTTCTCTTATGATTTCGTTTTTAAGCAGATGGAGAAGAAAAAACTGCAAGAAAAGTAGTAGATAGACTGCAACTTGATGAATATTGAAATATTTCAACTCAATAATGGAGTTTAGAAGATTTATATAGATACGAGTAGTATGATGTTATAAAAGGTTATTATTAAAAATGATTTTTTTTTGATACTTACTTAGATACCCAATTCACTCAAAACATCAAAAATCCTTTAATAAATCTCCGCAATTTAACGTTTTGTTTGAAAATGAATAAAAATCTCTCATAAGCACCTGTGGCATTTAACATTATTTAAAAAGAAACAAATAATTAATATATAAAACTAGAGCTTCTTTCTTAATGGACAAGAAAAAAAAAGAAACAAGCTGTCTACATTTTTTTCTCAAGGTAAGCATTTACATAGAGCGTCACACAGCCCACTCCCGATCCCGATAGGTCGCGTAACCTTTGGCCCAGCAATAGTCGACCTCCCTATCACAACAAAAATGAGAACTAATCAATAACCTTAATCCTAGGTACGTACTTATTATGCAATAAAACGAAATAAATTACTGTCATACAACAGACTACGTAGGTACTTACCGCGCTGAATTCTTGTGCTTTTCGCTAACCGCTAAACGACGATGATATAACGCGCGCTCCTTCACCACAATTGTCCAATAAAAAAAAAAACAAGAAATAAAATTAAAAAAACACAACGCCACTTCTCAGCGTGCACTAATTTTCAGACGCATCACTCCAGTTTGAAAACTGTTCGCTCCATCAAATGGTTACTTAATCATTCCACATGAAATTGCGTGCCGGCAGTTGAATCGGCCATGCGAATTCCCTCCGTGACTTTCAGAGGACTGAGGGTTGAGCCTACAGGAAAATATCAACCCTCGGCCGGGAACCAGACGAGAATACACGAGCGAGGGAACTGACGGATGGCAACTGACTCGCTCACGGCGTTGACTCAGCAGCATGAGTCAGAAGAGGTCAGATTGATGCCATAAAACGACCGCATGCGAACTTCGGGTAACACGAAGCGATACGAAGTTAGTCGATGGGCGACCACCGACGAAAGCTCAATGAGCGACGATAATTCATTTTTAAGAAAAGGACATTTTTCCCATATGATTAAAAATAAAATCCCAGATACCTCCTTCGCCTCCCGGCCGCTTTAAAGCTTTCCAACAATGAATTAAGTTAGGAAGCAATGTTTGGTTGTTTTCGATTAATAAATTGTCTTTCTCCTTTTCATATGAAAAACAGTTTCAGTTATTACCTAAGTACAAGTATTATATGATATAAATATTTATTATTTACCTTTTATTTGCCATAAATAATAATCATGCGAAGTTATAAATATTACATTAAAGCATACAGATTGTACGAAGACTATTTCTCACAACAAGCTAGATATTTTGTTTAATAAGATGTTTCCTTCATTTTTTAGATAACACATGATTTTCAAGTGGAATTCATGCAGTAAGTATTTCTGGAAGTCCTGGAACTCTTGATTATATAATAAAAAAAAATATAATAAAAAAAAACAATTATTAAAATCGGCACACCAACGCCAGAGTAATCGGTGTACATATAAAAAACAAAAAAAATACGGTCCAAATTGAGTAGGTACCTCCCTCCTTTTGAAGTCGGTAAAAATACGTCGGGACATTTGAGTCCGAGGGTTGAGAAAACTGGACTACTTAAAGCACTTCGTGAATCTACTTCGATAAAAATTTAGAGTTAGAAAGTTTAGACTTACTTAGATAAAAATATGAATTTTTGAAGGGAAAATAAGAGAAATTATTTTCCTCTGAAACTATTCTACCTAAAGCTTGTCAAGATCTTTATCCCATGTTGTCCTTTCAATATGACCGAGGGGTCTTTTCATTGCATTAGTCTTTTTCGTTTCTTTCAGCCTAAAGTTTCGTGTAAGTAATCAAGGTGTCCTATTTTATCATCTAAGAAAAAAGATGTTTAGTGATCACTTCCTTCGAAGTTTTGTTATTTTTACAGCAGTTTTGGAAAATCTTTTCTTTCTATTTCGAAAACTTATGGACATCAAATTTTAGTTCGATAAACGGACACCTACCATGAATCTAATAGTTAGATAGGCACATACTTAGCTAGTGTAGAGATTGTGTTAACCGCGACTGCAATCAAACGGGCCGCCGATATTGCATTTGGCTGTAATGAATACGTGATGGATGTATCGTTCGTTCCAGGCCGTGAAACTGTTGTTGATTACTCTGAAGGCTCCAGTTTCTACTATTTATTTACATAACACCAGTGGACCCTGTGAACTTCGTATCACCACATAATACATAATAATTATGCTTATCAATTTTACCTTGACAATTTAAAAAAAATTGAAACCTATTTAATAAGTTATATAAAGCAGCTGCTACATACATTATGCTTTATTTCATTCAACGAGTCCTTATCAAACCTCTGGTTGACTAAAATCTCTATCAAAAGTTTAGCTGTCAAATCAAAAGGCGATTTTGTGGCGACAAAATTGTCAATGTTGAATTTTGGATTATTTAGCTGTTATTTTGGGATTTCTGTTTTTTTGTTTCTGAACCACCCCAGTATTAATAGCAATCAAAACAAAAAAAGAATCCGATCGGTGAAGACGTTTTTGAGTTTTAGCCACAGACTAACGAACAGTAATTCATTTTGATATGTATATACCTAGGTAGGTACTACGCAAAACAAAATAGGGGCAAATGTTAGTTAGAGCAACCCTTCCGTCCCGGAAAGGCCCGCGTTGCTCTAAGGGGACAAACTTTATGGTTTTCCATACAAACGATCTCTCAAAGGTTTTTTAAAATATACCTAAATTCAATCTAATTTTATTTGAATTTGATATTGTTCGAAAGCTGCAATTGTCAACTTGCGGATTTTACTAACGAATTTATTGTATACCTCCTATTTGCCGTGTGTCAGTTAAAATTGAAAAATGCATGAAAATTTGATTTTAAATGTATATTGACACAGCGAATATAAGAAATTATAGAGTAAAGCTTTTTCATGCAGGTGGGGGAGGAGAAGTCCGAGGTTAATAACTGCGTAAGTTTAGGTAAGTATTAAGCCAAGTTTGGTATAATTTTCTGATAAATCATTAACGTAGACTTCCTTTTTGGTATAAAAAAATGCAATTTATTAATATGTATGGGTATAGGTGGTATTATAAACTTAAGAATATTATTTTTTATAACTGTACGACTTCTAAATCCGGAGAAATTAATAGTTTTCAGATAGACCCCAACATGGATTTTTGTCGATAAAATTAGGTGTATTTAATGCCTTTAAATTATCGCTAGTACAAGACCAAAGACATTGTATCTGTAAAGTCTATTAGACTGACAACGTAATCTTGCTCATTACATTAATTTGAGAATAACCTATTATGCACTTATTTTGTTTAAAGATGTATAATTTAGTAATTGGAAAATTATTACTGCTTTATAAAGAAAACGTAAGGAAAGTTTAAAATGGAAAACAGAAATCAATCTAAAAAGTTTTATTCAGTAATAATTATTTAAATTGTTGGTACGATCCGACGGATTCGATATACTGGTACAAAAATTCACTTATAATCAACATAAGATTTATAATAACTTCAAAAAGTATACTTTTATACATAACACTGGTTCTCATGTCTTACCTACTTGATTAGCTTTAGGTACATAATATTCTTTAGGCAGGTACTATTGACAACACTTCCGCTTTACCACTCCTAAGATTAGTGGCTCTGTAGAGCCATAGACCTCGCGTTATTGTGACATTTTTCGAAATGACTAAAAAATTATTAATAACGAATAACTGAATCGACAAAAGTACCAATTATACATAGAACCTGCTCACAGAATTTCACGGGAACCGGTTGAGAAATGCGACCTGTAGAGCAGAACAAACAGACAGCCGAACAGCGAGACAGAGATACGAAAGATTTTTTGCCAAAGCTGAAGCAGAGATGCTTCCGTTCCGTCTAGTTCGTGCAGGGGCGATAAGCGCGGCGCGCGCACACGAATTTTTCTGTTAAGTGGTAAAGCAGGTGAGTTGCCAATAGTACAGTCACCAGCAATGAAATGCAGGTAGCTACTAACTTTTTATATTGTGATAGAACTATGACACATTCTATCAATCTCAATCTGACAGAGTGTTTGAAGTACCTAACCTGGTTCAATTAATGGTGTGTATATTGGTCGTGTTTTGTATTCTACTAGTTAGTAGGTACCTAAATTCAGAATGTGGAAGTAGGTTGGTAGTTGAACATAAACACTTTAGCACTACAATGCAATTAATTTCAACTTAAATGACTAACTGCACTGCAGAGCGCTTGCGGTACAAAACGACGTATTTTAATTTGTCAATTTTGTCTTTGCCATACATTCTCGAGTCAAGTTGCAGCAGATCTCTGTCTATTGTCAATTTAATCGCATACTATGTCACACTTTCATGCTACTAAAACAAATAATACTCTGAACTCTTGACATAGTAAAGTCCACGTGATATAAGACAGCCAATACACCCAAATATTTTAGTGACACCAAAAGTGTAAAAATATCCGATAATCGTTCTGAGGCCAACTATACCTAAGGAGAATGACCATTTTCTACCGATAAAACAAAGCGCTGTACACATTTTTGTGCCCTAGTGATTGTAAATTACAATCACTACACTTACAATTTGTAACTGAATTTAGTAGATGGAAAGGCATAAGCTATAATCAGTAATTAGTTTTTATTATAATTTGATCAATATTTGAGGGACATACAATCTTTCACAGGCATTAATAATAATGACAATCATTCTCACGATTCACGTTGTCAGTTCTAACGATAAATTCACTTTTGGTGCATTCAAAAATGGTACTTACTGCCAATTGGCATTATAATCATTATAAAAAAGGCGTCATAGAATAGAAAGTGTATGGTAAAATTTATGAATACATTAGTCTTAAATATTTCATATTTTGTTTAATAACAAATAGTCAGTGCTTTAATAAGAAATTAATAACTAACAATATACCGAGTCTTTGAAGATTGTCAGCATTTGTAATACCATCTGCTATCAAAGTAATTTTGTTTTAACACAAGCATATTCTTTATTGTGTTGAATTCATTATTATTGTATTCAAATTTCACAAATTTTATTATTAGAACAAAAATTGCTGAATGTATTTACTGAAATTGAAAATAGATAATTATAATAATGTAGTTAGTTAATAAGAACTTTCTAATTATATTCTATGACACACAATTACGAATGAACAGTATACAATATTATTACATCTAACATTAACAATAACTATTACGCAAATAAAATTAAGGTACTTTTAGAATGTTAAGATTTTTAAGAGATTCTTAAGTCTACCAGTAAATGTAAAAAAAAAGAAAACTGGTATATTTCAGTCAAATCTAAGGCACTTGTGCAAAGCTTAACATATAAATTTACATAAAAAAACGAATATTACTTATTACCTATTCTTATTTTAAGAAATAATAATGACATTATTGTAAGTCTTCTCATCAGCTACATTCTGTATTATAAATGCAACCAAGAAAGTACAAAAGTGGCAAATATCAGTAATATAGATGATTTAACATAAGTGGAGTGGTTGCACTCATCGGATGAGCAATAGCACTCTTCCCAGTAAACTCCGTTTGGGTACACACCCCAGTTGCATACGCCGGTTACACCAGTGTCTGCGACTGATGCACACCGACGAACGACTTGACGCCATCTGCCATCCCCTAAAACCACAAAAAGCTATTTATTTTATGCTTTTAAATTGTTCATAAATAGTAGGGTACATTTTAAGTTCTCACCAAAATAATTTTTGCTAGCCAAAATGGATTAATGCTCACCAAATATTGTTTTACTGAAACAGTAATATTGATACCAAAAACTACAGATCTAATTTGTCTTAGTGTGTAATGCACCAGGTAGGTTAGGTTATGTTAGTGTTTTGACCACTCGCAACGGAACAAGCGAAGCGAGCGGAGCTCGATATTATATCATCTGATCGTTAGTCCATGTAAATTTAAGTCATACATTACAAACCCTTAAATAAAATGGAAATTAGCTTCATTTCTATAATACTTCATGAAACACAATTTGACAAGCATTTATCTGTTTTGGCAGGTATTTTGAATTTATTGGAATTAATATAAGTGCATTTCTGGTAGGCATTCAAACACAAGCCTAAATAGTATAAAGTTAAATATTTAGAAAAAAAATTTTTTGTTGGGCCATGCTAGCCCTCTTGGACCCGCCCTTGGTTGCAGACCAGGAACCTCTACATAAGAGCATGTACAACTTCTATAAGCTTTTGGTCTGCCGGCATAATGATTGTCTCTAGAAATTTTTCAACTGATAACAAATAGTATTGTTTGTTTACTGACTGCTTTTAAACCAAAAACAGGTTAAAGCAATTTGTTTTCTTATAAAATGGAAAAATTTCAAGTGTCTACACTAAATTCATTTATTCTGACGACCTCCGCGGTCGAGGGGCTTGGTTTTCAAGGTGTAGCCCTCTCTGAGGTCCCGGGTTCGATTCCCGGTTGGGTTAATTTAGAAAGTGAACATTTCTATATTGGCGCAGGTCTGGGTGTTTGTGATACCACCGTTGTCTCTGATTTCCATAACACAAGTGCTTTAGCTTCTTACTGTACTATTTATTCTAAACTGACTTCTTAGATTTTTGCATATTATTATCAATTTGATATAATACTTTCTTTCCTACAAATATAGTTGTTTCTCAGTTACCTTTTTTTATATTAGTTTGATTCAGTACATTTGTGTTTCAGACCTTATGGGGCAATTATTAGCAGTAACCAGGAACCAATTGACCTGAACTAAGAACTACAATTCATAAACAACATCAACTGGTTTCATCCAATGATCAGCATTACAAAGGATCTCCCAAAACTTTGCAACATGGAGTGCAAGTACCTTAAATATTGAAGATAGGAAATTTTACTGAAAGAAGACTGCATTTTGTTTTTAAAAATAATTGTAACTGCATTTCTATCTTCAATATTTAAGGTACTTTCCCTCCTTGTGGCAAGGATTTGGGACACACTGAACATACTGTCATTATATCTCTGGTAATAAGAATACTTACAGATGAAACCTTTGGGGCCTTGTTGTGTTAGTTTCATGCAGAAAGATCCCGGAGTGTGCGATTCATCACTATTGCATTCAACAGCTATGTGGGTGTCACTGTCAAATTTCTCATATGCACCACAAGTATCTTCTCCTTTGGGATCTTGGAATGATGCACATTGGTAACATCTAACACAGAAAACTGAAAAAATAAAAGTAGGTATGACAAAAATACATTTATATAGGTTAGTTTCTTTAGTGTTTAGAATACCTAAAAGTGGGATAAAAAAGCAACGACTTTTCTTACCTGTCGGCAATAGGGAAAGTACTAAGAGAAAGCTTATTTTGATTATCATTTCGATTAATTCACTGTGTTATTAAATTACTTTAACTATGTATTAATGTTTTGTTTGTTTTTGTTTGCGATTGCGAGCGAACGAAAAAATAAAAAAAAACCAACAACCAACACCCAAAAACGTTGTTGGTTTGGTTGACATGACATTGACAATGACAGTTGATTTGACGGACTGACTTTGATCGCCATAGGTGCGTTCCGTAGCTTCACTCGAGCGCGCTCGGGTGCGCACTCTGACCGTTTCGTGGCTTGGTGAAATTTTACTCTGGTGTGGGTTCCGTCGTTTTGGGTGTAGTTGTTTGGTTAAAGTTTCACTCGTTTGAGTTGCAACAAAGCCACGGAATGATCGAGTTGTTTTTATAACCTAAAAGAACTTTAGATGTCATTAAGTACAAAGTTTTCGTTTTCTTTTTTGGAATACGGATAATTTAGACATTCCTATAAACAAAATCAAAAAAAATCTGTTTTTTGAGAAGCAACCATGAACTTTTAGACACAAAACATCAAAATACAAAATAATGTCAAATGACATTATGACAAAAGATAAACGTCAGAGCGTTTTTCAACGACCGATATAGGTGGTTTTTTGGTTGCTGCACTCTGAGCCACGGAACGGGTGAAACTACGCTCTGACAGCGCTCAGAGTAAAATTTCACCAAGCCACGGAACGATCAGAGTGCGCACCCGAGCGCGCTCGAGCGCACTCGAGCGAAGCGACCGAGTGCACACCGGAACGCACCTCATGTCAATGTTCAGTCAAAGCTGTCAAAGTCAAGTCAAGTCAATCAAACAATCAATTTGCACCGCGCCGCACGGAACAGCAATCAGTTTTATTACATTTTTCACATAATTTCCAAAGTTTTTCTTCCATAATCTGGTTTTTACGATGGGTTATCTCAATAAATATGTCCTGTTCATCTTTGTACTCTATATCATACCATTTGGTAAATATCTACCATCAATCTTTTGGGCACGCCCATTTGTTTGTTACAATAATGTTAGATTAACTTTGTAAGTAATTAGAATTCCTTAGTTTTCAGTATTAAATGCTGGGATTGCCGATCCAGTAATGACCCTAAGTGTGCAGATCCTTTTGACAATAGTACCGTGCCGATAACTGATTGTAATCAAGAAAAGGGTTTGTCGCATCTTCCTGGTATAAGACCTAGTATGTGCCGGAAAATAAGGCAGAAAGGTAAGTGTTAATGATGATTCCAAGAAATTAATGGAAGAAAGATGGGTCGGAGAGTCAATGAAATACACCAGTTTTAATCAAGACTGATAGGACACCTTAAAAATTTGACCATCAAAGATATTTGTTATTTTTATCAATATAAAAACAAAAGTTTGATATCTATAGTCTGTTTATCCTTACTTGTCTTATTTAGTAAACAGTTTTTGACAGTTGTCATTTTTGAACTTTAAATGATATAATAATGAGGTCAGCAACAGATTTGAATGCTAAAGTTTTCAATTTCTTTCGTAATCTGTGTATGAAAAACCATTTGTTGTATTTTCTAAATGAAGGATAAACAGACTAAATCAAAAGTTAAATGCACACACAATATTTTTATGTTTTTAAATCTAAAAAAGAAAAGAATTCATACTTTTGTACAATCTTTAATTTTATAAGTACTTAGATACCTATACTGGCTAAAAGCAATATAGCATATAGCAATAGAAAGAATTTGTAAAGAATTGATAAATTTTTATCATGATTACAGTGAATGGTGTTTGGCGCTACTTCAGAGGATGTGCTTATTTAGGCGAGGTTGGTATCCAAGGAGATGAGAGATTTTGCCTCATGAGGACAGGAACATACAACATATTCATTGAATACTGCACATGCAACAGTAAAGATGGATGCAACTCTTCATCGCTACTAAGCCCAATGCCATTGTGGTTAACAGTAATGGCATCTGTTTTTTATTTATGTAAGACAATGTTACAATGACCCATGTAATGCAAGAAAATTCATTCTAATGATCATAATGAATTGTGCACACCATCACTGAGCATCAGCCAGCCCCCCTATTCAATAGGCCTATTTGTTAGCTAACTTAAAAATTAAAACTAAGCCATAAACTTTACAAGTATGTGTCGTAGGCTTACCAATTCCATACAATACAACAATATGTGTGATTAACATAAACTTGCGACATGTGATTTGATCATCTAATTATTTTTGTGCTTTAAGAGCTTTTTTTAAGCTTTAAGTTAGAGAACATTTTTAACAGCCATTCTAGTAGGGGCTGGAGCCCTAGTTACGAAAGGGGGCGAGCGCTCCATACTGCTCATTTTCCTTCGACATAGCAAAATCCGTATTTTTAAATCACTTGTTAGCCAGTAGGTCTAGTACACACAAACTTATCTGACCAATTCTGACCCGGTGGTCAAAACTGGAGCTAAGTGTTGTTACTTATTGTTATCTAGGTACTTATCCGACTTGGTGACGCCGTCACCGAGTCGGATAAGTTTATGCTGTTCGAGTGTGTGTATGTAAAAGAGAAAAAAAGAGCGCTAGCTGCCTTTCAAAAATAAGACCCTTTACAGTGTCACTTGTTTTATGATTTAAATTCCTGCTTGTGTCAATTTGTGTCATTTGCGCACTAGAGGGAGCAACAAAAAAAAAAGATCTTACTCAATAAAATCATGCACAATGATTGACAATTGAATTGTCATAATTAATCACTGTTATTTGAATAAAAAATCCGTCCTAAATTGTAATATTATATTATAAGTGGACTTTAATATTTTTACACAATGTGCTTCGAATGCGTTTTTTTTTGTTGTGCCTTATGAAAAGTATTAACAGTAGTAATTTGCATGCATATGAAATAACAGTTTAGTAGTAACGATCGAAGAGTCACTACAAGCCGATTCCCATCAACTTACCTTTTAGAAATCCCATGCCACCCATCCACTATTTATGCAGTACCCTTAGCACGAACAGCTATCGAGTCCAGAAAAAAAACGCGTAAAAGTACTCGATAGACTAATTCTCTATGGAAAACCTCATTTCGCTTTTCGGTTGTAGATGGCGCTGTACTATTTCCCATACAAAATTACTATATCGAAGTTTTTACGCGCGTTATTTTTTCGATAGCTGTTCGTGCTACAGGTAACTGATCACAATATTTGTTGAGTTTGTTTGTGAAATATATTGTATACTTACCTAAGTATGAATTATGTGTGAAGAATCTCAAAAACTTCTTCTCAAAGCAAGAAGAACTAAGGTATTATGAATTTGATGATTTGTTTGGAAAGAAGTTTTTAAATTTTGAGATTTAAGCATTCACAATGCTATTTTTATATAATACTAAATAATATACTAGAAAAAATAGGACTCGCACCAGATCATGTTCTCGGACGGGAATCGAGCCCGCGACCTTTGGATATCCGGACCTTTGGATTCGATTCCCGTCCGAGAACATGATCTGGTGGAAAGAAGTTGCTTGATCCACTTTAAACTTAAGTACTTAAATGTAATCACGCGCGTTAAGAGAAAATAAGTTTTGGCAAAGTGACATTATTGTAAACGAAAAAAGGAGTCTCATCTTTTATAGGTTCATATTTTTTTGAAGAAAGAGTTTCTTATTATTAATAATATTTGATGGTAATGATCATAAATATTATGAATTAATAATATGGAACTGATGAATCTTTTGATTCATCGAAGCTATGAGGTTCTCTGTGTTGAGACAATTTAACATATCTAGTTATAACATTTGTTTGTTTTACGATAGAGATAATTAAGTAGGTAATAGTTTACTAGGTTTACTAAACATCACTTGTGGATCACACAGTTATAAAAATAGGTTTCGATAATAAATCACATAATTAATCTATTGGCCTACCTTGAATATGGTGTCTGCAATTTTCTTGGACAATCTTGAATTGGTTATAAACTTATAAATAACAGAATGTTCTGGTAAGCACCTAATTATTTTATCAACTAATTAATTAGGATTAACGGCCAAATACTCACAAAGGCCACCTTAAATTCAAAAAAGTTGTCAAATTTGACAGAAACTATGAAATTGACAGCTTCCATAAAGTTAAGGATACCTTAAATAAAGATTTAGCTAAGAAGCCTTTGAGTATTCGTAAACCTTTTCATTTTTTTCCAACAGTCAACTAAGTTTTGAAATATTATTACTGCAGTGTGGGGGCACCATTCAAGTCAAAATACAGACATACTTACTTATCCTATTTTCTCACGAAAACAGTTAATATTATCGGGGTTATTTCATGATTGACGGTAGATTACTTAGAATGTTAGTTACCTTACTTAAACTTTAGGAAGTGTTGAATAAGCTGAATTATAACATAGTAAGACTGAACTAATTCCGTCCTTGTAGAATATTTTTATACTTTGACTACTTATTATATATCTAATTGTGTATCATAATTTGAAATATTAAAAACTTTTAGTACATATTTTAGTTTTTTTTATGATATTGGCTAGTGATTTCACTTACCTTTTAATAACATCACAAATAGAGTTGAATAAGTCAACCAGAGAAAACTTTATTTTCACTTCTCATGCTCGTAAAGTTGTCTTTATGTTGGGTATAGGCTGCATTAAAGTATTTTTTTTTACATAATCCATATGTAATAATACTAAATTAATAAAACTAGGCAATATTAATGACTTTTCTAAGAAATAAGTATTTTAAGAGCATTATGGACTACGATCTATGCTAATTAAGTCACTGTGCCGCCATTGCCACGTATAAAAAAAAGAAAAAAAAAGTAGTATATAACCTACTTCTCGGATAAAATGGTGCATTTATGCACTTGTTGTATGTACAATCTACTATTTTTCTACTAGGTAATAATTAAAGGTTTTACGACGATCGCGTTTTTACTGGTGGTTATTTTTCAGGTACTTATTTTTATGGTAGATTTATTGGGATGATTCCCAGGAGTACCTAGAACTGGTAAGTCTAAGTACCTAGTGGGGAAACGTATTAAAGGGTGATATTGGTGAGGTGACTAAACGTACGATAGGAATAAATTATTAATAAGAAACACGTTTTTAACAATATTTATTACTTAGTAATATACCTAACATTAGTGGCTAATTACATAATCTGGAAAATCATAACACTTAATTTAAGTAAAGTAATTATATGGTAGGTAATCCATTGATAGTGTATTTTTGTTAAGTCCCAAAATTGTTAAATTGAGATAGGTATATTTTGCCTGAACGTTCAAGATCTTTATTGTTTATAGTCTAGATAACTTTATAAGCGATTTATTGATACTTTGTTATTACCAATTGTGGCCGTTTACTTTAATTCTAAAAATTAAGATAACTTTGAAATGGCGCCTGTAGTAGGTATCTAAACCAATGTATTTAATTTGTAAACAAAAAAATAAAGATGAAATTATAATATGTAACAAACTGTTAACATATGAATGTTTTCGAAGATTTCCAGACAGTTAATTAGAAAAAAAATAATTAAAATACACTTGAGAGCAATGAAATCGACTCTGCTAAGTTTTTTTCAACCTCCTTCAGCACACAATCAATTTATGTAAACTGTAAAGAATTAAAATTGGTGCCTACCATTTCATTGAATTATCTCAACTGATTGATTCTCTCAAGTGTATAATTTAGATACTTACTGATTTTTTTTAGTAGGTAGGTATAATCCACGTGCGATGAAAATGGGATGTTACCTTTTGGAACTGAGACGCACGGTTCATCGGCCAGCCGTAGTGTCGGCAAACTCGCTTAGACGATATATCGCACAGATTTTTTTGCTGACGCTACTTGACGGCTTAAGTGTCATTTTCGATTTACTTTGACAAGGTCCCATCCCATTCTAATCGCGCGTGGATTATAAGTCTTCGATCATCTACAGGGTTATTTGAAAAACACTAACTTCGATCATATAAACCCACAACCTCGCAGAAGTAGACTCCTAACATCATAAACAACAACATTAATTTGTTCTACGACGAAAAAAATCTACTTTCAAACAAAACTCGATCAGCTGTTCGGACATTTGTATGGAAAATCGAAATTTTGTTTGTTTTCGGAAAAGTCGTAGAACAACATATGTTGTTATTTACTTATTACGTTAGTAATCTACTCCTGCGAGGTAGTTGGTATTTTACAAATAACCCTGTAAGTATACCTACCAAGTAAGAAGAGGAGTACCTACCTATTGAAGAGGTAAGTACTTACTTAAAAGCTATTGTGAAGGCTTGTTATTATCATAATATTAAGTGTTTAAATTATGTTTACATTTAGATAGTTTATAACTTCACATGACATTTGCTCATCACTTAATTGAAAATATTTACAGTTAACAATATTTATATCTATCTACTTACTTATGTATTTGTTGTTAAATAATTTGCTATCATTGACGAGTTTTAAGATAAGATAAGATAGACAAATTGGTCATTGTAGGATCAATATTATTTTTTATTGTTCGTGCGTAAAGATGTCAATTCACAAAGCTGTAGACTTTTAAATAAAAAAAAATAATCATTACTTATTTTAAATAATGATATAAGCGACACAGAAATAGAGATGTTACAAGAATTTATACTTTATTTAATTAAATCAGGTAAAGTTAAGTAGGAATATTAAAAGCAATCAGAATACTAAAACAATATAATAATATAATTATCATTACCTACAACTCCGAGATTCACTCAATATATTTAAATAACCAAGTTTGAGAGATTAATTCGCAATGAAAATATTGGTTAAACATTTACATCGTAGCTAAATTACAAACTAAGTTATACCCTCTATTAAAAAATGATAATTATGAAAACAATATAATGTGCATTTTATAATAACTTAATATTACGGTGGGCACCTACTCTTTACTTTAAGAACAAAATATGCACATGGTCCCGTCGACTGAAACTAAGTTTGTACTCATAGCTGAAATGCCAGTGCGATAAAACAGTTTACTTATTAACAACTTATGAATGATTCTAGCTCAGCTAGATCATATTAACATAAAAGTTATGCTTAATTCTTATCAACAAACAAAACAGGATAGTCTGCGACTAAACTACGCTTTAAAGTTTAGGTTACAGGTAAACTTAAGTTTCGATTTTCATGGAAGTTCGTAAAATTAAGTTACAATAATAGTGTTAACTATACTTTAATTTTACCAATTTTTGTTTGGATTATAAAATTAACAACTTGCTCTATTCTGGCATACCTAAATGTTTTCGTTTTATAGGCTCAAAAATGTTCACTAACCTAGAAGTTTGTGTTCAATTTTAAGTTAAGTTTAACTCAAAAACAAAATTTACTTTAGGCATCTTTTCCACAAAAATGGTCAGATCGTTGTTTGATTTCAATAAAAAAGTTAAGCTCGATGATTCAACAAAGAAGTAATTATGTGTGCAACGGAAAAAAAGTTCGTAACAAAAATGCAGTTCTTTTTTTATATTTGATGGTTTTCGAAACTCCTTGGTGGTAATATTTACTTGAAAAGCATCAAACCAAGAGGTGCCAGCAACAAGGCTATAGTTTTGCCGATGGTCGCGGCACCGTTGCAGCCGTCGTAGTCACAGGTTTCACAGAAGTATGTGACTTCGTTGGGGCCGTTCGAAGAGCTTGGGCAGGCGCTCGTGAAGTCGTCTTGACGCTTCCAAGTGCAGCCTCTCGAGACAACGAGAAGACCGTTAACTGATAACAAAAGAATACGCATATTAGTTTGCGAGTCAAACACAATCCGTGTTATTACAAAAGATTTTAAAACACTGTTTAACTTAAATACCTGTTTAAATGTGATGCTGTCTCTTTTAAACTATATTGTCAAAAAAGTGACAGCATCACATTTAAACAGGTGTCTAAGATAAACAGTGTTTTAAAATCTTTTGTAATAACACGGAATAATTTTAGACATTTTTCATTTACTTTGGTGTCTTACTAATTGTTAATAGTAAATATACACTATGCATTGCCAAAAAAGAAAATGACATACTTTCATTCGGAAAATGGGTTCGTAGGTAGTTACCTAACTAAATTTAGATTTTCGAATAACAGTTGTATAAATGTATAACATAATATATAAACCTGATGATAATGACTTTTATTTTTCAGCAGGTAAGATTGTCATTGCCTGTAGTTGGGAATGACAGTGGGATCGGTACACCACCAAAATTTTTTATGTTTCAATGCAAAACTTTGTATTTATTTTAAAATCTGAAAAGAAATGGTATTTATTGTCCGCCATTGTTCAATATTTACGATGTTTAGTAATTTGTCCCGGTGAAATGGTATTCGGAGATGGCTGCAACATCTTTATGTCTAAATATAAATGTGTGGCAACTCTTGGCTAGCGTGGCGCGACTTCACATCATTTAGAAATTAGGTGATATCATTATTCTTTTTAGTTGTAAAAGTAAAACTTATTACAATGTAAAACTTATTATGTAGGTACGTACAAACAGGTTAATTTATTTTATTGTAAAAGTACTTAAATTTTTATTTGGTTGTATTTTAAGATTTTCCTGTTGGTTCAATGATTTGAGTCTTTCCAATTCAATTATTTGCACACGATTCATTCATTAACATCACATCTATAACGCACATAGTAAATATTATACAAGGTGTTACAAAAATACCCCTAATGCTGAATATGGTATATAGGGACCATCAAACTGAACAACTTTTACTATGAGGCCAACTCTGAAATCGCGAAAAAAGTCAGCTGTTTCATACATTTTGATATTTTCGATTTTTGTATTAAACGGCTGATTTTTTTTCGCTATTTTAGAGTTGGTCCCATAGTAAAAGTGGATCAGTTTCATATATACCATATTCGGCATTAGGGGTATTTTTGGAACACCTTGTATACTTTACTTACTTAACGTTCCTATATTACTTATATTATAGCCTGCATAAATAGAACCACAGGTGAACAAAATTGAAGATTTTTCTTATGTGACATGTTAATTGAGAGCGTTTAAGCATAGAACAATAGAATTGCATGGAACATAATATGTCATCTTCCGAGTAAATAATGCCATTCAAACTAGCTGCGTCATAACTACTGGACCCTATTTAATAACGTGACAATTTGGCTTACATTGCGGTGTAGCTATGAGTAGTTTGTTCCATTTTCGAATTGGTTGATGCAATGGATATAAAATGGATCAGAATGTATGAAATAAGCTGTCGGGTCTTATAACTGAAACGTACCTATACCTACGGAACCTGTGAAATTGGTCCTTAGTATTTTTTTGTTACTTTTTAAATAATGATTAAGTGATTAAGACTACAGTATAAACTTAGTAGGAACTTTTCATAATTAATTGATTTAAATTCGTTATGCTCTAGCCTTCTTGTGCATTTTATTGTGATAATTCAAGGTAAAAATACTATTTAGATAAGTTTTTCCTTAATTTTCAGCCGTAAACATAAATGTTAACTTTGTCGTTGCTTCAGCAAGGTCTTTCAATCACGCAATATCGTCGATGGAAATTTAACAATGATCGTGAACAAACTTTGCCCTTCAGATGTCAGAGTCAGCTAAAATTTTGACTGCTATTTAATTGTTTTAAGTACTTTAGCTACTGCGATTACAGCTATCGGAGCTTACACTCCCACGCATTAAGCCACTAATACAGATTTTAGTACCTACGAAAATCGTGCTGGTAAATGTTCTGTTTGTAGGTGTGTATTTCTTATTCTTAATAAATGATTAACTTTACGTACAACCGTCAACTTTAAAAAACTGCGTAATGCACAGCATGACGCGTAGCAGTGTGAGGGTGGGTACCCACTTAGGTTAGCGAACCTGCACCAACAATTTTGTTTATCATGTGCGTCATAGGGCGTATGTGTGCGAACACGTATTATACACGCGAACCTTTGGCACACGTACACACTATGGCCAAAGTTAAAAAAAAATATGTTATGGCGCGATGTTACAAGTTCCTAAGTAGGTACCCACCGTTAGATCTGCCTAAATTGTAAGTAGTAGATAGAGTGTTACAATTAGTGACTAACAGCTAAGGTACATACCAGAGTTCTGTGTCGTAATTTATTATTCATAGCATAAGGTGACCACAACAATCAAGCACGTCAGAGAGCTTGTTTTTGATCCACTTTTATTACTTACGTGCCAGTGCATTGTTAATTAAACATGAAATGAAACAAAAGACTGGCAGTTTATTCTTACTTCAATTTCGCCACAGGTTAAGTTTGGTGCTTGATTCTTTACATTGCAGCTAAGAACGGGAAGTTAGCAATGTAAATTGCTTCCCGTACAAGGCTTGTATAGTGCTTTTCTCAAGAAATGCGAGGAAATTCGATTTTAAAAAACAGAAAAAAAAATATTTTAAGAAAAAAAAAGAAAACACAAAAAGAAGGTTTTTCATTTAATGGAAAAAAGTTTTTCTTTTTGCACTCACTATAGTGCGGGAAGTAAGTATTGAAATTCAGTACCGCTCTGGTCACCAGACCGCTACGTAAATGTGGAACCTCCATCATACCCTTTTCAAATGTAATCATCATATTTAGAGCATAAGTAAGAAAAAAATATTTTTGGCGTTGGTAGGTATCATAACATACCTGACATTGACTATAACCTCCATAATGAGTTGTTTTTCATACTAGAGCAAGCGCGGTCACGTCTACTATATTACACAGTAGGTAGACGTAGGTACAAGGCGCAAGGTCAAATGAGATACCACACCACACGCCATAGTTATCCCATTAAACTAACCACTTTAGGCCGCCAATTAAGTCTTTAAAAAGGTTTTCCTGCTGTTCGAAATAGTTGAAAATCACTGATGTTTGTGGTGTTCCACTGAGTAAGTAATCACTACGTTTTGGCATTACAGTTGAAATTATAATCAATGATGGGTAAAAATTATTTAAAAAATTGGACAGGTAGGTATTTTGGTTTACAAATTGGTAGATAGCCTTTTAAACAGTTCAAAATTGTGAACCTTTTAAAAACATTTTCGATAGGTATTGAAAATCATTAAAGTGGCTTAGAATATCCTCGTCATATATCCTTTTTACACTACCTGCTCGTCAATGGCATATTATGTGTCATGCAAACCTTTCCTAAAGTAAGTCATTTTTCCCATGGGAAATAATGTGATTTGAATTTGGAATGCAACTCATGTAGTCGTGCTTGAATGAGCGGGCATCGCGGGCTTAAATGTGTATTTGTCTTGGGCGATCTTAAACACCTCGTACTCAGGATTCTAGCCTTAACCATAGGTGAAGGGGGCCAAATAACGCAATAAACGCAGCAAGATCTTGATAAAGTTAGCTATTTAGAACTAAGAAAACCATTAACAAAGTTGCAATTAATTTTGAACCTAAAGATTTGAAACACAAAGTCAGTTAGTAATTCCATCTTCGTTTATTATTGTTTTGAACGAAGAATAGAACTTTATCATGCATTGCAGCACTTTTGAGTTAAAATTCTTTTAGGCTGGGAAGACTTGCATATAATTTGCAAATTATTTAATTAACAAAATGTTGGAGACATACTTTTATAACGCAGACAGTTGGCATATTTCTGCTCTAGGAAAGTAATTAAATTATTTTTTTTACTCTAGAGACCTACATTAGTTTAATTGTGAATATAGTTTTAAAAGTAGCTTAGCACTTGAGTACTTTGCTACCTACCAACATCGCTATAAAGTTTGTTTAGTTAGTTGCAATTTCTTACAAATAAACGCAGTAGCTGACGGGAAATGGTATTAGCTTCTTTTGAGACCGACTGTAAAAAAGGCTGAATAAGCACTACCACTACTTCAGATAATCAACTCTAACTCACTGTATTTCTTCTGCTTCTTGCAGGCAGACTTGGAAGACGTCAGGTAAGGGTAGGTGGCACCAGTGTTCGCATCACAGTTCTCTAGCCGGAAGTACGTGTTGTCGATGCTGCTGCTGTACAGGAAAGGGTCCTGGCAGTGAGGGTTCAGGTCGGAGGAGCAGGTCCAACACCGTACTGATTCACCTGGAATAGAATGAAGAGACATTATATTACTGCTTATAACCCAGTTTGACCATCATTGGGTCTGCAAAATGCTGAAGCTGCTCGCGGGCGCACTTCGATGTCGATGCTCGCTGTTTTACATAGATGGCGGTGCAATGTAAAAACTAAATATTTTTTGTTTTCACAAAACAGCGACCATCGACATCGAGGTGTGACCGCGAGCAGCTTCGACATGTTTTTACCCTTATGCACCGATATGGAAGGCCTGTGCCCCAGCAGTGGGGACATACAAATGGCAGATCATGATGATTCCAACCTAGTTTATGTAATAGACGTAGGAAAAAATAAAAAAAAAAACATTTTTACCCTATACCATTATAGAAGCCGTAATCCCAAAACTAACTGATTTTATTTCATTTCGATACTATAAGTATTCTTTGATAAGTAGCTTCTTTGTTGATAATGCGCATAAGCACAGAAAATATAATAGTACGCATAAGGCCAAACTCTGTCTCTTGTCTTTTTCTTTATTTGCGAAGAGTAATGAAAATGACCTCACTTTTTAATTTTTCAATGTTTTTGTTGTTATTTTGAGCATAAAGTCACTTTTTGAAAAAGTAACCCATGAATATTCTTCTATATTTCATTACCTATTTTTCTATATATTATTCGTGAGTTAGAGATTAATAAACTTTAAGTATTATGCAAAAAAATATAAAAATATTGAATATTTTTGATAGTGCAATGCAAAGACATATTTTTGTAGTCGTGAAGATACGAATATCGTGTTTTTAACCGTAAAATAATCAAGATGAATATTTGATTGTGTACCGTTGAATCAAAAATAGGTTAATTTCGATAATTTCAAATTATACTGGCCTTGAAGTTAAAAAAAAATGTGTTGTAGCTACCTAGGCTGTATGGCAAATAAATAATTTTGATAGAGCTATCACAAAATTACCTATACATTACGAATTTAGATGTGTAACTGAGTTATAGAGAGCACATACCAAAATAGTCGTATTTCTCTCTCGTAATTTCTTGTTTTATATAGATACTTATGTTAACTAAAGTTACCATTTTAGATTCGAGTTAAATCTTCTTTTATGATTCAATATGTGTTTGATGCGATATTTATCATAATTACGTATTAATGAAATGGTGAATAAACGTTTAGTCATTATTCCATCAGTTTGGTGGTAATAGGACTTTAATGACATCTTTATTTACCTGCTCATTAACATGACATAAGAACCCAATCTATTACTAAACTTAGTAATGAGGACACTTTGAAAACACATTTTGAGTTTGGTGAGTTAGACGTTTTATATTTTAACAGCTGGCTTTTCTCACCAATAAAGTTGGGGCCATTAATTAAGGGAATAGGTTATGCTCAATTAACAAAACATTCTTCAAAGTCTTCAAACACTCTTTAACTTAAAAAAGATTCATGAATTTGTTATTACTTAAGTGTATTAAAAAGGTTCAGGTATTTGACCAAAATCTGGGTTAACGTGAAGAACTTACTATCATAGCAAATAGTAGGAATAAGGGTATAATTCTACTGATTTAATCCTTACGTCGTTGGGTCTATAAAATGCTGTATAAGCAAGCAACGATGTTTGCATTATAAGTTCATGATTTAATTTTTTTTTAATTTCTGAAGACAAACGTTACTGCTTGCTAAAACATCGATTAAATGGACGTGTTATATCGGAGAGATCGGTCGGTGTATTACAGTACCAGCCCTTCTATTGTCTAATTTCAAAATCTATCGCAATCGCTTTCAAGATGTAACACATTGATGCTTCTTTTTGGCATAAATAAAAAAATACCAAAGAAATGCAGCAATGTGTCACATCCATCTGTCAAATGAAAGCGATTGCGATAGATTTTGAAATTAGACAATTAGCCCCCAGATGCTACCAAGTACTAAGTGATTTTTTTTAGCCATAAATGTTTTATAAATAAGATGTAATACCCAGATATCTGTATAAAAGTTAATCTGAAATAAATTATTATTATACACATAATATGTTTTAAATGTAAGGTTAAAATACCTATCTTATTAACTAATAATTCATTAAAGAATTAATAAAACCACTGTTTATACAAACTAGCCTCTTTTAAGTTAACCTCTTTATTCTACCTGTGATTGTATGCAGATGATTCCACGGGCAGAACTGAACTGCGCAGTAGCAATGATTTTTCACCATTCATTTCCCATGATTAGCGGGTATCTCCCATTATTGTTTGTAACCTACTTGGCTGCTATTGTGTCTATTATGATTTATCAAATCCCGTTTCATTTTTAAATGTTATTTCGTAGGTGTTAATATATTGTGATACCGAATACCTAAATATGTTATGGAAATTATACTTAAAGGTATAAAAAAAGGATTAAAACTGAGTTTGCAAATATACAGGATAATAAGTACGAACAATTCAAGTTTTAAAAACAAATAAATATCGTCCGTAAACAGATCTTCTCTGAAAATTTTTGAATGTTTCCGGTTTCTTAAAAAGTATGCTAATTCCATAGCAAATATTAAGTATCTGATGAATTCTGATACACAGCGCGTTCGACTTATGTTTATGTGTAATGCTCATTTTACGTAAAGGCCTGCATAATTTTAAAATGAACCGAACAATATCAAGTTAAACGGTTATCGTTTCTTGCTTTCGCATTGCATGACTGAATCCGCTATATATCTATAGAATCAATCTCAAATGCTCTTTAACACGAAAAAGTTTTTCGCTTTGGAATCGACCTTCGATGAGAATTGACGAAAACATTGAATAGGTCTCTTGCAAGGCCCTGTTACTGCGTTTTACTATAGGGTTGTCACGACAGTCAGTTAGAAAGCTCACTCAATATAAGATTTACCCTTAAGAAGAGTTTCATTTTTACTTTGAAAGAAATGCAATCATGTTTTTGTTTTAAAATTGTCATAATGTTGATATTGGATAACATTATTATTCTAAGAAAATCAAAAATATTTTATATATTAGATTTAAGATCAATTTATCGGGGTATTTATTGGTTTTATTTGATTAACTAAACAAATATTTTTAAAAATTTATCAAAGTTTCCTTTTACCATTTGAAAGTAGTATTAACCCTAAAAACTATAATTATGAAATACGGAAACGGCTTTATTTAAATAAAATTGTGCACGCTCATAAATAACTCGATAACCCTATCTAAGTTTACAGCCCAGGTAGCACAAACGCTGTGTGTGATTTGTCTTATATAGCATAGAATCTTAAGAAGGTTGTGTAGCCGCAATTTACAAAATACGCAGCCGGATAGAGACATAATATATGGTTTATTATCTTTTTTCATCATAAGCTTAATAAAATAGCGGTGTAAACGTTTAAACAGCGTTTTTAAATTGCTGCCATTTAACAGAGTTTGAAATAAGCCATGTAAACGTTCTTATGTTAATGTTGAAAAGCAATAGTAAAAGAGCTTCTTACGCAGGCATTAAGTTGTTAGTTTCTGTATAACCGTAGAGTAATTTACTTCTATATTGCTTTAAGTACATTTAACAGAGTTAATAATCACGGAAACTTAGCTTCATACAATTATCATAAAGAAGCACTGTAAGTTACATTTAAATAGCTTTTTGCCACGCGGAATCGGTTAAAAGTTGTTACTATTGTCAGTTATTTGCCAGCAGCTATAAAAGTGACAAATTTGTTACTTTTAGAGCAATAAAACACTATTAAAATGCTATACCCAAATAATATTATAAAGCTTCAAGTGCTGCTTTCAAAATTCAGTACGACCAGACCAGATCAGATCAGATAAAATTGCAGGGAACTGATTTCATTTTGCTATCTCTTTGCTTATATTAAAGCTAAAGCTAGTAGCTTCTTTTCTTGCTAACAGCAACATTAATGCAAATATTGTAGTTAAGAGCAATGTAAGTGCTCAAATTTAGCATCCTTCATTGCAATAAACAGTATAAAACACTTTTTTGTAATATAAACATCAACGCCATGTTTTTTGTAAATTCTATTTGCAGAATAACAATATTAAAATGTATTTTCCTTGGTAATTACTACTAAAATGTTGTGTTTTGTTAACCCATAGCTTTGTATAGCTGTTATAAAACGTTTGTTTACACTTTTACTGATAAATAATAAAATTACTGCTTTTAGCAATTTTTATTTTTTTATATATATTTCATAAAATAGCAGAATATTAACAGCGCATTAAAAATTTACATAAAACATGAGTATAAATTATCAGTAAAATTTGATTTGCATAAGAAATCATGCTTGTTATTAGTGTAATCACCTTAAAAAAATATCAACATTTTAATAAATATTCGCCATTAAAGTTGACAAAGCATTACAATTGTGAATTAGTTGACAGATAATTTGATTCATTTTGTTCTGGCATTAATTAAATTACTTCAAGTTGCAAAAACTAACATCTATATCATTTTGAGTCAAATAAAAGTTGCGTATTAAGCAATTATTTGACAATTGAAAAGCCTTTTAATTAGCTACTTCACAGCTTGTATGCAGCAGAGAAAGGCTATGTAAAGTGCGCCCAAACCGGCTGTATAGAAGTTGTATAGAAGCTTACATATACAATTATATGATAACCACTGCAGCCAAAAGTTGTAATAAATACGTGCTCATGGCTTTTATACCAACAAGTTTGGCTACCTGGGAGTCCGCTGAACACTGACAATGGAAGGGCACACCATGTACCTTTTAGTTATAACAACTTTATTTGGTCGTGCTACTTTTTTATAACGGTGCTATATTTTTTTTAATTCTTTTTTTTTAATGTAGATGCAGATGGCTGATTTTTCACATCTGACAATTATTTATACAACTAAATAATTTCGACATTTCTTTATAATAAAAAAAGGACTCTGTTGTTATTAGATATTGACTCATGGTTCATTTATTTCTTAACAATTTGATAACGGTTAAATTTTACCTATTTAATAAGTTAAGTATATGAAAACCCTAAGTGATATCGTTTGGGAAATTTCCTCATTCTAATGACTTTTTTGAGTGAAAGAGATGAAGCGACGGAAAATTCCTAAGCGTGCATATACAGAATCACAATCCTAATACGTCATTGTTTCTTGTTTACCTAGTGTAACGATGTTAGAATAACTAGTTGCCTCTCTGTCTATTATCATCACGTCTGCAGCAGTGAAGATCTCAACAAATGACAATGGAAATACTCGTAGAAACAATTGAATGCAATCCAATAACAGCTCTGCGTTTCTTTATGTCATGTTCGAACAATGTTGAAAAACGTGAAAAACTTATCATATTGTCAAATAGTACCTAAAGGCCTTGTCGATTGCAACGTTGCAATAGCTAAACATAGAAGTAATAGGTACCACAAAATAAATAATCTGCAGTTATCTGCTTTTGTATTGTATCAGTAATCCTACATGGATTACTGATACAATACAAAAACGGATTTTAATTTAATTTAATTTGCCTAATAAAGTATAATAAATTAACAAAATAGGTCTATAATAGTTTACTTTTCTTTGTTGACTTGGTTTCCTTTGATTTTAATCTCGAATTTACCTCCTAATTAATTGCTCTTACTTAAATATAGGTTATGCTTACAAAAGAAATGATTCGTGTAAGTAAATCTCAGAATTAAGAAGGTTCTATCTATCGTACACCGTTTTTTTCTTCTATCAAGAGTACCATAAATAGGCCGTGTTTGCTTGACCTCATTTATACATAAATGTACAATATGCATACCTACTTATAGTTAGAGGAGTAAACTTTATTGTCCTTAATCGGGGCCACTGGGTCAAACTCTGCGTGAAAATATTCAATTTGTAAATAAATGATACACCTGTCTGCTAGCCTTTGAAATTTAAGTAGTTTTCAAGCATACATTGTGAAACTAACTTATGAGGTAGGGTGTCTAGCTAGACTAAAGTTAAATTAAGATTGGTGGCCAAAAATGCTTTTGTCCGTATGTCTGTTATCGCCTGCAGGTCGCATTTTTCAACCGATTTTGATGAAAATTGGCACACAAGTTCGTTGATTTATTTAATTTTTTTAGTCAATCGCGATTTTAGATTGGGGGAAAAATAGGGGAGAAGTTTTCTGAAGCGTTATTTATCGACGGATTTCAATCAAATTTCAGAAGCACATTATGGACTTCATTCTACACAAGATGTTGCGAAAAAAATTCCAATGTGGAGGGGGAAAAGGGGATGTTTGCACGCTACAGCAGTGTCCTTGCTGGGCGATATGTGCTGGCAATTTACATGGGTAGATTTTAGTTATCTGTGACGGTCGACTTTAGTCACCTAGTAAGTCACTTGTAATATTGAATCGCAGGTGACACATCGGTGATGGCGTCGCTGTCGTCTATGTTGTCGATGGTGTAACCTATGTAACAATATGTATTAACGTAGTTCCAGTTATGGCCACCGGATCAGATAAGTTTGTTTAGTCACCTGCATACATAGTCAATTTTCGCCGAGTGACAGATAGTCACTCGTGTAAATACCACATAAGCCGTATTCAACCTAAATGAGGTTGCACAAAGAACTCGAAAGATTAAAACCTCTATAATTATGTTCGAAAGTAAGTATGTAAAGAGAAATGTAAAACAATTGAGTGTCGCAATAATGGTTGTCACTCATTTTAAAAGTACTTTCTTGTCAATTCAGTTTTTCAAATTTATTTGAAAAAAAGAAACAGCTATTTCACCCGTTTCGAAAAATGATCAAAATGTCACAAACGCGAGGTTGTAGACCTCGCGTTTGTGACATTGGCTCACAGAGCCACTATATAGCTTTATTAACGGTTTATTTATGGCATTTTGGACATGAAACGACAAGAATTTCAATCATAAATTCATCGTACCTACTCGTAAGAGCGGTACTTACGAGTTCGATGACATTTGCTTGTCTAGCCAAAAATGAAAAAATCTTGAGTGCGTTTGAGTATAATTATGTACAGTAACACAGATTTGGATTTTCGATTGAATAGTTTTAGAGCTTTTCAAGCTCTTTATAAGCTGGATTTAACAAGGTATAGTTATTCTTATAAGGCTTTGGGTCGCGTTGCCTCATCGGTAAGCAGGTTATACAGTTAAACTGCGAAAACAGCTTTACCACGTAGGGCAGAGAGGCGGTCTCATGTCAACATGTATAGTCTGAGGTGCTGTCGTATGTGTACATAGCCGCACGTTCGCATCGCTTTCGCTTGGATTTAAAAAGCAAACTTACCGGTCTAGGCGTGTCAACCGGCGCACAATATTATCATAATACGCCAATCGTTTAAGCTTATGCGTAGGCCACACCGCGAGCGTGCAGTGTGTCAAGTATAACTTGGCACTCGGTAAAAAAAGGAACTAATTTTGACAGTTGTTACGCCTTTTCTTATTGGTCAGTTTCTAATAACACAATTAATTTAACAGAGAACTTGGCGCCACGTTTTAATTGTAGCACTTTAGTTCCGAATATTTTGTTTAGTTCTCCTATGGTCCTCAAGTAGCCACTTTTTGTTCTTTTGCCTAGTACTACTACAACGAACTATTTTTTACTGAGGTTGTTGTTTATAAATAAACTATATAATCTTAGCTTCAATCTTTACATGTTAAATGTCGATACATTATGTACTTAGCGAGCAATAAATTTGAAACAGATGAGGGCACCACTTCCGACGACCTCCGTGGTCGAGTGGCTTTGTACACCGGTTTTCAAGGTGTCGCCATCTTTGAGGTCCCGGGTTCGATCCCCGGTCAATTTAGAAAACGAACTTTTCTGTATTGACTCAGGTCTGGGTGTTTGTGATACCACCGTTGTCTCTGATTTCCATAACACAAGTGCTTTAGCTACTTACTTTGGAATCGGAGCAATGTATGTGATGCTGTCAAATATTTATTATTTATTTCAGGTATATAGGGCCCTTGACACCAGGAACTACCGAGATGCGGAGCTACGATCGCTTCCACGCTCGCGATGTAGCCTGTGCTTTAAAATCCATTATTGACGATAGTTCTCATAACAAGTTTGTTTGCCAAAGAGTTCAAAGAACTATTGATTGAGATTTTGTAAGTAATTAATTAGATGTTTATCCTTTTAAAGACTTATTACGATTTCAAAGAATTATACCCTAAAATTCAACAAAGACCGACTTTGAAAGAGATTAGGTAATCGAAGTGACGAAGAGTTTATCAACCGATTTTAATATCAAATTGCAAAACAAACAAATAGGTTAAATATAACACTCATGAATCCTTACTATTTTGTCCAGCAGAATTAACAGAGCCAATTGTTTTTGTCAACCTGCCAAATAGAGAAAGGAACAGTCTGTGTCAGCAGCAGACTTGAAGACGCCAGATAATGTATATAATTTTCTGAAAATCTCATAGTTGGTTGTATCATTTCAAAGAAATAACTTTTATTTTATGGAATTCCCTGAACTGAACTTAACACAATGATATAATTTTTAAATACTTCAATAATTAGCATTTTAACGTTCTTGCTTTTTCATATTGTCAAACACGGAAACAGTAACATACCAACTTAAAAATAATTAAGTTATGTTTTGCAAACGACCGTCAAACTCTAAATTCCAACAAAAGACAACACTGAATACATATTCTGAGTTAATATTCTCTGTCTATTTAAAAGGCACATTGAGATTTACACTCTGCCCATAATTCGACAACATATACGTCATCGACAAAAACCATTATACCGAAGGCGATGTGATGTAATTAAGAGTCCGGCGAACAGTGAGCTTTCCATACAAACGTAATACCAAAATGATTATATTATACTATTATTTAGCTAAATGATTATTTTTTTCTTCAATCATTCAAGATTCTGATGAGTACCTATGATTTGGAGATTACCTTCTTAATTAAAACTTACAAACTGCCTCTTCATAAATACTAAAAGAAATATAGAATTGATTGTGAAAGTAAATCATTCACAAGATCCCACTCTAAAACTTGAAAGCTCATTTATAATTGGACAATAAAAAGAAAGTTAAGTTTCGTAACGTCTATAGGCTCACTATAACGATACATCAGCAGTGTTGTGTTGCATTTTAAAACACAGAAAAGAAAATGTTAAAACGACTTTTGATGTAATTCTAAGTTTGTGACCATCAGCCATTTATAATGTCCCCACTGCTGGGGCACAGGTTTTCCTTATGGGTGGATAAGGAGGACGGACCATAACCCACCAAGCGGGCCCAATGCGGATTGGTGGGTGTTATCGACTACAAATGCAGCCGGAACCAACGGCCTAACGTGCCTTTCGAAGCACGGAGGAGCTCGAGATAATAAATTTTTAGTCATCCATCCCATGACCGACCCTTGCGAATGTTGCTTAGCCTCCGCAATCGTTGGGCCAGGCGCTAAACCACTGCGCCATCGAGCTCAATTCCAAGTTTACATCGTATTTATTTTGCTATTCGAATTTGCCATCATTAATATTAAGGGTACAGACACGTCTAAAAATATGTACTTATACAGCTTAGAACTTTGTTACTTTGTTGTAGTTGTCATTGATTTCTGTTTAAAAATGTGACAAAGTTCTAAACTGTATACATAATTATAGACGTGACAGTACCTGTACCTGTCCTCCAACTACCATATTTTTTTCTATCCTATATATTATGGTTTTTCTGCAGGAGTATAAAACCAGAACCGATGCCTAATCTCAATGCAAACAAATAAGGGATCCATCGAACGAGGAGTGATGTCATACTCGTTTTACTAGTTAGGTACTTTTTTGTGGACATGTTTTTCTGACTAGTTGTTATTTATTCTGTGCCTGTAGTGATTATAAAGTGAGGACAAGAATGTATACTTTTATTTGTTCATATTAAAGCAATACAAAAAAAGGTTTGAAGCAAATTATATGTCACAAAATAAAATAAATACATAGTAAGATATTCCCGAGTAGATAGTAAAGATTTCACAGAATAAACGATGGTGTTTTTTCGATATGCGAAATCGAAAGTTTTTGGATACTTTTACAAGTTATTTTCAATAAAAGAAATATATCTAATTAACTATGATCAGCTTAATATCAATATCGTAGTAGATATTATTATCGTTCGGATTTTTCTTGTTGATTTTTCCTGTAAATATGAGTCAATAGTAAACTAATCTTGTGACCTCAAACCGATAGCTGCATGATCCATTAATCACGAACGTTCTTCCATACAAATAGCGAGCTATTGTTCTTTCAATACCTATTCCATAGATTCTTAGTAATTTTACTTGATTTAACATTCAGAAGAAGAAATTCCTAGCAATATCTATTTATTTGGGGTCGGCGCAGTGCGTCCTGCTCTTCTATTCAAAAGAAAAAATACAGAGAAACCAAACTGGTATAATTTAGAATTTCATTCTAATATTGTAAATGCGACAGTAACTCTTCTATTTGTGACGTTTTCACGCCACAGCCGCTGAACCAATTTTATGGGTTTTGGCATAGAGATACAATTAACCTTGGAGAAGAACAAAGCTATATCACTATTCCTGGCCACGGGAAACGGAAGTCGCGTACAAAAGATATTTATAAAAAAATAATTTAATATCCAAAACAAGTGTAAGATAAGTGAAGTCAGAAAGTGCATGAAAGGTTTATCACTACATCACTACATATTATAAAACAAAGTCCCTCTCCGCGTCTGTCTGTCTGTCTGTTCGAGATAACCCCAAAAACATTGGAAAGCTATTTAGAAGGGTACAGTATTAATCTTTATTAACTTAAATATGTTATTTACCTTAAGTATTTCATGCACATTATTTTAACCTATACCACATCATTTAAAATTCTAAATGAATATCTTAGAAGTTGTCGCAAAAAAATTACGCGCGCGAAATTAAATCCAAGCGCTTTAATTTTTTTGGATGTTGTTGGAAGGTAGCATTTGGCAAAAAAGGAAGGAACCGAAGCGAAGCGAGGGTCGCTAGTATTATAAAACTGTCTGAACGCGAGATAAACTCAAAATATACTCGTACGGTTTTCAGTTACAGATAGAGTAACGCATGGTAAAAATTTACGTCTATAATTCATTAAGGTTTTGTGTAAATTGGTTAAAATATGACGATGATTATTAAAGATGTCGTAAGAATTTCAATATTAAAATATTAAATATTTAATTATATTTAAGTATACCAGTTTGCTTACAAGTTATTGAAGTAGACACAATAAACACAAAAGTGTAAAGAATGACTTGTAATTTCTTGAATAATGGTAGGTGACTGTAGTGTTATTATGCATCAGATTGTCAGATAAACACGTTTTGCCTCAATTAAACGCAATCTTCATGGTTACGCGAAGTGTAAAAAATAGACAATAATAAATTGTAGTAGAAACTAAACGCCTCATTTAATTTATGAAATATGCAAGTGTAGGTATGTACAAAAAGTATAATTGAATATCTTTTTGGCCATATTAATGTACCTACAACCTTGATTTAGTTTGTTTTTTTTTTATAAAAAAAATTATCTTTGATATTTATATATTAAGGAGTAATGTTCTGTGATATGGTGCCTTGGCCATATAGCTACCTTTTTTTCGCAAAACAAATGACATTCATAATTTATCTAATCATATTTTTAAATTTCGATCAATAACTTTTTAACACTCAATAATGTTGCTAACTGCTCTATAATAAACCTCCTTTGCCCTCACCTCATTAATCAAATTACGGGTGCGTTGAAAAGAGCAATTTGCTCCCTTCCGGCATTTAAGATCCCCTTCGTATCACTGGCCATCATTTTCAATCAGTATGGATCTTTTTATTATTTTTCTTTCTGTCCCAATAGCATAATGAGGACAACGATTTCCTTTACAATTAGGTTAACCTCTGATGTCATAGCGGATACCAATAAAGTTAGTTTTACCTAAATTATCCGCCTTTATTCTATGAATTATTCTATGAAAATATAATTCTGAGCAAAGTAGAATCTTAATTTCCCTTTCAATTTGTCGTTTATTATAAGTAAGGAAGAATGTAGTATATCAACGCATTAATTATCGATTTTCTTCAACATTCAAGTCAAAACAATTAAACCTATAAAGAACCATAATAAAGATACGTATAGTAAGACAATTCATAACAAACACATTGTTCGAAGACACCTGTTTTAGACGACTAGAAACGATTTTATTTCTAGAGCTACTAAAAATACTAATATTTTTTTTTTTAAATATCCGTGTCTAAATTAACGAGGTCGGATCCAAAGAGGTCGATGTGAACATTATGTAAGACAACATTTTGTCTGAAAATATCTTGCGTAGTTATATTGGGTCAGAAGAGCGTTGTCCTAATTTTAGTGGGCTGTCATCAACTGATGTTATGACTAATATGACTCTTGACTCTATCATACTTGAAAGGTCTTCGGGTCAGCCTCTGTGTAATAGACCACTTGATCTATTACGGGATTAACAGAGGTATTATGAGAAAAAGGCTGCTCAGTTCGGGCGTAGCAAGCAGTAATAGATCGTAAGACAGTAAAGTCTAACTAAAATATCTCTTTACGAGTTTTCTTATAATAGTAGTTTATGATACAAGGTTGGTAAGGAGTTTTAAAAAACCTTAACAAGTGTGCGCCATACTACGTTTTTCAATATATTTGCATTATAGCTACCTTCTGAAATAAAAAAAACCGTAAACAAAGAGCACGGTGTGTGGCGTGCGGTAAAATTAACTTTCCGCACGCTGTACTAAACCGTAAAGAAAAACGCACGGCGTGCGGTAAAATCAACTTACCGCACGCTCTACTGTCATCGAAAACACACATTTTCGAGCAACTGTATTGAAAATAGATATGACGTTAGATTATTCTAAAGGAAGATTAATTGTTGAGGTTAATCCTTTATATATTTGTCGGTCCTCAAGATCTTTGTTAAGATTATTTTAATAATATATCAAGTTTTGTAAATGACTTTAGTCCAAAATAAAATACTTTATTAAATTTTATTACTAGTTCGAAACTAATGTGTGATAAAAGAAGCCGTAAAATAAAAGTCCTGGAAGCTAAGAAAAATAAAATTTAAATAGACAGTGATACTACTATAATTCTATAGTGATAAAGAAAAAAAAAAACTCAGTTACCTTATTGTATTGGGATATATTTAATGGCAGTATAGTGCACTCTTAATTGCTCACCGATAGCAATTTTGATAACATAAAATACTTCAAGTATATCTTAATTATAAAAAAATGCAATAACTGTTATTTTGTATAGGTACCAAAGTTGTTATAACAATTTCTTTATTTATCTCAGTAAATATTTTTATTATCATTATCGAGAGGGACAATCGATTACAATCGAATATCATGAATAGTGGCTATTAAGGAATGAATGGTGCGATTTGCCATAATTCTGGTACAATGGCGATGGCCAATGAATCTTAGAGGGGTCATGGTTTTTTATTGATCTGATTGCGGTAATGCGGGCTCGGCGATATCTTTGATGATAAACTTTATAAAAGGGAGACTATAATTCTGGAAAATATGGATGTAGTTAAAAGTAGTTAGATAAGGTGGGTGTAACTACATACGAGCGTAAAAGGCAAAATATAAAACACTAGCGACCGCCCGCGACTTCGTCTGCGTGGAAAGTTTTTTTGCTATCCCTCGGAAGCAATTATTTTTTTCAGGATGAACGGAACCTTTTCTGTTCAGGGGTACAACGTGTATGCAAAATTTTATGATGATCGGTTCAGTAGTTGAGACGTGAAGGCGTAACAAACAAACAAACAAATGAACTTTCGCATTTATAATATTAGTAAGGATTACTGATTTGTATCAGAAAAATTTTAACATTATCTATAATCCATTTCGTATTGGATTCATATTAGAGATCGATAATGTTTTATATATTTATTTTATGCTGGTGTTTTATTGACTTGTTTTGTTTAATACTTTATAGTTAGTAAGAACTTATAAATCACATAAAATGAGAATAAAAGGTAATAAAATTTAAACCACTTGAACTTGTTTGAACCTAATTTGTTAATGAAATTAATATTTTTCAGCTTATGTTGTGATAGATTTCTTTAGAGCGAACAACCACAAAAATATTTGCCAAATCTCGCTTAAACTCCATCGGAGTTTATTAGTTTATTTTTATTTAATTTATCTTAAGAAGACTAACAGTAATATAACTATACAAATAACAACAGATGGCCGATTAAGGTCCTTATCATAGCTTGTAGCGTGCATAATAAGAATCGCCGTGAATTAGTAATTAATTTGCTACCAGGTGAGTACTTATATTCAAAGAATTTAGAAAGTTATTGCCAATAATATTTATTCACAAGAAAACTTAAACTAATTAAAACTAATTAAAAACTAAGAATTTAGAAGCGACAGGCAACACGATACAAGCTATACAAAATATCAAATTGTTACCTACACCTTAAAAGAACCATAAAAAAAGGAACCGATTAACTTAAAGAAAACAACAGAACAAACCATTAATAACTAGCTTAGAGTAGCAAGTCTAAACTAATTTGGATACACATTGAGAATCAAAAAACTGCCCACTCAACGCATTCCTCGACACAAAACACTAGTGTTAAACAAATCAAGTTTAAATGACAATGATTCACTTTGAGTTTTTAACTGCATCCTTAATTCGAATAGAATTAGTTTTTTAATTAGTCGAGTTATTTAGGGTTTAACCACGATGACGTCAAAAGTACATTTTTTATGGAGGGCAAGGTGCCAGCGGTTATTTATGACATTGAGAATTTACTATCAGAGTTTCGCCATGGATCCATAATAACCTATGACACAACCGGACGTGTACAGTACATTATGGTGAAAATAAACAAACATATAGGATCATACTATTATGTCTATTCTATATAACGTCGGTGTTAATCGGATATTCACACTACACTGATAGAAATAGTTAAAGGAATTTGTATTATAACAAAAAAGAAACACTTTTTTATTTTAAAATACTCGCAAAGAAGTCTTTTGAATAGTCCCATTTATTCGCTACCACCTATATATTTGGGATATCTTTTTTTTAGCTGGCTAAAAGACTGTGCGCAAGAAACTTATCAACTTTTTAGAGATAACGACATTTAGAACCTTGTATCGTTACGTTCCAAGATTTAGGCTTGCAAAAACTAGAGGTTAATTTATTGGGAAAGTGGGAAAACGCATAACTTTGATTAATAAAGTTCCACAACAAGTGATTGATCTACCTTTGCATACATTTAAAAATCATGTTAGAAAGACGCTTATGGGTAAAGGTTATTATAAAGTGGAAATGATGTAACACATAACTAGTTTATGTACTTTGTTGTTAATAATCTGTTGTATTGTATTTGGTAACGATATATTTAAGTTCTTGCGCCAGTTCTTCTTGTCAGTTAAAAATGTCTCGAACGGGTGGTAGGAAAATATGGACGATTCAAAAGCGCTTAATTACTAAGTTTATTTGAATAAAGCTATTTTTTACTTTGACTTTGACTATAGGTACAAATATACAATACAAACGTACTCAAAAGTATTAAAAATAAATAATACCTAGCTTTTCAAAATATAAATAACTTTTGAGCCAAAGAATACTAACTACTAGGTAGCCAACAACAACATAACACAACATCGTAAATCAATCTAGAAATACGATCCATATATTTTGTAAGTGAAAGCGTGGATATATTTGATGGACAATGTTTTTGTTTTGCACAACAAAATGTGTCTATCTTGAAAGCAGTGCTATGAATGTCGTAACAAATAACATATTTTGTAAATGTATTGAATTTTTCGTTATGTATCATTTGAGTTATCTCAGACATGTATACTTAGTTGTTTATTAAAAAAAAAGATGACTCCTGATCCTGAGAACCTTACGTCGCGTTGCTAATAATTATGTGTTCGATGAAATGTCCAGAAGTCATTTTTCTAAGGTTCTCCAAGCTCCAGTCCAGCTCTTGTAATGAGCTTGCCAAAAATAGCGTCCTATAGTCGTAGACAAAACATTTCTTTATCGGACAAAAATGACATTTCAGGTTTGGGTGCGTTGTCTACGCCTGTCCACTAAAAAACGTTTATCTTCAAGTTAGCAGTTGAAACAAAATTTTTCGCCTCAACTGTTTTCCATAGATATTGCACTCGATTAGTTTTATGTTTTTCAAACCGGTGACACATCGTCCTTGTGTTGTTTAGTAGGTGGTGTATTTGACTTAGTGACGCAATCTGAGATAAACGTAACATAATTGTTCTTTTACGCGTTGTTATATTATTTTTCTATTCATCTTACTAAGATTATTTAGGTAATTTTTGTTTTTAAACCTGAGTAGGTATTCTGCCGGAAAGGTGTTAAGAAAGTGACACCATGCAACAAAATTATTTTCATGAAAATAAAAGTAAAGTATTTGTTGTTCTTAGTATTATTGTAATGGTCACGAATATGTTTATTGCTTATGCACGTTTCATAAGAAAAATATGTTCAAGTGGGTGCAAAAACAGCTGCGTCAACATTTACCTAATTTCAATAACATACAAAAATAACATCATATTTTTACACAGGTAAGAATTCTAACTTGGACCAATTTAAATAAAATACAATTCATACCTTTAAAATTTAGCAAGCAAGACTATGAAACACAATTTGAATTCAATGTTGTTGTCGTGTCAACCATGGAATGCGAACGTCACGGTAGAAAGCGGTCCCTTCACCAATCCCATACACAAAATTGATTTTACTTTAAGAAAAATGACCTCTACCACTATCAGCTTAAGGTTTATTAGTAAATGAAATAGAAAAGGGCTGCAAAAGTGTGTCAAACCTCTGCGATAACTCTCAAGCGAAAGTGTTGTACTTATGTTTTACGCAATGTAGGTGTGTTTGCTTGGCAGCGTTTCGTTTGTCGATAAAAACATTTGAAATGTTTAAAACAAAGAAATATAGGAAATCCTTAGCAACAATACCGAAGGATTCAGTTAGCAGTCACGAATGCGTTAATGTTACGCTAAAATAATGGCTGATTTAAAAAATGGAACATGAATAAATAGTATACGCAAAAATTTGCCTGTTCGCAATTATCTTGCAAAAAACAAACAAAAATGAATAACGCATAACTAAAAAAACACCATGAATAATACGTTATCATGTTAACTCAGTTGATTAGCGGTTGAAATGTCAAAATGCAATTAATTAATTACAAATCGTGTAAATAATTAACACGATTCCTCATTAACGTTTATTACTCTATAACGAATAAACTTATATTGAATGGATACAAAAAAATCATATTTTTAGTACATAAATGCAACAAAGTTTAGTATGTGAATTACAAATGCAAATATTCATATCTGGATCCCACGCTTAAGACGGAAATCCGTTAAAATGAAGCAAGACGAAAATATGTAGATTATCTCAAATTAATTCTGTTATGAACTGATAGTATGTATATCCTGACATTTGGATGGGTTAGTCAGTGGGATTTGAGATTCCCAATATAATTATGTTTTTTAAAAGTATTATAGTTTTGACAGCCCCAGTTAAGTTTGCTTTAATTACTCATGAACATGAACCAAATGTTTTTTACTGAATACGTCAAAAGTTTCCTTTTTGTATTAACATATCTCATTGAAAATCGATTACCATGAGAATGTTCTTGTCCTTTTTTAATTAATCACAATTGGGTTCGCTTCTTCTTAGTAAGTATTTTTCATTTGTGACTTGTAAACTAATGTATTTGTCACAGTGACTTGTTCATCGGCGCAAATAATTAAACTTCGCTAATTTATGTTAATATATTGCGAAATTAAAAATTTAAAGCGATAGATAGTTAAGTTCAGTGCCCTCAAGGCCAAAGTGCCTATCGACAATTCTAATATAATGTCTATGATTAGCGAAATTTCACGACAATTTAAAAAACAGTAAATTGTTAAACTACGAATATCTGTGAGAGATAAATCAAACATGGCTTGTTTTGATGCCTGCTACAATGAAAATACCACAAACAGTAATAAGACTAGACAAAGATACTAAAGTCGGGAATAGTTCATAGTGATCCAACTGTTATGTCTGCATTTCTAGGTCGTCTGCAGTCATGCCATGGAAATTGATGCTATTGCATGCTGCAACATTTGCATAAATTACTACTTATTTTCTTCAAATTGGTTTACAAATACATGTACATCTATGTCACGAGAAAGTGATGATTGAAAATTGCATAATTTAGTTTGCTAAACAATGTCTTTAGTCTTTCAATGATAATTTAGAGGCATGAAATATACCTAATTTTATCAACAAAAACACCCACATATTGGGGTTCATCCCCAATCCGGTTGGAATACTCCTTTTTTAATTTTGTATTTTTTTTTTATATCCCTACCGAAAAATATTAATTTCTCGGTATGTAGAAGTCCTACAGTTATAACCCTAATATGTGGGTGTTTTTGTCGATTACATAAGGTGTATTTCACGCCTTAAATTATCACTAGTACAAGACCAAAGACATTGTATATAGTCACTACAAAATTATCGGTATAACAAAGATTCAATATCCAAATATATATTGTGTATATGTCGTAGTAAGATGTGGTATACCACGAATTTACGGCAGATGTCAAATTTTCCCAGTTTTTACGTCTTCTTACTAAAATAAATTAGAAAACTGAGATGAGATGTGAAATCTTTGTTCAAATCCTAAAATGTTCTATCTATACTTTAATCGCATTCCAAATTAATTTTATACCTCTAATGATATTTATATGTCCTCAATAAACCAGTTAAGTGACTTTATGTGGTACACACGACATCAAATAAAGTTGAACTACAAAAACAACTATTATTATGAAGGGCATAAAGATGGTCTCAAGGTGAACATGTATAGTCTGATGTGCCGTCGTCTGTACATTGTTATGAAACTACACTTCAAAGGTGATAATGACTATTTGTAAATACTAAAAAAGGCAGTAATTTACTTGAAGAGATACTAAAACGCAAAAAGGTAGCGTCACATGTTTTTTCCAAGCTTATCCTTGTTGGACCACTTTCATGGCGAAAACTTAACTTAATGTTTGTATATCCAATACTGGTTAAACTGGTTTCATTCAGATCTAAGTATGTAACACTGGCATCAAGTTGCGAACTAGCTTTTAAACTTTATTAAGATTCCTTCGTTAGAAACTTTAAAGAATAATGAAAAATACTTTTGTTCATATTGTATAAATTAAAGTGAGCACAAAAGTTTTAAAACTTAGGCTCCTATTATATAGCCCTCATCTTAATTAAAGTTATTGCTCGCTAAGTACATTATTATAAAGAAAATTCATATGTACAGATTAAAGCTAAAGTTCTATAGTTTATTTACAAACAATAACCTCAGTAAAATATAGTTCGTTGTAGTAGTAGTAGGCAAAAGTGCCTAAAGTCGTCACTTTTTGTTATCTAGCGTAGGTAATATTATTACCTACGATAATAATAATTATGAACCACAATATTGACAACAGAATTAATGAGGTAATTATGCTAATACAAATGTTTGTTTATCTATAGGTACGTATAGGTAGTTGAGTAAGCTACATATTTTGTATGACAAAATGTCACGACGTTGTCACTAAAGTATAACCCTCTTACTAATAAAGATTGTTAGCAGATGTATAGTTACACATTTTTTTGTCCCTTTCTTTTTTATGTCAAACATAAATAGTTCGACAGAGAGTAACTATTGTGTAACTATACATCTATTATACAATCTTTATTAGTAAGAAGGTTAGTATTTAAAAATAATTCGTAAAAGTTTATGCTTAGTTTAAAAAAAATACCTGTATTTTGTCAAAATATAAGTCTGGTTGTCATGAATATAGGTAATTTGAAATTTTGTCATTGTTTTATCACCAAACTTATATGGCATTCTAAGAAGTAAGTATCTCAAGTACCTACTTACAGTAAACTATTGGTGTCAAGAACGCCTACTTCGAAAGGTGAAGTTAGTTTAAGTTAGCACGTTTTGTTTAACATTCTATTACAATGAATAAAATTTTTAAATGAATATTATCATCTTTGTTAAAAATGAATATAAGATGAAGGTACCAAAAAAAATGTTCTACAGAAAATGTTAATTAATCTAAGCAAAATATTGTTCTTTATCAATGTTTTTTTGGTCGGAGGGTTGTCTTTTTTATGAATAAGGTACTTACATCAAGTTACATAAATACAAGTTACTTTCTCTTTATGGATACGAGCAATAAAGCTTTCGTTGCGTACGCAAGTATTATGCAAACGTGTTTACTTAACTTCATCTCATAGTTTGTTATAATAAATAAACAATTGATAAAAACTCACCATATTGGACGAATGCAGCCAAAAGGAGAACGGGCACAAACAATGAGATTGCCATTTTTAAAATCCACAGAGTGATCACAGTATTATCGTAATATCGCGTGTCGGTGACGGTCGGCTCCACACTGCTTTGGCGGCTGAATGGCGCGCGAGCGGCCGTGTCGCAATGTGAATCAACTCGGTCACGCGCAGAGTGGCGGGCGACACGCGGCGTTCAAAACGATTCGAATTTAAAATCAGTTTTTATGGGATTTTTTTTATAATTTTTGTTGGGTCATCAAAAATACTTTTTAACTAGCGTGAGTTTCAGGCTAAATTTAACTGCCTCTGTGGTTCGAAAAAGTGTAAAACAAAGGGGTCCCAGGTTCGATTCCCAGGAGAGGTGTACATTTGTACTGTGTGGTACCTAAGATAGCCAGTTCCTCAGTAGTTGAGGATTCCGGGTGTTGTGCGCTTACACACCTTCGGCCTTATTGTCATTTAACATCAGGTGTAAAGGCCAAGCTCTGGTTTGTTGTGGATAAAAATGATAAAGTAAGTCGTCCGGGGATGTACTTTTTTATGGAACATTTTAATTTAGTTAGAGTAACCTGAGTAACCAAAACAAATACTCACTAACCACGACTATATGCTACGAATGCGAAGAAAAAACACTCCGTAGTCGTAGCACACGTAGCAGATGTTTTTGCCGTAGCGTCCCAACTGCTTCTTCATGGCCACCACCAATTACGTAGTTCGTACAAACGTGGGGATTGGCGCGAATACGGTACCATGCGTACGGCTTTTTACTACAAAAATAACAAAGAGTAGACAAGCTCTAACGACTATAAGTCGAAAGTTTGATCAAACCCACTACTAAGAAGTGATGAACAAATTCAAATGTTCAAAAGACTTGGAAAAAGAGCAATATAGAGGTAAAATAATTATTACATCAAATGTCTCGTTTTAATAGAAAACAAAGCAGCGTTCCATAAACTTGATTTGTTAATTCTTGTTATTGTTTTGTTCCTTAATTATTTATGAAAAATGCTGAATGAATGGGTTTAACAATAATGTTGTTTCAAATCAAGTTGGAATTAGTCATGCATCAGTCATACACTTGTAGCAGGGCAACCCAAGAAGGCCTCCATCGATACGAGTAAACATTCAAACTTAAAGAAAAACGAATATTGCCGTAAATAAATCGATGAAGTACCTATTTATTTACCAATTTGTTTTGGTATAATTTGCAATCAATTTCTACTTCTATGTTCATTAAAGAAGTTTTAGAAAACATGACGAAACACGGAAGTATAAATACGTGTCTCTTCATTTTAATTAACATACATTCTTGTGTGAAACGACGAATGCACAAGAATTGTTTCAAATTCTCAAGGAGGAGTTGGATTAAAATAGCTTAACCTATTATACGGATGTGTGGATTAAGCGGGATTTTATTTACAAAAATAAGTATCTCTTTTCAGATGTTTTTGTATAAGTTTCTAAAATCTCTGTTAATTTTATTAGTCTTTCAGATAAAGTGGAATGGCAAAATTGTTTGGGTTTGCTTCGAAATATAAAATTTTGCTGTATCTGCAACACCTAATCTATACCATCCTATTTAGGATGTCCGACAAGTCCAACTGCATTAACTAGAACGATATTGAACTCTAAAGACTTAAATCGGATATCCTAAATCGGAAGGTGTGGCACCGGCTTAAATGCTTAATACTTAAACGTGTAGTAAAAGAAACCTTTGAAAATATACGTCAGCTTATTTTCGAAGAGCTTATCTTTGTAATAGAAGTAGATTTTGAGTATTGCTGTTATTTTGCTATATTTTAATAACTAAAACAGTTGCGACGGAATATTTCATTTATAATAACAGTGGACTTGCAACATAAGGTATCAGTGTAGGTGTAGTCTATGCTAAAATCTTTGTATGTATGATGATGGTGGGAAGTGTGGGTTTTTGTTACCTAAGTACCTACCTACCAATTGTATTGGTTGTGTGCTTCGATAAGTTTCTAATTTGAAACATTACCAATGCTTTTTCGTGTTTGTGAAAAATAAACTTATATTATTTTTATATAAGAAAATTCAACAAAAAGTACTTATAAGTAGTCTAACATCGGATATTATGTTAAAAAAAGCTTCATAATATCGTATTTTATAGATTTATTAAAAAAGATTACTAGGTATTTTTAAGATGCAGCGAACTAAAATCTATGGAAGTGTAATTGCAAAAATAGCACCACGGGGCTAAAAAATAACAACCTGCACATGCACAGCATTTAGTCGAGCCAGCCACGCGCCCGGTGACAGATGTTACGAACTGCATGGCCATCAGGCCGGGTTTGTAAATATATTATTGTTTATAGTAGTTTGTGTTTTGAGCTTTGCTCTTTTTCGATCTGTCATTTATCTGTCTTCTAGAGGTTTGCACCGGAGCGAGATTTCGAGAACCGATTGAATTCTCCGGTGATTGGGCAATCTCCGGTGAAAAACCGGAGAATCACCGGAGATTTTTGTTTTTTTTACATATACTTATTTAATTAACTTACCATTCGATTTATCGACAAAAACCGGCCAAGTGAGAATCAGACTCGCGCAGGAAGGGTTCCGTATCATTTTCTATAAAAAGGAATCTGTGAATTTCAACTTTCTAACTATCATGGTTCATGAGATATAGCCTGGTGACAGACGGACAGACAGCGGAGTCTCAGTAATAGGGTTTCCGTTTTACCCCTTTGTTTACGAAACCCTAAAAAGAAGAAATTATTTGATAATTTATTGATACACTTATTAAATTATGTTGTAATCATTTATCAAAAAAACACTACATTACAACGATAACAAACATTCATTTTGATTTAAAAAACATAGCATGTCAACAGCGTCATACCGTAACATGCTTCTTCTCTCATTTAATATGTAGCCTGTAGCCGAAAATACTCTTTCTGACCTTACAGAAGTTCCAGGCACAGCTAGGTATTTAAAGGCTATTTCGTCTAAGGGTTTTAAATTTTTGTTAAAGTTCCAAAATTGCACCACATCATCCCAATTGTGACTTTTTTCCGGATACTGTGTTTCCGTATACATTTTTAATAAATTCAATGCCGTAGCGGATGTCATAATGGCATTATTGGTGTTCCTTTTTAGAAATCCAAGCAAATCCGGGTGACCTATTTCGCTTGTACTTGTCTCACTTGACGTAGCATTTTCTACGCTTTGGGGTATGTTGCGGCTCCGGAAAATATTATTTATTTCTGCCTTTACAGCTTCTTTAGCAGCCAATTTATTTTGTAATTGTCTGAAGCTCTCTCTAAAAACGGGATGCAGTATAGTAGAAATTCGACAAACAGTGCGAGATTCGTATTCCAACAAACGATAATTCATACAGTTTTTCAGTGTTTGTAGAAATATTTTACCAACCTCTGTAGAAATTATTTGTCTTTTATTTGTGTAAATTTTATTACATAAAAAAATAAGATGCGCCGATCACCGGAGATCAATCGGTTAATTACCGATTGATTCAATCGAATACTTTCACCGGTGAATCACCGGTTATTCTCCGGTAGTCACTGCTCCGGTGCAAACCTCAACAGTGTCTTCTTCGGTATTCTTTTTCGCTGTTTGGTTTGTATATTTTATTATTACTAATTTACTAATATAATTTCTTTACTTCCTTACTTTGAGCCTTTCTCATTTCCCCCCTCTTTAACAACAGACGTTAGCGTTCTTTAAAGTAATTGCAGTTTGTTTATTATAGAAAAGAGAGAGTTTATTAGAAATGACGTCCTGTGTAGTCAAATGGTGTAAAAACGCAAAGAAGGCAGTAAAAATATGCAGAGATAACCTATCATAAGTATTCAATTAATTATTTTTCGTTTAAGTATAGAAATTATGGTCGCACATAATACCAGTGTTCAGTCGCATTGTGCTGCTTTTTTGAGGGGAATGCTTGGTCCATAGATTTTAGTACGTTGATAAGATGTTTCTAAATTATACCTAACTAGCGGCCCGCCCGCGACTTCATCACAAGACAGCTTGTAATTTATGATCGTTGGCGTATTGGCGGATTTTTTCTAACCCTTGGGAAAATAATTATTTCTGGACGAAAGATACCTTATGTCCTTTTCTGTACCCCTGAGAAAGTGTATGGAAAATACCTGATGATCGGTTGAGTTGAGTTGTTAAGACGTGAAAGCGTAACAAACAAGTAAAAACACTTTCGAATTTATAATATTAGTGAGGATTCTCATTCTTCCTCACCTACTAAGTAAACAAAGAACTTTTAAAGATTCAATTACGCAATTTTATTTTTTTACCTTCCTTAAGTTTCGATTCTTTTTCAAAGGTTCGTGAACATTTAATAACAGTGACAGCCATAGTCTTATTTATGTGACAACTGCCCTTAGAGAAAAATTGTTCTGTCTGAAAATGGCATTTTTTTCAACATCTAATGTTATTGAAAAATATTCGATATCTTTTAACAATGACACGAGTAATGCCGGCGACATGTTAATCACAGAAACAAACTATGTGGCTTGATGCTGTTGTGCCACAGTACAGCTAAAATAACTATATCACAGCAACCAAAACACTTATTCAGTAAGCAAGAACCTAACTTTAAGAACGGAATAATTAGTGCGACATGGTACTTACATGGTCAGCTACTTGTGAAGTCGACCGTACCTTTTCAAGGTGAAATGATTCATGTTCGCGTGATTCTTGGCATTGAAATGTCAGTATGTGTGAATTTACTAGTCATTGATATTGTTGGAGCAGTAGAAAAACAAGAAGGAATTTAAATTAGTGTTTCAGTGCATATGGTGATTAGTTTTTGAGGGTAGTGTCTGAAATAAATCAATTGGCTGAATATTTTTTTACAGTTCCGTTTTACCCAAAGGGTAAAACGGGAACCCTATTACTAAGACTAAGCTGTCCGTCTGTCACCAGGCTGTATCTCATGACCATAGACATAGAAAAATTTTCGCCTCATGACAGTTGAAATTTTCACAGATGATGTTATATCACAAATACTAAAAAACAGAATAAAATAAATATTTAAGGCGGCTCCCATACAACAAAAGTTATTTAGTTTTTGCTCGTTTTTGCTCGATATTGATAATGGCAACAAGTAGACGCTTGAAATATTCACAGAATATTTATATTTAAAAATAAATATTTAAGAAGGGTTCCCATACAACAGACATGATTTTTTTTGCCGTTTTTATAGATAATAATATGGAACCCCGCGAGTCCGATTAGCACTTGGCTGGTTATTTATAGTTAAGGAGATCTATTACTTTTTTTTATTTTTTCACGCAACCATTAGCGTGAAATAATAAAAAAATAATGAACGTCACTTCGTCTTTGCAAATGTACGGGAGTAACAGAAGAATGGAACTGAAAAAAGTTCGTAACAAAATTGCATTTCTTTTTGTGTGTCGAACTCCTTGTTTACTTGAAGAGCAATAAACCAAGAGGTGCCAGCAACAAGGCTACAGTTTTGCCGATGGTCGCGGCACCGTTGCAGCCGTCGTAGTCACAGGTTTCACAGAAGTGTGTGATTTCGTTGGGGCCGTTCGCAGAGCCTGGGCAGGCGCTCGTGAAGTCGTCTTGACGCTTCCAAGTGCAGCCTCTCGAGACAACGAGATCACCGTTAACTGAAAGCACAAGAAGGTACCTACGCATTATTAGTTTGCGAGTCAAACTTATATTTTAGACTTTTTTAATTTATTTATGTGTATTGCTAATTGTTAAAGAGTGAAAGGAGAAGGCTCAAAGTAAGGCAAACTTATTTTATTAAAAAATAATTCAAACCAAAATACCACCAATGAAAACAGAAAACAGAGAAGCCAATACCGATGACAGATAAAAAAAAGAAATTTTGTCTAGGGTCTGACGATGGTCAAAATGAGATACCACACCACACGCCATAGTTAATAGTTATCACATTAAACTAATCACTTTAGGCCGCCAATAAGTTTTTTTTAATGTTTTTCCTGCTGTTCACAGTAGTTGAAAATCACAGATGTTTGTTATATTTGAGGCATTACAGTAGAAGATAATTATACATATTACTTTAAAAGCCCGTGTATTGTTATATCTTAATTTTTACAGTAGAATTACCCATCAATCAAACTCTTATATAATTTAAATTATTATATTGGGTTTATTTCTTCATAATGAACCTTTTACAGCATTTACCACCAAAGGTAATGGTAGGATTTTTTTAATTCTCTCGACCACTGTGGTGTTTGCTCTTAAATACTTTTGAAAACTCACTTCAACTAGTTTTAACATTATTTTTGAATTCTGCCACCGTTTGAGTTCATTAATTCTTATAGAATGTTCGCCAACGCCTATGCATAACGGTAATAATCTATTTAGGGCAGAGGGCCCGATAACGCAATAAACTCAAGATCTTGATAAAGTTTACTATTTAACACTAAAAAACAAAGTTGCAATTAATTTTGAACCGGCGGTGTTTTCGTGTGAATTGTGTTTTCTTTTTCTTACTTTTTCTACAGTTGGCACTTGCCTGTTTATCAACGCCATCTATCGAGCCTACAGTTTATTGTCATTTTGAAAAGCCCTCATTTGTAAATTAATTAAGTAATTAACAACAAAACGTTGAAGACATACTGTTTTATACGCAGATAGGTTTGAATATATCTAGTCTAGGAAAATAATTAGTTTTTTTTTACTCTAGAGTGACACTAGTTGTTAATGTACCTAGCTACAGTGGGCTTTAAAAATAGCTTAGTACTTTGCTACATGATTATAAAGTTTGTTTAGTAAGTTGCAATCTTACAAATAAACGCAGTAACTGATGGGTCATGGTATTCGCTTTTTTGAGACGAACTGTAAAAAAGGCTGAATAAGAATTATCACAGATTAATAACAGTTCTACTCACTGTATTTCTTCTGCTTCTTGCAGGCAGACTTGGAAGTCTGGTAAGGGTACTCAATGTTCGCGACACAGTTTATTATCCGGTAGTAGCTGCTGCTGTTGTACAGGAACGGGTCCTGGCAGTGAGAGTTCAGGTCAGAGGTGCAGGTCCAACACCATACTGATTCACCTGGAATACAACAAAGAGACATTATTTTTTTGTTATTCTAACCCAGTTACACCCTAAGCATTCTAAATAAGTTTCTGAAGAAATCGCATATGTATTCGCTCATGCACTCTACACCCCCTTTTGAGCCATTCTTACAGTCGTCTATATTATACATTTCGGCGAGTGTGCAGTGAATTTGCACAACCTAATTCTGCCATATCCCTTCTTCCATCGGACAACCAGACGTATGAATCAACGCCACCGTTTTTTGGTGGATATTCCAAAACACTCGCACTAAGCGATTTGCTTCAAATTTTGTCATCCGTACCGCTAGAGAGTGGAACTCCTTGCCTGAGTCTGTGTTTCCCGATAGGTACCGTCTTACCCCCGACCAATGTAGAGATGGAACATCGCAGGGGGGTTAGCAGGTATACCTCCGTGTGGATCTGATGAGCATTTTGACTTATCGGACCTGTGCGGAGGAAAGTCCTGAACTCGCCGGGCTGGCCCTCGCCAGGCCCGAAAGTCTATAAAAGAGTACTCCTGCGTAAAAAAAGGTACCGTCTGGGGGCCTTCAAGTTAGTGAATAGGTATCTTTTAGGCAAGCGCGTTTAATCGTAGATCGCATCACCGCTTACCATCAGGCGTAATAACGGGTAAGCGCTTGCCTACCTATCATCAAAAATAAAAGTGAGTTAGACTGGCTGGCTGGCTTTTCTCACCAATAAAGCTGGGGCCATTAATTAAGGGAATAGGCTATGTTCAATTAACAAAAACATTCTTTTAAGTCTTCAAATAGATTCATGAACTTGTAATTTTAAACTGGTCCAGGTATTTGATTAAAATAAACAAATTACTATAATAGAATGAGGGTAATTTTACTTATACATGCGTCTTCGGATCTATAAAATGCTGTCTTTTCTTTTACGTTATCTAGAGATAATGTAATTGATAAAAACTCACCATATTGGATGAATGCAGCCAAAAGGAGAACGGACACAAACAATGAGATTGTCATTATTTAAATCCACAGAGGGTCACAACAAATCTGGTGGATGGAAAGCCACTCTCTGATGCTAAATATGTCGGTCTGTTTGTGTGAAGTGGTTGCGTTCTTTATTTAAGCAGTCTGAAAAATGTGTTATCGTTACAAAATAAAAACGATAAGGTAAATGGCTGCAAATAGTACAGTAAGTAAGTATTAGTTGTACTCTCGTGAATTGCGTATAAACGGTACAAAAATTCGGTTGCATTATGGAGCCACGCCTGGTCAAAGATGCTAATTGTTAAAAAAAAGATAATGTAAATGGCTGAAAATGACGAATCATGAAAGTAACAGTATGCACTAGTTTATTAGTTAAAAACTGAACAAATGTTTGGTTGCATTTCGTAGGTGTATAAGCGTAAATAGGTATAATGTCAGTATGTGTGGATTTACTAGTCATTGATATTGTACGGTGCAGCAGAAAAACAAGAAGGAATGTAAATTAGTGTTTTAGTGCATATGGTGATTAGTTTTTGAGGAGTTACAACAAAAAAAGTTTTGCTCTTGAGCAGACGAGCAACATCTTATACGCCGTTAATTTTTAAGTATATCAAAAATGAAATGTGGATTTCAGACCACGTGAATGAACAACTTTTACTATGGGGCCAAACACGGAATCGCAAAAAGAAAAAAATTGCTGTAAAAAAACAGCTTCAAAAAACAGCAGCTCTAAAAAGCAAGAAATAATATTCAAATCTGCATATTTTTTTACTATTCAAGTACCTACGCATATCTGATAATAAAAAAACGTCTTTTGAAGTCGGGTGGGGCTAAAGATATTTTTCTTTTTTAATCATAATAACATTTATCGTGGTTTCTCTTTCTCAATTTGATTTTTTAATTCTTAAAGCCCCACCCGACTTCATAAGACGTTTTTTTAATATCAGATATGCGTAGGTACTTGAATAGTAATTATGCAGATTTGAATATTATTTCTTGCTTTTTAGAGCTGCTGTTTTTTGAAGCTGTTTTTTTACAGCAATTTTTTTTAAGGTTTTTTGAAGGAGGTTCTTCTTTTTAATTTTTAAAAGTTTTTTTTATTTTTAGCTTTTTTGTGGTAGGTATGTATAAGTAAATGTTAGCGATGATATAAATATCGCCGCTATACTTCTAAAACGTATTAAATAGACATTTTGTCGAAATGAGATATCGTATTTTTCAAGTTTCATGACTCAAATTGTTGCTTTAAAAATGACATTCAGTCTTAAGAACACCAAACTTGTATACTTTATTTCCTGTTATACAAGTAAGTTTAATCGCTTGTTACAATACCTGGTAACTTTTTGTGTAAATCAAATAAAACCAACAAGAGATCTTCATTTACCTTTTTTTGGCAGTAGAAATAGAAACTAGTTTATCTCGTAAACTAGTAAGCGTACAATGAAATGAGCGAAACTAACGTTGAGTATATTCGTTTACATAATATGAGCATGATTAGATAGTAAAAATCTTTATTTTTGTAGGAGAATTGATGAAATTAGTATAAGATACCTTTTTTTGCCTGACGGCTGATGTGGAAATATTTCTGTTAAATCGATGACAAAATTTGTGAACGAAAAAAAAACAAAAGAAAGATGAGCTGATGCTTTTTTATTATAATTTTATTGTAATAAAGAAAAAAGACAGAAACAATTGGCATTAATCCAATTACCTACAGTGTGTAATTAATCATTTAATAAAACCCAAAACAAAATCAGAATTCTGTATCTTTTAAAGTGGAGTCATCATTTAAAGATTCATACCAAGCATGGTGCTCTTCTGGGATTACCTTTTTACGAGACAAATTCAAAAGATCTTTTTTTTTGGAGCTGCTGATAGGTAAAGAATATTCATAAAGCTGTAATAACTCGTCGGGAAATGACCCTCGGCATTTAGAAGATGACGTAGTCGTGCAATCAGCTGATTCAGCTGACATCAACTTCCTTTTCTTATTTCTCGTACTATAGCCATGATGAGCTTCAGTCTCTGCCTGGCTTTCAGAGGCGTTTATGTTTACGTTTATGATTATGCAAGAAAAATCAAGACTCATGTCGTAATTGAAACTTCATTTAGTTTTTCACATACCTTATTCTCTTAATTTTTAGCCAATGAATTGTGTTTCCTTCTGCATCCTTAGTAGCTTAAGATAATTTTTTTTAAGACAAGTCTTTTAACTTTTTGGATTCATAATATTTAAATTCCTTCACATGATTGCGATTTTTGTCAATTTTCTTTACGCCTTTCTTGTAGAAACTCTTAGATCTAGCGCGTTGGAATACATTTTTACACTCAGTCATCGAGTAACTCATATTTTTTTGTGCAGCTTCTATGCTGGAAAGCATGGAGTTCGCCTCCATATAAGAGTGTCCGGACTCAAAAAACTTCTTATCAAGTTTTTGAACTGCCTAGAATAATTAATTATTCTAGGCAGAAATCAAAGAAATCTAGGAAAAAGGGAAGCTGCGAAATCGGTAGTATCCTGCTGTACTATCTTTTCACCTGTTTACCACCACATGTCACGGAAATAAGTATTTTTTCGGACACATGCGGTGGGCAGAATCGGAACAAGCACGTTGCTGCTTTATTATTCTGGACAGTTCAAAAACTTGATAATATTAATGTTACTGAGCAGAATTTTAGAGTCCGGACACTCTTATATGGAGGCGGACTCCATGCACTCCAGCATAGAAGCTGCACAAAAAAATACGAGTATTTACTCGATGACTGAGTGGAAAAATGTATTTCAACACGCTAGATCAAGAAAGACAAAAAAAAATGACAAAAATCCCTATCATGTTAAGGAGTTTAAGTGTTATGAATTAGAAAAATTTAAAGGACTTGTCTGAAAAAAAACTACCTAAAGCTAATAAGGATGCAGAAGGAAACACAGTTCTTTAGCTAAAAATAAAGAGAACTAGGTATGTGAATAACGATTTTTCATGCATAAACATAAACGCCTCTGAAAGCCAGGCAGAGACTGAAGCTCATCATAGTCACGCTCATCATCTCGTTCTATAGTACGAGAAATAAGAAAAGGAAGTTGATGTCAGCTGAATCAGCTGATTGCACGACTACGTTGTCTTCTTAAGACCAAGAGTCAATTCCCGACGAGTTATTACAGCTTTATGAATCATCTTTACCTATCAGCAGCTCCAAGAAAAAAGATCTTTTGAATTTGTGTCTTAAAAAAATCCAGAAGAGTACCATGCTTGGTATGAAAACTATAGGAAAAGCAAAAATATGGTCAGCGAAAATAAATTATGGTGATTTAATTTGTAAATACCTTTTAATAAACTCAAAGAAAAATCACTTAAATTAATTTAGTTTATTTTACTTGAAATAAATCCGTGTTTTGTGCAATGTATCTGTTGCTAACTCTTTTTTCCTGACTCATATTACAAGCTTTTTTTAATTTTTTTACTGAAGAATCGAACTATATCGTGGTAATCTGATTTTACCTACGACTGTAGCCTAAATCATGCAATTAACTCTGTTTTTTACGTTTTTGTTGAACAGTATATCCGACATTGTGAAGTATAATACGTTTTACCTCAGCATAACTTCTAAACTACCGTTCTGATCATTTAATCCATTTTACCAGACGAAAGAGCACAAAAATTTAAATCCAACCATGTATTTAACTCATTTTTCGATAAAACATCATTTAATATGTTTTTGCAGTATAGCGGCGATATATTTTATTCATATTTCACACATTTCAATGGTATAATACGCCTAGTAACTCAATATCTTCTTTTCGCACTGTTAATTTTAGCAAGGGTCAGACATGGGGTAGGTGACCAAAGTGTATTATCTCGAGCTCCTCCGTGCTTCAGAAGACACGTTAAGCCGTTAGTTCCAGCTACATTTGCACATTAACACCCACCAATCCGCATTGGGCCCGCGCGGCGGGTTATGGTCCATCCTATTCATCAGCCCATAAGTAAGGCTTGTATCCCAGCCCCAGTAGTGACAATAAAAATGGCTGATGCGAAACCTTTCAATACCGTAGAGTAATCACTAATACACTATCAAATTTGATTTTGAAGAGTTCTCTTGTGTATCTTCGAAGTCCAAGGTCCAATGTGAAGGAAATTTGAATGAAAACATCCTTAAAGTATCCCCTTTCTAACGAAACAAGAATCATCTAAATCGGTTTATAAACAAAGAAGCTATGTCTGAAGATCCGTTAAAACTCGTGCAAAAGTTACCTAATAAATTACAGTATTTTCAGGATTACTCGAAAACTACTGAACCGATTTAAAATTTTCAAAAAACGGGACCAACTGGGGAGCAAACCTGATAAAGTGGCGTTTGAATCATGTCAATCGGTTCAGCCGTTTTCGAGTTATCGGTGGACATACATAAAAAAAAAACAAATAAACAGTCGAACATAGAACCTCCTCCTTTTTTTGAAGTCGGTTAAAAATCAGCTGTTCAATAGAAAAGTACAACATCGACTCGACTATAATGTATGGAACAGCTGATAACTTTTTCGCGATTCCGTGGTTGGCCCCAAAAAGCATAAAAGTAACAAAAAACGAAAAACGTAGTAAAAGTTGTTCATTCGTGTGGTCTTTCATTTTTAGATATACTTAAAAATTAACGGTGTTGCATTCTTAGCCAACACTTTTTCTTTAAGTGTTGAATGATTAGTAATAGGTAAGTGTAGTTTTAAATATTTAGAAGATAACATTGAATTAAATTTATTGATCTGATATCATGATAATTTGCTGAAGTAGGTAGGTATTTCTGATACGGAAATCGGTAACATCGATGATTTCCTGACAACTGTGATTTAAAGTACAACTTTTTTTCTAAATTAACCCAACTAATAGTCAAAATGACATTAATCATCTAGTAAAAGGTGACGGTTAATAAATTTCTTTCAATAGTTAGAAACATCTAACTAAACCCAACAATCAAAAAACGGTTTAATAATTATCCTAAAACCAGGGGGCTGATTACGTAACTCTGTTGCTTACAATTCTCGATTGAAACCGCAGTTACATTGCTGCTTTAAGTAAGATAGTTGTCACATTGGTTCTAACTATAGCGGCAATGTAACTGCGATTTCTGTCAGAGTTGATTGCAACAAAGTTACATAATCAGGGGGCTGGACTTATAAACGCTTACAAGTCCGGAAAAGGGCTCTCTTTATAAGTCTATCTGCACTTATAAGGTATTTATAATGGCTCGTTGAAATGCTACTTACGCCAATTATTAAGGTCTTCCTATAATAGTTTTTCATATTTGAATTATGTTGTTGAGTTATAGTTTTTGACGGAGTGGATTCGTAGGGGAACTTTAATTTACCGAGAAATTTATTACGTGTCTGGTTAAAGTTTTATCGCGCGTCTTGACATTGGAATATAAATTTACATATTATTATTTATTAACTCGTGAAGAAAATATTCTTCCTTTTTCACAGTTAGCATTTTAAAGTGCGCATATATGGCATTAATCGTAGTTTTGTAACACATTACTTTTTTTATTATTATTTATACAACATAAATAATAATAAAAAAAGTAATTATAGAAAAGAGCGGGGATGCCTATCACAAAACAAGTATTATTATACCACCTACCTAATACTTAACTACCTAGGCAGACCCAACCTAGGGCTGTTGAAAAATTATAAAGATTTTTTTAAAAAGGGGCGCCCTTTTTCAAGTATTTTCGCTGTTTCACTTATTGACTAGTATTTTGATAAAGCAATCGTCGTTATAAGGTAGCTAGTATCTAGCTACTAGGTATAACAACTACTCAAATAACAAACTACTCATCGTACCCCAGGAACTCTTGACTTAAAAACGAGTACAAGTGTGTAGAAATGCTTTATTATTTATTTTACTTAATAATTGACTAACGAGACTTACTTTAAAATAAAGAAAATACATCGAATCTTTATAAAGCAATTTATGCATGAGCTTTTTTTTTATTAAATGTGTATATTACCATTTAAATAAATATGTAAATATCGAGAAATCTCGGATTAAGTAAATATATTTACTAAATTTAAAATTCTCGCATAACTACTTATTTTAAATTAAGCATGTAGTGTAGTGAATACATGCATAAAGAATCATTAAAGGAAGCGTTCACAATCTTGATGATAAAGATAATAAAAGAGATTCCCGTTCAGCGAATACGTTTTAAGATAACGTGTACTTCTTAACGACTGGTATTACAATTAAAAATAAAAGAGCTGTTGTAAGATCTGGTAATGATCTCGACACACCATTCGTGTTGCATTTGTCCCCTTGACATTCCTGGCAAGACAGCAGTTTGAGGACATTCTGGTGACCTTCGTGGGACCTCTTGATGTCGTCGCATGAACCACGTTCGGAGACACACCCTCGAATGTATAATGGTTTAGATAAATCTGAAAAATATTGCAACATTAAAACAGAAGCTCAAATTGGAAATACTAAAGCGAAAACCAAATTTTTGTCGCTAAACGCCACCCCAAAAACTTTGCTCGATTAACGTCTAGTTAAAAAGTATATTACGATATTAGTTACATTATACTTGAAAATTAATATCGTATGTCATTTATTCATACGTTGTGTGAATTTGTCGTGCGAGTATAGTGGACACACGATATCAAGACCGGATCCAACCGTTACATCTTACCCACAGTAAGATGGTGTACTCTTATATGTTTTGTCATGTTACTCTGCTGAAAGGATTGAATAAAGACTTTTTGTTTCTTTAAGGAATCAATTAGCAATATCCTTTAAATCTGTGCATTATATCTATGTGAGAGAACAAATAAAGATTTTTTGTATTTGTAATATTACCATGTAGATAAAAATACTTACGGTTATATTTTTCCGAGTAAACAACACATCTCGGTGCATTAAACCCGCATTGGCGTACGGTCGTATTGGGCAGAACATGTGGGCAGTCAGTGCAAGAGTAGCATTCATTCAGAATTGAACGAGTAGGGTTCAAGGGGTTAGGAACAGGTGCTGGACCGAAGTTAGGACCAATTGGACCACCAGGTCTGTATGGGATGACTCCAGCGCTTGCATGGGCTTGAGCGTAGCTGCGTCTACCATCATCTTCTTCGTCTTCTAGAGCGATTTCTTCGTGAGGGTGTCCTGTGTTAGCAAGATGAGAGTGCAAGTCATAAATAAATGTATTCGTAATTTTATGGTTGATTTTCACTTTAAAAAATCCAATTTTTCCTTTCGTAGTAAATTGATGTTTATGTTTCAACAAAAATGCATCCCAACTTTCTTCTTCTATCAAATCAAACTAAATTTTAATGTAACATTTTTAAGAAAAACACTTTATCTTGATCGTCGAAGGACCTTCGACCAGGAGCATTTCTGATTTTTGAATAAAATTGATTTCACAAAGTTCACGTGCAGAAGCCAGTAAATAGCAACAACTGAAAGTCGGAGAGTTATATGTCGAAATCCAGTCCGTTATTGCAGTTATTAAGTTTTCTTTACTCATTGAAATTTTAAAAAATATTAAAAAGTTTTACCTTCGGTAATCGAATAGCACAGGAGAAGCACAGCCGTAACAAGTAGTACTGTTGTAGGCTTCATTATGAACACTTCAAAATGTATGGATATTTTCTAAATACATTGTAATTTATACTTAAATTATCGATGAAATCTAGGGTTGGCAAAAATTAAATTGCATTTCACTTTCTGAGAATGAGTATTTCAAAAAAGCATAGCTTACTGCCACAGATGTGTTCAATTGTAGTGCCGTCGTTAGGTATGACCTTTGATTTGCATAACACCAGTGCAGTAAATACTTAGGTACTTGATCGATGAATGTGGTACTTTTCTAGATATGCCAAAATTTTTAATAAAAAAATTACCAGCGACTCTCGATTCTCTACGGGATCGAGTTCACATCAGGATCGAATAGACGTCAAAAATCTGTTATTTTGGTTCATTGAAAACGGTTTACATAGTATCGTTTTGACGTTTACTCGATTCGAACTCGATCTCGATCGCGTTGGGAGTAACCCCACAGATCTCTATTATCAAAAGCGCAGTTGGTTGTACCAGTAAATCATTCAAAACACTTGAAACTGAATTAAATTATCTTGATTTAAACATTGATAATATCAATCGAGTTGATTCAAATCTGGTAACCCTGATAATATCTTGATTTTTGGCATGGTTGAAAGATTCTTACCATGCAACAGATAGACCATGTTAGTTCTACATTGTTTGGTAACATAGGTAGTTATTAGCAGATTGGATTACACAATGTAACTTGTTATCTAGAACCTTTTGTTAAATCAGTTGATGAAAAATCTATAAAAATCGGATCGATTTCCAAGTGCTCGTAAGTATTTTCGGAGCTTTGAGAATTTAGCTCACTTTAAGGTTAGCAGTACAGATGTCGGTACCAAACCGCTTCTGTAAAGATTTGGGCAGTAATCAGCATGGTTATTTATACATAGACGAGAATCGACGTCTTTTTATTTTATCGGAATTGTTTGTATCTATCGATGACTAAATTGCAGATTAGCATTGGCAAATGACAATGGATAATTCACATTGATAAGATTAAATGTGTTTTAAAAATATTGCAAGAAGTAAATATCTGATTTGATAAAAATAAAGTTACTTATTACTTATGACAAATATTTTTTTATGTCTAAATGACTTTCATGTTGAAACAAAATTGGGTTAATGTTAAGAATAATGCTTTATTTGATAAATGTAATGCTTTGGTTGATAAATGTAATATTTTTTGTGATTTGTTTCCTTTAATAAGACGTCATAGGTAGTTCCCTGTTCCATTTCTGTTTTTTTTTTTCATTTATTGTTACCCGTAAGGATATCTGGAAATGTATTTTTTTCTCCACTGTACAAACACTTTATAGAACCACTTGGAACGTCATTACGTCAATTTAGAAAATATCTTTGTACAATACTAAATAATATACTAGAAAAAATCGACTCACAACAGATCATATTCTGGGACGGGAAGCGAACCCGCGACCGTTGGATATCCGGTCCAATGCTCTGACCGTTGAGCTACTGAGTCACTAGTAGCATCGTCAAATTTCTTCTAGTATTTATATTTTTTCTAGTATATTATTTAGTATTGTATAAAAATAGCATTATGAATGCTAAAATCTCAAATTTAAAAAATATCTTTGTCTTTGATCGTTAGTTGTTGTTTGTTATAATTTAGTTAGATATTAGACATGAACGAACTTTTGATAATTATGGGGATTGGTTAGCTCCTTCTTGGCACAGAAGTTCATTGATTTATTTGTTTAAAATTTTTAGACGACCGCGATTTTTGATTGGGAGCAAAATAGGGGGAAAAGGGAGGAATTTGCTGAATCGTTATTTATCGACGGATTTCAATTAAATTTGAGAGGCACAGTGTAGACTTTATTCTACACAAGATGTTTCGAAAAAAACCCTAAAGGGGGAGTGAAGGAGGCAAAAGGGGGGAAGTCTGCTGTAGCGTTGTCCTTGGTGGACGAGGGGTCGCAAAATGTATATTTGAACTGTATATCACGTTGATAGTTAAATAAGGAAAACGATAAAAATATTTTTATTAATAAAAAAATTCATACAAAAAATTAAAAATATTTTAAAATAAACTTATCTACGGTCAATAATTTATGAAAATACTGTTCATTTTATTTAATCACACAAAGAAAACTTTGTTACATTCGTAGAAAGAAAGAAAGAACCATTTACACACAACTCATGTAGTGTGTAAATGGTTATGTACTAAAGTTTTGTTTCTTTCTTACTAGTTAATTAGAGAGAGACACCATGTAAATTAATACGAACAAAAATACGTCATGTATGTATAGTTATTATAAGGTGAGAGAAAAAAGCCACAGGATCTAAAAATGTCTTCATTCAGTTTATTTATTCAATAGTGACGATGAAAAAGGTTTTACCTACCCGATTCTGAAGTTTCACCTCAATCTCATGATAATGACACAGTTTGTTTTAATCAGCCCTTGTAGCATGGCGAGACCGGTTTGTCTACGGAGAAATGTGAAAAATTACATTCCTTCGTAGATATAACTTTTGTTTATCTGTCAAAAATTAGACGTATGTAGTGAAGACAAAATCTTTGTCGGTTTCGCCTAGACTGTTCGTTTTGCGGCTAACACTAATATCACACTAGTTCAACGGCAAATAGTTAACTAACTAAGATTTCTGATAACTTTCAGGAATTCGTTCCCCAAAAAAAGAAACATTCAAACTTGATAGTTATTTTAAAAAGTATCACATACTTATTTATAATATAGTAACTTGTCATATTTAAATGGTAATTCCTGACGTGATACAACAAATGAACTAAAAAGATCGTCTCACTTTAATCTAGATCTCAAAGTTCTTCATAGTTTAAACAAAATTGAACAATACTGCAACTATGAGCAGAATGAAAGGAAGGGACACTTTTGTCGAGGAGTTACAAAGATCCCCTTCGCATACCCTGCAACTTGTCAGGTCGCCGGTGAAACCAGGACCTATTAGTGCTCTGCAACGAGCTTCTTCATCATTCTCTTGATCAGGTACTTCTGAACAACCGCGAACCACATTTTGTGCACCATTAACTGTAAAACAATTTAGCACTTAAGTTTGCTAATTACACTTGCAACATCGATTTATGCATCGCTGTGCTATGTTATTCTATAATAAACTATATTTAGCCACAGAATTCATAATAAAGTGTTTCTCTAAACATGTGCATCTGAACTGAGGGCCCATTTTTTAAATCGTGACGAATCAAACTGAGACTTATAGGGGATTTAGTTAAAAATTCTAAAAACTGAAAGCATAGGTTCCAAAATTTCTAAAACGTGAATTAAAACTTTTATAACCGAATGTGTTGGGCCCTCAATCCAGACGGTTGCAATAAGAGGCATATCTTAGATCTCAGAAAGTACCATCTCTGTGTTAATAATTTTCATTTTAGAATTTACTTAAGAATTTCTAACATCGTTACAGAAATTTTCAACTCGCTAGAAGATGGCATAACAGATCTAATGCTGTTTAGCTTGGGCCCTCAGTTCAAACATATCTGAACTGAGAGCCCAAGATAGAATCTTCAAAATATTAGTTTTAACTGAAGAAATACAATAAAATTACGTTTTTATCATAAAGTCTAACACCTCAGTGAATTTCTAAAAAAGAAATATTCGTTAAAAAGTTATTGGTTTATAAGGTAAGTAAAAACTAAATTTATTAAAACGTCTGAACTGAGGGCCCATCGTTTTCGGCTATATTGACTTGGCTAAAACTTATAGAATAATGAAAATTACACCAAGTTCTTTAAGAAATTCTTTATAAAAAATTGATATATCGTTCGTTGTTCTTAATACAGTACTTTAAGAGAAAATGCATTTTAAATTATTTGTATGAGCAAAATTTGTAGAGTGTCCATAATGTTATTTAATGTAGGTAAGTATGTACAAAATATAAAAATACAAAAAAAATAAAGATCAATCGGAATCTAATAAAGAAAATAAAACTTTTTTATTTGGCTTATATTTATTTTCAGTAAATATAGGTCAGGACAATAAAATAGTAAATTTAATTTTCCATACAAAGAAGCTAATTTCGGAAAGGTTTTACATGATAAATTCAATCGGATTTAATTTGAATTTGGTATTGTTTGAAAGCAGTATTTTTAAGATATGTGAGAAAAACTAAAAAAAATCCAGAGAAATCTATATTTTCGGCAGGTTCAACTAAAATAAAAAGTCAAATTTAAAATGGCGGCCTTTCCTACAGGAGAGACGATAGACCCCAACATGAGTGTTTTTGTCGATAAAATTAGGTGTATTTTTCACGCCTTAAAATTATCGCTAGTACAAGACCAAAAACATTGTATATGCAGTGTTCAATTAGTGGTTAATAAGTGCGTTCACAGTAATTTTACCTCTGAAATTCAGAATGACATTTCGTCTCCAAAAGAAAAAAAATTAATACTTTGTATATACAAGGTGTTACAAAAATACCCCTAATGCCGAATATGGTATATAGGGACCATCAAACTGAACAACTTTTACTATGGGGCCAACTCTGAAATCGCGAAAAAAAATCAGCTGTTTCATACAAAAATTAAAATCGAAAATATCAAAATGTATGAAACAGCTGATTTTTTTTTCGCGATTTCAGAGTTGGCCCCATAGTAAAAGTTGTTCAGTTTGATGGTCTCCTCTATATACCATATTCGGCATTAGGGGTATTTTTGTAACACCTTGTATATATATTTTGCATTTTATTCACATACATTGCTCCGATTCCAAAGTAAGTAGCTAGAGCACTTGTGTTATGGAAATCAGAGACAACGGTGGTATCACAAACACCCAGACCTAGGGCTCTATCGGCTAAAAACATTGAAGTTCAAGTTAATTGTGTTTTGACTGATGTATGTGATACATTGCTACTTTGTTTTGCCACAAATAAAAACTTACCAAAGAAAAGTAGCAATGTATTACATATATCTGTCAAAACACAGTTAACATGAACTTCAATGTTTTTAGCCGATACCGCCGCTGAGGTCATAACTTACTCCAGCACGCGTAGCATGAACAAACGGGACTCTTGTCTATGGCGACCATTACACACGTCAATCTGGTTTCAATCTGATCAAAACCGCTGATCGCAGCAGAATGATGGAATTTGATGCGGTTGGTTTGCGACGTTACACGGTCAATCCAGCAAGATCTGGATCGCTGTAGATCTTGGTAGATTGTCAATCTACCACGATCTGATGTGGTTTTTGGTAGGGTTGCCAACTTCTTTGCATCAATTTTCGCGTGAAATCGATCGATGACCTGAATGGTACAGGTGTTCAACATGCCAGTCTACCACGCAAGAGGTACCGGGTTCGATTCCCGGCCGAAATTAATTTGATGAATTTTAATTTCTGTGTATGTTTTAAAACAATAAAAATCCCCAGGGTACCTTTAACCGAGATAAAAAGTATCCTTTGTTTTAATCCAGACTATAAACTGTTTGCCAAATTTCATCCAAATCAGTTCAGCCTTCATAAGAAATTAACATACAGACAAACAAAGAACCTCCTCCTTTTTTAAAGTCGGTTAAATACATCAGATCGCAGTAGATTGTGGTAGATTGACAATCTACCACGGTAGATTGACAATCAACCATGGTAGATTGACAATCTACCAAGATCTACTGCGATCTGATATTTTTAACCGACTTCAAAAAAGGAGGAGGTTCTCTGTTCGTTTGTAGGTTTGGTTTTTTGATTTGATTTTTCGAATGTCCACCCGGATGTAGTCGCGGTCGGAAGCTAGTTAAAAATAAATACCTGTAGGCAATATTTTTTTATAAATTTCCCAAAAGTACTAAGAACACACGACGGCACCTCAGACTATACATGTTGAACTTGAGACCGCCTTTATGCCCTACGTAATAAAGGCTGTTTTCGTAGTTTAACTGTATAACCTGACGTGCTGTCGTGTGTGCATATTAATTTCAATGTTTTAAAAAAATAAAAATCCCTAGGGTTCCCTTAATCGAGATAAAAAGTATCCTTTGTTTTAATTCAGACTATAAACTGTTTGCCAAATTTCATCCAAATCAGTTCAGCTTTCATAAAAAATTAACATACAGACAAACAAAGAACCTCCTTCTTTTTTTAAGTCAGTTAAAAACATCAGATCGTAGTAGATTGTGGTAGATTGTCAATCTACCACGGTAGATTGACAGTCTACCATGGTAGATTGACAATCTACCAAGATCTACTGCGATGCGATATTTTTAACCGTTTTCAAAAAAGGAGGAGGTTCTCTTGTTTGTTTGTATGTTTGTTTTTTAAGGGAATTTTTGATTGATTGATTGATTAGGTTGATTGGATTGATTGGATTGATTGGATTGATTGGATTGATTTGATTGATTAGATTGATTTGATTGATAAGATTGATTAGATTGATTAGATTAATTTGTTTGTTTGATTGATTTGATTGATATGATGGATTTGATTGATTTGATTGATTTGATTGATTTGATTGATATGATTGATTTGATTGATTTGATTGATTTGATTGATTTGATTGATTTGATTAATTTGATTGATTTGATTGATTTGATTGATTTGATTGATTGATTTAGTTAAGCATAAACATTGAATGAAATATTTGCAAAAAGCATAAATACGTAACATAACACATGTCTTTAAATTAGCATATTATATAAAAACATAATCGATCAAATCAATCAAACCAATCAAATCAATCAAATTAATCAAATCAATCCAATCAATCAAATCAATCAAAAATTCCCTTAAAAAAACAAACATACAAACGAACAGAGAACCTCCTCCTTTTTTGAAGTCGGTTAAATATATCAGATCGCAGTAGATCTTGGTAGATTGTCAATCTACCATGGTAGACTGTCAATCTACCATGGTAGACTCTCAATCTACCGTGGTTGATTTTTTTAACCGACTTCAAAAAAGGAGGAGGTTCTCTGTTCGTTTGTTTATTTGAGACGATTTTTCGAATGTCCAACCGGATGTAGTCGCGGTCGGAAGCTAGTTAAAAATTTATATGGGCTGTATTCTTTTATAAATTTCTCAAAAGTACTACATATTCATTTCAATGTTTGAAAAAAATTAAAATACCGAAATAAAAAGTATCCTTTGTTTTAATTCAGGCTATAAACTGTGTGCCAAATTTCATCTAAATCAGTTCAGCCTTCAAAAAAAAACATACAGCGAGACTGCAAATCTGCGATCCGATATTTTCAGCCAACTTCAAAAAAGGAGGAGGTTCTCTGTTCGTTTCTATGATTCTTTTTTTAGTGATTTTTCAAATGTCCACCCACGCGGATGTAGTCGCGGGCGGAAGCTAGTTAAAAATAAATGTGGACTTCATTTTTTATAAAAATCCCAAAAGTATATACTTTTCAATGTTTTGAAAAAAATACTATTTACCTCGAAAAAAAGGTGCCATCCCTAAGCCAGACCAAGCCAGATTGACGTAGATTGACAATCCAGCTCAATCTGATCACGCCAGATCGCGCCAGATTGCGCTAGATCGCAAACAACGTTACACATTCAATCTCTGTCAATCTGGCACGGTCTGGATTGTGTGTGTAATGGCTGCCTATGAGTCTTATCATACGCTTGTCGTCTCGATCAAAGATAATGTACCTAATCACTACGTTTTGTCTCGATCTTTGATTATCGACTCTGAGCACAGTTTGGCCTTGGGACTCGCTTTCAGAATTGTACAAACTTTTACTGAATTTTAATACAAAATATGAATTTCAAAATGTAATATTTTTATTTCAACGTCAATAAACGTCGAAATTATAGAAAATTATTTGAAATTATATAGGTAGTTCTAACATGGTTGTTATTTTTTTAATTCGTTCTAAGCTAAAGAGACACCCAAGCGTTCTTTTCCGTAGACAAAGCTCTCTCGAGCTCGAGAATAATAATATTGCTCATAGTAAATAATTACTATTATTGCCATGATAAAATTAAATAGAATTACCGGTATTTTACATTTATTACAATAAATATCGTTTTGAGGGGGAAAGCTTATCATTTCTCGTTAAGCACTGTTTCTTTATATACCTTTCATAGCGCAAAATATTAGAACCGAGTTCGTGTATGGCTATATGGATATAGATTTTTTTTACACTCTCACCCAGAAGGATTCGGAGCAACCTTCCTAGTCGCGAGCCTTGCCTTCCTTTTATTAAGAAAATTTTGAGAAGATGACACAGACTACTAACGAACTTGTTAATTTAGTAGTCTGTTGAAACTGACGAGAAAATTACGAAATATCGAAATCAACGTTTGAAAATAATTTTAATTTACGTTTCAAAAATAAAAATAATAAAAACTAGATAGTGGGAATGTGTGGTAATATTGGGAAACAATTCACTTAAAAGATACTATGAGGTAAGATGTAGGTCAGTCCTAAAAATATTTTGAAATCATATCTACCCTACAAATTTTTGGTCGTATAAAAATGAAAATGCATTTTTTCTTAAAGTATGGTATTAAGAACAACGAACGATATATCAATTTTTAATAAAGAATTTCTCAAAGAACTTGGTGTAATTTTCATTATTCTATAAGTTTTAGCCAAGTCAATATAGCCGAAAACGTTGGGCCCTCAGTTCAGACGTTTTAATAAATTTAGTTTTTACTTACCTAATAAACCAATAACTTTTTAACGAATATTTCTTTTTTAGAAATTCACTGAGGTGTTAGACTTTATGATAAAAACGTAATTTTGTTGTATTTCTTCAGTTAAAACTAATATTTTGAAGATTCTATCTTGGGCTCTCAGTTCAGATATGTTTGAACTGAGGGCCCAAGCTAAACAGCCTTAGATCTGTTATGCTATCTTCTAGCGAGTTGAAAATTTCTGTAACGATGTTAGAAATTCTTAAGTAAATTCTAAAATGAAAATTATTAACACAGAGATGGTACTTTCTGAAATCTAAGATATGCCTCATATTGCAACCGTCTGGATTGAGGGCCCAACACATTCGGTTATAAAAGTTTTAATTCACGTTTTAGAAATTTTGGAACCTATGCTTTCAGTTTTTAGAATTTTTAACTAAATCCCCTATAAGTCTCAGTTTGATTCGTCACGATTTAAAAAATGGGCCCTCAGTTCAGATGCACATTCTCTAAACTCACGGCCGAATACTCAAAAGCTTCTTAGCTAAAATCTTTGGTTCAGGTCTCCTCATGTTTTGTTTCCTCATTAGCGCAAACAGCGCAACAAAAAGTTCTTTAGTCATCTGTCTCACTTTCAATCAGACATAAAATGGAAATATACATTTTTCTGTGTCTCATTCTAGAGTAAATCTCTATTAGTCATATTGTTGCTAAAGTAAAAAAAAAAAAATTGTCTTACATTCGAAGATTGTTACAACGCATCTTAAGTCGTCTGAAGGTTCTTCATCACTGTAAATGATTGCACGTTTTCCTCGCACGGGTACGAAATCTTGCTTCTTCTCTTTGTTGTTCATCATCTGAAACAAAAAAAATGAACAACTTGTCAGCTTTCGTGATCGTGAGTCACAAAAGCTTTTGTCATCTATGCCTTTGTTATCATGTGCAATGTGTTTAATTCTAACTGATATGATAACATATCAGAGATTATAAAACACTTACGGGCGCCCTAAAATTCATTTGCCAAAAGATAATTATTTGAACAATTTTGGGCAATCCCGATAATTCGTCAGGACGCCACATTAAAGGATAATTGCAAACATGTCACATTGGATTTAACTAGCTTTCGCCCGCGACTTCGTCTGCGTGGACATTGGAGGAAGTCGATAGAGAACCTTTGACCAGGATAGAAAGTATTCTGTTTTAATTTCATCAAAATCCGATCAGTGGTTTATACATGATTAATGAGCGGGTCCGCACCAAGCGCGTTGCATCGCGAGGAAGTCGCGGCCGGAAGCTAGTTTATAAAATTCAGAATCAATTGATATGATAATTCCTTTTCCGTTCCCGTTCATGTTCCCTTTACCGTTCCCGTTCCCGTTTCCGTATCCGTTCTCGTTCCTATTGTTGTTGACTACCAGATGTAGCCAATGTAGTCCTGTATAATACAGGGAACACGAGAACAGAAAAACCGGGAAAAAAGTATACTATGTGTTATGTGTCCCAAATTTCAGCCCATTTCGTTCAGCCATTAAAGCGTGATTGAGGAACAAACATCCAAAACCCACAAACTTTCACATTTATAATATTATATAGTAGGAAAAGTAGGATTCTTCATCACATCGGAAATTCTTGAGATCGATCCTTTATGAAATCGATCGCTTATCGATATCCTCAGTCATCATATGAGTGATCAAAAATTTATTATCGCGAGACGGTGTTCCTGGCTGCATTAGCAGTCGTTAACATCAACTAATCCAAATTCGGTTTACGGGTTATGGCCCGCCTTATTAATCCATCTATAAGAAAGGTGCCCCAGCAGTGAGAACACTAATAACTGATTAATATTACTTATGTAAACCTAACTTATGTTTGTACCTCTACATCGGTTTCCGTATTCATTGAGGAACTAGTTGATGCTTCAGTTGTAGTAGTAGTTGTAGAGGAAGTAGTCGGTGTCTCAGTTGTAGTAGTGGTTGTAGAGGAAGTAGTCGGTGTCTCAGTTGTAGTGGTGGTTGTAGAGGAAGTAGTCGGTGTCTCAGTTGTAGTGGTGGTTGTAGAGGAAGTAGTCGGTGTCTCAGTTGTAGTGGTGGTTGTAGAGGAAGTAGTCGGTGTCTCAGTTGTAGTGGTGGTTGTAGAGGAAGTAGTCGGTGTCTCAGTTGTAGTAGTGGTTGTAGAGGAAGTAGTCGGTGTCTCAGTTGTAGTAGTGGTTGTAGAGGAAGTAGTCGGTGTCTCAGTTGTAGTTGTGGTTGTAGAGGAAGTAGTCGGTGTCTCAGTTGTAGTTGTAGAGGAAGTAGTCGGTGTCTCAGTTGTAGTGGTGGTTGTTGAGGAAGTAGTCGGTGTCTCAGTTGTAGTCGTGGTTGTAGAGGAAGTAGTTGGTGTCTCAGTTGTAGTAGTGGTTGTAGAGGAAATAGTTGAACCCTCAGTTGTAGTTGTAGTTGCGTTTGTCGTTGTTGGTGCCTCAGTTGTAGTTGTGGTTGTAGAGGAAGTAGTCGGTATCTCAGTTGTAGTAGTGATTGTAGAGGAAGTAGTCGGTGTCTCAGCTGTAGTAGTGGTTGTAGAGGAAGTAGTCGGTGTCTCAGTTGTAGTCGTGGTTGTAGAAGAAGTAGTTGGTGTCTCAGTTGTAGTTGTGGTTGTAGAGGAAGTAGTTGAACCCTCAGTTGTAGTTGTACTTGCGTTTGTCGTTGTTGGTGCCTCAGTTGTAGTTGTGGTTGTAGAGGAAGTAGTCGGTATCTCAGTTGTAGTTGTGGTTGTAGAGGAAGTAGTCGGTGTCTCGGTTGTAGTTGTGGTTGTAGAGGAAGTAGTTGGTGCCTCAGTTGTAGTAGTAGTTGGTGTCTCAGTTGTAGTAGTGGTTGTAGAGGAAGTAGTCGGTGACTCAGTTGTTGTAGTAGTTGTAGAGGAAGTAGTCGGTGTCTCAGTTGTTGTAGTGGTTGTAGAGGAAGTAGTCGGTGTCTCAGTTGTAGTTGTAGAGGAAGTATTCGGTGTCTCAGTTGTAGTAGTGGTTGTTGAGGAAGTAGTCGGTGTCTCAGTTGTTGTAGTGGTTGTAGAGGAAGTAGTTGGTGTCTCAGTTGTAGTTGTGGTTGCGTTTGTTGTTGGTGCCTCAGTTGTAGAAGTGGTTGTAGAAGAAGTAGTTGGTGTTTCAGTTGTAGTAGTAGTTGTACTGGTCGTTGAAGAAGGAGTAGACGGTGTTTCAGTTGTAGTTGTAGTCGAACTGGTCGTCGAAGTGGAAGTAGTCGATGATGAAGTCGTTGTCGTTGGGGGCTCAGGGGGCCGGCATGTTTGAATATTCTCCTCTGATACGGTTGAGCAACCGATACAAACGTAGCATCTTAGGGCATTAGCTGTAACAAAGAGATATGTATATTCAGGGAATAGACTATGTAATGACAACTCAAATCCAATGCTAGTAGTTTACAAAAAGTTATCGTTCAACTTTGATTCAGTAGTGATTACGTTTACGTAACGTTGACGTTTATAAACATTTTTAGTTCAACTTCGACTGCAATTACGCTTAAAAACTTTTTAAGTTTAAAAAATTACTTTGTACATCAATCTGTGTTCATGAAAGTATTAATATTACATAATACACCACATCAGATATGACATGTGTATGTTAATTAATTATTATGTATACTGTGAAAGTACTGGTACTTATTTTACGAAAAGTACCATGTATCGTTCAAATTGTTTGCTATGAACTCCTAAGTTATTAAATTTGTTGTCCCTAGAGTTCCAAGTCTTAACTTTAAGTATGTACTAAGTACCGTTTGTATGAGTCGGTATTATTAAAGTTAAAGCAGTGTAATTAATTCAAATGAAACACTTTTACGGATACGCTATTGGCATTTCCCGCAAATAAAAAGCCAATAAAAATGTCTTTAAAACTTTGTATAAAATCGCGTTATTATCATTAGTATTCAAATGTAAAAATCGTGCGAAAGAGATAAGATTTATTTAAATAATTTTTTATTTTATTTTTATTATAAAATACTTACTATATCCATGGGAGCTTAAGATGACCATGAGGCCATACATACACAGTAAAAAATTTGCACTGTACATTTTCTCACTACAAGTTTTTCCAAGTGCATTACACCACGTCACTGAGCCAAATGGATGAATGAGGATTTTATAGTAATTTTATATAGCGACATTATCAAAGATAATGGAACTTTATTCACTTTATTGCAATGCGAAAAATGTGATGGTATGCGAAACTCGTAGTTGATAATTATTAAAGGAAACTACATACAAAACATACATTTGTCATTTTGGTTTAGGTAATGAACATGGGTTGTCTAAAATGCAATGCAATCACTCACTAGCTTATTGTGCTATTCGAGGAAATACAAAGTGTTCAGTTGATGAATGACACCGAAAAGAAAATGTCAACAGGTGATTTATGTTTTAGAGACTTTTAGTTTTTACCAACTAGATACAACAAGTTATTTTGCAATTTGATAAGCATTTGCACCCGAGTCGTATTGTCACAATTAACAAATCTAATAATTTGATGAGTAGTCAACTTTTTGATACTTGTATTATTATTACTTTAAAACTTCAGGTAGGTAATGTGTTTACGAAAAAACGTTCCTAGCTTTAAGTCCGTTTAGCTTAAGCCCTAATAAATTACTGAATACTTAACTTTGTTTTCATTTTTCATCGAATTTATCGAGAGATCGGTTTTCAGTAAATTTATCGATAAATTTTTAATGGATGTACTCATATCAACACTTCGACGATCTTATAGATAATTGAAACAACAATATTCTATTCCATTCGAATCATAGTAAAAATGATGATTCGAATGTTTAATCAATCAATTTGGTTTGGTTAAAAGCTGTTTATCAGAAAGATTGCCCTACAAATCCGAAGGATGCGGGTTCGAGTCCTGTCTGAGGTGCTACGGGTGAGTCGATTTTTCCTAGTGTTTATTTATCTTAGTTTCATAAGCGCCTACTAATATTTAATGACAGTATCAATATTCGACATGTTACCGTGTCATCCATTTTTTTATACGGGAAGCCCCGAACATACACTGACTTTTATCTTCTAATTTGTCTTTGTAAGTACTTACATAAACCGATAAGATTAATATTGTTTCTAAGAATCATTTTTAGCAGATTATTTATATTATTTATTCCTGCGACTTTGCCTGTAAAAGAAAAATAGACGAATATTGTTTAGATTAAGTAAGTACGTCATAAAATAAGGAAAAGTAGGTAATTCAATTTTTTGCCGTTTTTAAGTTTTGACGACACGAAACCGAAATCTAAGCTTTTTGGTAAACTTTTAAATATGGATTGTAAGGTGTAAATAAAACCTGTATAAACTTACAGAAAGTAAATTTTACTTATTTGTATAGACATAATAATATTATAATTTATTGTACCTATTGGCGTAAGCATTTTATTCAGCCTAAAGTTTTTAAACTTCAGTATTTTCCTGTTGTAGGGATTACTTTTGCATGTTGCAATTTTATCTTCTTCATTATAGAAGACTAATAAAGTCACTGAGGTATATCCTTGTTTAGGCTGATAACGATGCGGCCTTTATCGGCCGCCCACGACGTCCTCTTCGTTGACATTTATTTTTATTATTTTTTTCTGGATAAAAGGATGATGTTCTTTTCTGAACCCCTGACAACCTGTATGTATGCGAAATTTCATGGATCGGTTGAAAAGGTAGTTAAAACGAGAAAGCGTAACAAACAAATTAAAATGACAAGTAGTAATCAATCTCTCAGAAGACAGCTATGTTATTCTCTTTCAGTTAGCAGCCATGCATTCGTTGCTGCGGCAGCGCTGTCCGGTAGGTATCATTTACCCATTACAAACACTCAACAGAAACTTGATGAATCGAAGGTTGACCTTGAAATTGATTTAGTGCACCTGCGTGTGTCAACTAGCACTGCCAATACGTTGCATTCAATTTTATTACTCTTAAACCAGATAATTTATTAATGTTCAATACCTTTTAATTATTTATATTAGTTTAGTAATGCGGTACTTGTACGAATTGGTATGAAACCAATTTATAACTGGCAGTTCTAGTGGCCTCATGTGAAATTTAAATTTTACATTTATTCAGTATTTGCACACCGCAACGACAAGCACCACAATACATACAAGTTTGAAACACCAATACAAGCTTTTTAGCTTGCACAATTCTTTACAAGGACCGGTCAGTGAAAAGTCGATAAACTTATTTTCTACTTTAAAGTTCGAAATAATGTAATTTATTTGTTTAGTTTTAAACATTCAAAAGGATTTTTTTTTCTAATTATGCAAAAGATAGGTAAAAGTTATCTATTTATTCACTAACTTTTGCATCCCAATGTTGGTAAATATGAAAAAACATAAAAAGCTAAGATATTAATCGAGGTATATTCCCTGACTTAATAAATAAAAAATAAATATTTGACAACATCACATACATTGCTCCGATTCCAAAGTAAGTAGCTAAAGAACTTGTGTTATGGAAATCAGAGACAACGGTTGTATCACAAACACCCAGACCTGAGCCAATATAGAAAAGTTCGTTTTCTAATTTGACCCAACCGGGGATCGAACCCGGGACCTCAGAGATGGCGACACCTTGAAAACCGGTGTACAAACCACGACCACGGAGGTCGTCAAAAATTAATATAATTAATATAATATTTCACTAAAGACATTCATATCTGAGCTGTTGCATGCATCCAAGCTTTCGCTAATTAACTTACAAAATTAAATTATTACGATAAGATTTAAGTAAAAATAAATAAATAGTTAAAGTTGATCAAACTTGCAAGTGGGACAAAAATGGGACGATAGCACTTCTAGTGTTAATTTAACAATGTACAACAGAAGTAACCAACTTTAAAGCGATGGGGTAGAATTTTCTCTTTGCCATATATTCTCGAGTGAAGTTGCAGCGGATCAAAGTCTACATCGCATCGGTGGTGTTCAAAATCTATCCTTCTTTAAGCAGTTAAGTAGGTACATACTCAACTTACTTTTAGAGATGTTTTGTATTCAAAAGTAATAAAATGTAGCAATACTTATTAAAAAATTAAGCAAGTTAACAAATGGATATAGGACAGATAACAATTTATGGCATATATTATAACCAATTTCCTAGAATATTAGATTTGCAGTCTGATAACGAAATATTATAATCAATCACTGATAAACGACACGGCACGGTTAACCAATGTCAAAATATTTTTTACCTCTCCAGCACGAAAAGGGTGCTTTTGGCGCGTAAAAACTCGCAGCAAAATTGATTTTTGCTGTGAGTTTTTTTAGCGATGTATTTTAGCACCAGTATTCTTTAACTTATGACTTCTTGTATTTTTTTAAGTTTATTTTCCCTTGAATTATGATCACTTTGATTTATGAAATTTTTGTCCTAATGTTATAAATATCGCGGGTAGATTCTTTGTTTGATTCATTAACGCCCGAGCGGCCGAATGCGGCCGGACTACAATAGAATATCTATTGTGTCTTATTTTCCTGGCCTTGAAGAGTTAAAAGACTGGAAATGACTTAAATTTCACCCTTTATATATTTCTAACCCTACTAAATATTAATTCCATCAAATTCTTCGGACATGAGTGGCATGAGCAGACTCTATTACGCACTCCTTTGCATTCAATAATTAAAACCCTGAAATCGTAAAGTTCGTATACTTAAACATCAACCATTTTTGAAGTCCCACTGCTGGATGGCTAAAAAGGATGGCTAATAAATAACCCACCATGCGGGCTCGATGCGGATTGGTGGGTGTGAATGACTGCAAATGAAGCCGGTATACAATGTGTTTGAGATAACTAAAAAAAAGGCCACCCATTCCATGACGGACCCTTACGAAAGTTGCTCAGCTACCTCATTCGCTGAACGATGCGCTATACAGGATATTAAAACAAGAAATTGCCTTTTTTACTTTATTTAAATATAAAACTTAAAAGACATGTCAATTAACTTAGATTTATTCAAATACATTAAATGCTTAATTAAACATACTTAATTAAATGTTAAAATACACAGGATTATTGCTTGAAACAAAATCGATGTACGTCAAGTTTAAATTGGACAGTTTTATTGTGTCAGCAATATTTTTATTTTAGGGGAATTGCAAAAGAAAATGCTATTCGTGAAAGAGATTCTAATAAATTCGAATAAAATTAATAATCTATACAAATATTTTTTTCATGTAAAATATTCAGGTCAAAAAAACAATATTTGAAAAATAATAAAACAGCTAAAACACATCTTTGTATGGATCTCTAGATATGACATTGCACACTGGTTCTAAAATAGCCTTCCGCAAGCAAACAAACGAAATAGCAAAATCTGTAGTACAATCATAAACCATAGCTTTGATGTATTTTATAATGTACAGTGTCATATCCAAACATGAAACATATAGCCGTTATTATCAATAGGCACTATTAATACGTCTCTTATTAATTATTGAAAACATCAACAACAATATAGCAACATTCATAAATAGTAATATCTATTGGTATTTTTAATATCGTAATAACAATAATTAAAGGTATTGTTAACATTTAGGTACAATGGAAAAAACAAACAAATACGTGAAAAGAAAATGTGTACATTATTTTTAAATAAGAGATTTTAGATCTGGCATGTTAAAAGAAATCTAAGATTTTTAAATGATTTCATGAAAGATGTGTTGCTATTGTATTGTAGTAAAAGAAGTACATCTTCCAAGATTAAGTTACAATCTAGCTAAAACTACACATCTACAATACATAATTCTACTGGTATGCAAAATTTCCAAAGCAAAAGTAACACCATTTGTATTGGACGGTCAGATTCAAAGGCATTTTCTTTCATACTCGTAGGTTTGATTTTCACCTGATTTTGAAAAAAAAATAAATAAATAGCTTACATGTTTATTTCTTCATACACAAAACTACATAATAATAATTGTCGATGACAAATAAACAAAATGAAGTGCCGTATTTAGATACCAGACTTTTTTGTTTTAATTTTTCTTTTGTTTATTTATTAGAGGACGAATCGTCAAAGCTACAGTGCCACAAACTTATCTGACCCGGTGAAGGCGTCGCTGTCGTCGCTGTAATCGACGGCGTAACATAAATACGTATGTAATAAACAGTTACTTTCAGTTTTGGCCACCAATTTCAAAGGTTTGTGGCATTGTAGAACCTTTTTTTAAGTAGCTGTTATCAATAATCTGTGCTCTTATTTCAGTACGCAAGATTAGTTTCGTGTATAAAGACTATATCAGATGATGCTTAAATACGGGAAGCGAACAGCGGAAAGCTTAGACCAACCATCGTGTTACTAGCCTTGTATTCATTATTGCTTGTACACGAGGTAAGACAGAAGTACAGTGAGTGCAGCGAGAGGGAGTGAAGACGAGATGGTTCCGACACCGTTGCAGTTGTCACCATCACACACACTGCAGTGAATGAGCCTCTTCGAAGGGTCAATGACTCCAGCCTGGTCCAGCAAATTGCAAGTTTGGTTTTTGTTTATTGGGTTCGAGTCGAGGCAGGTGCGTATCACTGTGCCGGTTTCTGTGGAACGAAAAACAAAAATAATTTATACAGATAAAAGTTAAGATACGATCTGTAGATATAATTATGAAACATTAGAATTACAGCTCACGCAATGTGACTTGAACCAAACCATATACAATGAGGCTTGCGCATTAAACATTTTTGTACCTAGTATTGCTACTGCGCAAGTTACGTGGTACTGAAATATGGATCAATTTATGTTGCGCAAGCACTTCGTTTAACCCATTAAGGCCCGGAAAATGAGACACAATAGATATTCTATTGTTGTCCGGCCGCATTCGGCCGCTCGGGCGTTAATGAATTAAAATATAAATTTTAGTTATTGTCATCGGACTATAGGACTGATATTAATGTGCCATAAAGCCAAAGCTGGTATTGGCCATAGATCTATAGATCTATCGTTCTATCGTTCTCGATTATTACGCAATATTGATCAATTTGAACACCGTTAATTGGAGTAAGATGGTAGTACTAACGTGTGATGATTTTGTGGCAGTATCTGGTGGCGCCTGCGAGGTTCAGGTTCACGGTTTCTTCGTGGGGCAGGAGGAACCGCAGGAACTGGTTGTTGTAGTTGGCAGAGTCCTGGGTGCCGCAGTCCTGGAAACGAATTAAGAATACAATTTAAAATTCTAACAAAGGTAAGCGCTATTTGCCTATTGCTTTAAGTTAGTCCTTCTGGTTCATCGTTTGCCTAAGTTTATTTTCTTCTGTGGTTAAATACACACATGGGCATTTTTTATGGAGAAACATAGCATACTCTTTTATAGTGCATTATAGTGTTTGACTAGTTGTATAAGAAATCAAAAGACCCTAAAAAATAAAGAATTTAGGCTGGAAAACTGCATCCATATCTCGCTGACTATCGTCGCTATTAAACAATACTTCCGATCATCTTGGATTGAACTCGTTTGGTTGCTGATGTTAAAGTATTCACGTCAAGACAAGTATTCAATAGTCATTAGTTTATTTGCTGTCTCATCGGTTTCATTGGTAAAAGGATGCTATCCATTTCACCCATGTACGTAATAATGTATACGCAATTACGTATTATCAATAACTTACCACCATCTTGGAAGTTTTTTGGAAGGGGTCGCGGCAGGCCGGGTCATTTTGTGAGTTGCATTGGTAGCACCTCATGCAAGAACCTGAAAAGGTCAAACGGGAAGATGTTACAATGGTTACATAAATAAATGAAAGTTGAGTTGCTCTAAGTGGAATACTTCAATGTCCAGTCGTCCAGGTGCTATTCGCTCAGTTGCTTTAAGTGGAATAATTTCCTTTTTATTACAACTACTGCCCGAAAAAGGAGTGAATTGTGTTCAGGGTTCATGTGTGTCTGTGTGTGTGTGAGTTTCTTTATTCCACCGTAACTTCCGAATGCCGAAACAGATTTAGATGTGTGGGGTATCGTTAGAGTCCTTACATCATTCCAAGTGACACTATAGATTATTTGAAAAAAATCAATATGATAGCTATGCCATTTTGTAATGTGAAAAAAAACACACATTACAAAAGTGGCCACATTTGGTTAGCAAACAAATGGCAACAAGGAGCATTTAAGTGAGGACAGCAAGATGCAGATTACCCACAATTGGTTGATTCGTAGACATTACTCATGCACTGAGTTAATATTATCGAATTAAATGTCTGGAGCTGTTTTTACTGGCTATAGGTAGTCTGATATCTGATCTGCTATAACGACATTCGTATCCCTACCAGGTAATTTATTATTATGTGTAATGTAATGTATAATAGACATCTACATTTTTGACCCCAATTTAGCGCGGTATAAGAAGACTTTAACTGATCTAGTTAAAGACCAGGAATCAATCGCACCCTAAACTTAATATTCAAACGTACCTACTCAATATTTTAGTGTCATTATTATTTTTAATTCAACTCATTCATTTTTTTAAATTCAGTTGTTCCCTACTATTTAAATACCTTATTATTATTTAAATACCTACTTTTCGTTTAGTTGTAAGAATTTGATAGTTTTTACATTAGATAATTAATTGCCTAATCATGCTGTGTACACTATTTGTCTAGTCTAGCTATATCTTATTCTTGAAGTTGTTATTTTAGAGACGATAATCAGTCAGTGTACCTTTTTCATAAATAAATAAATAAATAATTATGTATGAATAAATCTGAAACACTAGAAGTAATTTTTCAATTTTTTATATTCAGAAAATAGTAATACGTTTTAGGTGTGCAGTTATTATCTTTCCGGCTTAATAATTTCTTTATCAATCAATTTCCGGATTATTGTAAAGTAACAGTTAATTTTATTTACGTGATAATTCTTTAATAGCGATAAACAAACGATAAATTTAAACGGCGTTTGTTATATTTTTATCTGTTTGCATTATACTTTTATCAAATTAATCCATAGTTATGTATTACGTTGAGATACAAGGTATTAACGAAAACTTTTATTTTTAAAAGGGGGAGTTACAGCGTTTAATTCACTTTTAAACCTTCAACTGCTGTTGTGGAGGCCCTGTCAGGCCCAGCGAAACTAATAATTATGAATTACTTTTCTTCTTCGCATGTGAAGAATAAAGTGCTCCTAGTAACTTCGAGTTTAGTCGTCCCGAGGTCATTAGAGTCGGCTTACTAGTTAGATCTCGAAAATTTTAATGAGTTAATCTAATTTAAAAAAAATCGGGCGCCTCTCAGACCCCACGTCGGCATTAACGTAACATTTTTAATATTCAATTATTATAAGATTTCGTAATACTTTTTTAGAACTTACATTTAAAAACAAACGGCTTATCAATAACGTCAAATAGAGCATTTTCATAAAATCGAAGAATTTTCATTCTACTGTGTCTTTTTTGTCCAAAATTGAAGAAGAAGAGTTTAAACGTAAAAAAAGATGCCATACTGAAACTTATGAGAGAACTGAACTGCACATACAAGTGATGTGTTCGAAAATACATAAGTGTAAAAAAAATTACATTTAGTGCGCCGTAGTTCTTTTTAGAGCACCATAACTGAATATTTGCATTTTATTAGAGATACTAAATGTTTCACAATCCAGTGTAATTTGTAAATTATGTTATATTTAATTAAAAAAATTTATAGAACTTTTTCTGTCTTTGAGTGATTTCTATCAAAAATATTTTAATTATTCTTTAATCCTCAAAAATAAATATGGTTTAACCCATCAACGCCCGGAAAATGAGACACAATAGATATCCCATTGTTGTCAAGCCGCATTCGGCCGCTCGGGCGGGTTGATATATCAATTAATGTAACGTTTTTAAAATAATTTGTTTATGTCACAAACAAGATCTCGCATGAAATCTATATCGTAGATGTGTTAGTCTTTATGGAAGACTTGTTCGATAAAATCTCCTTTTTTTAACATACTTAAAGAAGGAAGGTTTAAATTAAGAGAAATATACGGACTATTCATACAATCCCTCATATTGAAGCCTTGTCAAGTAGACTTAGTTCTGCGGCCTTCGCTGTTAAGAAAATAAGGCTTTTAACTGATATTGAAACGGCAAGGTTGGTATATTTTAGTTATTTTCACAGTGTAATGTCTTATGGGCTACTATTGTGGGGCTCGGCTGCCAATATTCAAAATATTTTTATACTTCAAAAAAGAGCTGTTCGTGCCATATATAATCTTCGGCGGAGAGATTCCCTGAGAGAATTGTTTAAAGAAATAAATATACTAACTTTGGCTGGCCAATACATATATGAAAATTTAGTATATGTAAGGAAACACTATGTTTCATTTGCTAAGAACAGCGATAATCACCATATTAATACAAGGAATAAAGATAAACTTGCCGTTCCAAGATTTAGGCTTGCAAAAACTAGAGGTTCATTTATGGGGAAACGCATAAGAGTGTTTCTTAGAAATTGCGTTCTTTGTCTGATTCATATGACCCAATTTTTTTTTCACATTTAAGCTTATAAAACATATTTTTACGAAAGATGGTAACCTAAGATACAATGTCTGAAAAAGGCACACTTTTTGATCAAATGGTTTCCGAGATAATTAACTTTAAAATTGTTGGGGCCATATGAATCAGAATCTGTGACATATGAATCAGAATTAGGGATAGAAATGAAATTCTAGTTAGAAAAATCAGTCAATTATTTATTAAAATCACAGTAAATGCACATGATGCTTATCATAACACCTAAATCTAGTCAATCACAGCATGATATGGCACTTGACAATATCAATCATCACAATATTAATTACTTTTTAATGAACGTTGTACGTCTTGTTTCATATAAACTAAACCTAGTTAAAAACCGCATGATATGGCACTTGACAATATCTTATTATCATAAGTATTTTTATTATGAATTATTAGATGTATTTTTATTTTTATGTATTTTTCTTTTTAAATAGGATTCTCGCATTTTCACTCGCCATAAAGCATACTTGTCTGGATCTTTCCGTATGTTTTCCATCCTAATACGTTCTGCAATTTTCTTCTTCTTCTCTCTTTTTTCTTCCTTAGATAGTACTGGTGGCATTTTTGTGTACTGTAATATAAAAACGAAGATTACAAATTTATTAATAATTATACTTAAAAATGCCTTTAAATAAATTGTCTGTCTCAATTTTGACAACATGCAGGCATTTGCCACTACAGTAGGTATGTATACAAATAATACACTGTTTGACACATGACTGAAATTTCAATATTATGAAATTTATACCTTATTATTGACCTGACGTTTTAACCAAATTATGTATAATATATATTTCACTACATATAAAAGGTGGGTAAAAATTGTAAGAAAAAAATTCTTGAGCGGGAATTGAACCCACGACTTATCACGTTACGTTATAACGGTCTTAAAAGTTAATATATTAACCCTTTTCGTCTAAGCAGTAGTTTGAGCCTATAAACTACCGCTAAAACTAATAGTTAAGTAAGTAGGTAGTTAGTTTCATTAACCACTCGTTATTTTTTTATTTATGTTATTTAGTTAATTAATATTATTTTTAAACTCTTATTTAAATGAAGTTTTTTTTATTGTTTACCTTTATTTTATTACCTAGACGAACGGAGTTTAATACCAATATATTAGTTTTAATTTCAGGCATAGTCTAATTTTCGAAAATTTAGTCGTCGATAGATATGAAACCCCTTTGACGTTATTAGGACTGCTGCGAAATTTACAGCTACTATTTTGAGACACGTAAATAACATTAGGTTCATACGAAATGACTTGTTACAGGCGTAACGTGCCGCCAATGTAACGTTTCATTAACAATATGTGTGACATTCTGATTAATATGGTATTTTTACCATATGAATCAGACACATATCAATCAGAATTTTACCCATTAACATCGATAAATCATCACACGTATGCAATTAAAGATTGTTATTTATACATAGGTTTCTGTTCCCCAATGGCATTATATTTCCCGCAGATTCAAGTTTGAAAACCATTTACCTTAATTATAAAAACGAACATACTAATCAGAAACACAGGTGTACCAAGGCTATATGAATCAGATATTTACCTTTTTATCTCCGCGACGACACGAACCAGCCATACGTCTCGTCGCGACCACGTCAGCCGAGCCACTGGCTACCGCCAGCGCGGGGAGGGGTCGCCTGATGTTTCGTATTTAGCCGGGTACGTTCGAGTGGAGCGCGTGAATATGAATCAGACTTTTGTGCCGGACACTCACTATTTTTTTATTTATAAATAAACAATCGTAAATATTAGTACCATTTTTTTTTGTGTAAAGAAACAACTAATATTCTTTCGTAATAATTATAATTTACATCAATTTCTCAATATGAAATAATGTTATTGTTACTAATGTTCAAGAAACTGGGTTACGGACACACCATATTAGTCAGAAGAACTACTTTTAAATATTTTTTTGAAATATTTATATAAATATTATTTAAAAAAATTAACTTGTGCAAGATAGACAATAGTCTAAAGTATGTTATAAAATTAATTGCAGACTGATTTGTCAGTTAGTTACAAAAATAAACCTAAAGACATCGAAAATTTAGGGTTCCAAGAATCACTCATAACCTTGTTTAATAAAGTTCCACAACAAGTAATTGATCTACCTTTGCATGAATTTAAAAATCATGTCAAAAAGACGCTCATGGGTAAAGGTTATTACAAAGTAGATGATTATTTGAAAGACCAAAATGCGTGGATATGATGTGACACAATAACTTGCTAGTAAGTACTTTGTTGTTAAAAACCTGTTATATGTATTGTAACGATATATTTAAGTTTGTAAATATCGTTGCTTATTTTTGTTAAAGCTGATAAGTTTCTTGCGCCTGTTCTTCTTGTCAGTTAAAAAAGTCTGGAACGGGTGGTAGAAAAATATAGACGATTCAAAAGCGCTTAATTACTAAGTTTATTTGAATAAAGCATTTTTTTACTTTACTTACTTTTACTTAATCAAGTTTCACCCATTTGAAGAATAATATCTACTTACGCGACTCAAACAAACAAAGATATTACAAGTCAAACTAGGGAATTTATCGCAATGTTTTTGTGGTGGAACAGAAAAGAGGCATGTAAGCGATTTTCGCCTTTAGTAATGGTTGTTTTCCTTCATATTATATAACATCAATGGAGAAATAATGCCTTTGTCAAAATATCATAATATGAATAAATTACTATCTATCACAACATGACGTAGCTATTTATGCATATACAACGTGTTACAAAAGTACCCATAATGCCGAATATGGTAGATAGGGACCATCAAACTGAACAACTTTTACTATGGGACCAACTTAGAAATCACGAAAAAGGTCAGTTGTTTCATACAAAAAATAATTACGAAAATATCAAAATGTATGAAACAGCTGATTTTATTTTCGATTTCAAAGTTGGTCCCATAGTAAAAGTTGTTCAGTTTGAAGGTCTCTATCTACCATATTCGGCATTAGGGGTACTTTTGTAACACGTTGTATTGTAATAAATATTCGTAAAATATGCTTTTAGTAATTGTATTATTTTCTTGTTCAATTTTCAAAAATCGAGCTCGTCTATATTTTAAAAGGAATCTATGTACACACATTTCAAGTCTGTGCTGCGTGCTGATATATCAGTCAATCAATCAATCTGTCGAAGTTAGGTGGTTTAGCATCAATTTATAGATTGCTGAAGATCAATATAATTATCTTCTGCAATCCTCATCAATATCGCCCTGACATCTAAGGGCTCCTGGAACATTATTGAAATGAAATCTCAAAAATACTTGCGAAAGAAAGTCACAGGTATTCACACTAATACGTACGTGGTCCGCAAGCATATTAGAACTTCATCAGTATTCTAGACGGCTGTAGTGAAATTTGTATTTGAATGACTACAAAACACAAGACAACGAAGCTTTGTATAGGATGATACTGGCGATTACGACACGATTCGTTATAAATAGTTTAGGTTTATTTGAAGAAGTGCAGTAGACCATTCCACAAATAGACACGTGGTAACACAATGAAATAGGAACTTTAGTAATTTAGTCACAATATTTTTGACTGTCACTTTTTCATATCTATAGATCGCTAATATTGAATGGGGAATGTCTGCAAAATCAAATTGGTTGAATATTTTATAGGTAAGCTTTATCATTAATAGAAAACTGTTTCAGAATTTTTGGTTGCATGAAAATTAAATCAAAATGCAAGTTAGTTTAGATTTTGTTTAGTTGTTGTATTTTCTGAAAACACAGCCTTTGTCACCAACTTGTCAGATTCAGACTAAGTTTTCTTCGACTATTAAATATCTTTATTTGGTAAAATATATTCAAGGGCGAAGCTATAATAACAGAAAATATAATTCAAAGTTGTTTATACATAAAGTTACCATGTAATTAATTGTTGAAAGGTTTTTTGTTTTTTCAGGATTCCAAACATTCTGATAGTTTTTTATATTAATAAGGGAGCTTATACCTTACCTATTAAAATATTCAGCCAATTTGTTTTTTTTTTCAGACATTCCCCATGACACCACGGTTTACTTAGTCTTTTCGTTGTTTTCAAGTCTTTATCATCATTTTATACCTAACGCCTATAAAGTAGATAACTTTAATATAAAGACAATCTAGCTGGAATCTAAAAAATAACACCGATCACCACACGCTGTTACATATACAACACACTCCGTCATATTTATAGTAGAAAAATATATATATATAGATGCGTGGTTAGCATATTGCACTATGCGTGATTTCTATACGATTTTACGTACAACTTTAAAATCTGTAGTCACGCATGATGCAGCGTGACACGTGACAGTGTAACATCCGTCTCATAGTGAAATAAACTTGTAAAACATGCTGAACATTACTGTTATATTTTCTGGTACGAGGCTGACTTGTGATCTTGACATGATGTAGGTAGCGGTCAGTGCCTTATATGTCCGAATAGATGAATCACGTGATTTTAGAAATTACGCCATCAACAGAAAAAAACAAAACAATGTGTTCTAAATATGGTTCCATATGCCCGGGGTTTAAACTATCATTTGATTTAGCTCAGGTCAGGGCACAGGGCGTGGTCTATTTATGTGCTATATTTAGCACAATGAATCAGTTAAAAAATTCGAACTGACACATTTTCATTTCTAATTTAGAATCAAATACATTTTTTAGTCTTGAAATGTAAATAAGTGCAAGTAAACACAGTTCAGTTTCGAACAAAAGAAAACAAAAGTGGTTCAGCCCATTTCAATACAATGTTGCTGTAATGAGTAAATGCATGAAAGCATATTGTTGCTGTTTTGTGCACATCATCAATTTGTTACACGTTCGCTCCTATTTTGAACTAGTACGGTTGGCTGAACTTCAAAAACGATACGATCCGATCCGGCATATAAAAACTGGCATTAGTCATGGTTCCATTTACTACGAGTACTATCTCATTTTTTACCAGATCCAATATTTTTCAGTGATTTGGGTAAATATTATCTTGAAAAATCTAATTTGTTTGATGTCCTGTGGAATAACATAAACATAATACAGGATAAACTTTGACTCAAGGGTAAAAGTAAACGTATAGTAAGTAAATAAAAAAACATGAATAATTAAACGCCATCTCATAAACAAGAAAAATATTTTCATCTTGAGCACAAGTGCCATAACGTTGAATATCTTGTGCAGTGTCTGTTCTTCGGAGTAGTATTTGGGAGCAAATATTCGCTTTTAGCGAAACACATGAAGTCGAATGACACTGAAGCGACGAACGTTCTAGCAAAAATAATCAGGCAATAACTACGTATTTACAGAAAACCTAAAACATGTACCTATAATTTGTTATTGTTGATTAAAGTGTGTTTAGTATCACTGTGTTTTAGTTTCACTTTTTTCAACTTGCCTGTGAGTTTCATTACTAGCAAATGATTTTCGCTAGAACGTGCGTCGCTACAGTGTCATTCGATTTCATGTGTTTCGTTTCAATAGGTTTTCGCTGCAGCGTAGGTACCACCACTATCATGCTTATAATTTTTCGCAAGAACGTGCTTCGCTCCAGCGTCATTCGCTCCCAAGTAAGTACTACTCGCGTATGTTGTCTGTGCCTATTTATTATTAGGTGGGCTTTGTTATAGGTTTTTTAATCGTCAGTAAGTACTTATTCGTCGCTCAATGGAATAATTACAAACTTTAGTCACGGTAATATTACCGTGCTTTAATGTAGAAATAGTGAGTCATTCAACATCCATTGTTTAAGCATCGAAAAGTGAAGTATACTATTGGATAAAAACTTATGTTAAAATAATGATTTTGACCGTTCATGACTACTTTTAAGACTATATGGCACTTGTGTAGAAATAAATATGCATCATAGGAGCAACATAATATTATAATAAGTAATTTATTTATTTCAGATTTCATGTTAATTGCTTTTGTTTTTTATTAAAATATTTTATATAGCGGTATAATTTTACTCATTAAATCAATAACACCTTGTTTTTGACTTCGACTCGTGAAATCACTGAATTAAGTCACGTACAATTAGATCATAATGAAATGAAGTTACTGCTTGACGCATTTGTAGTGTGAGTTGTCCGCGTAGTCAGATCAGATGATGTCATTTGAGTCAGCGTGGCCTTGTATCTGAGGGCCTATTACAAAAAGAGAATAGCGATGTTCGTGGATCGAATTGCTTCATTTTGAACCATATTATAAGTTAATAGTGTCACGGAGTGGGATGAATATCGTTCGATAATCGCGATTCTTTTTATGTAATAAGCCCTCCGAAGAAACTGGTCGAGGCATACTTACTGGTTTGTTCAAAGTTATGAGACGGAGTTATTTTTAAGGTCTTCACAAAAAATATGATAATGTGTGACAATGCTTGTTTTTATTTAATCTTACTAAAAGAAACCTTCTTATCTCAACCTAGTAATAGAGGTTGAACAATGCAAAATAAATATATATAATAAATGCAAATGTTTCTCCCAAAGGGATAATTTCGCCTTGAAAAAATGGTACGAGTATAGTACCTACCTACTACGAAGGTTTTCGACAGATAAATATTCTTATATTTTGTTCTACCAGTCACTAAACATTTTTTTTAATTCGATGCATATAAAACAATGAATATTTACAAGACTCCTATTGTTTAAAAAGAAGAAAAAATTGCTTAATATGTAGTATTATGGCCCTATTTGTTTGAATAATGTAAAAATGCTTTACGAGGCAAAATTTATAATAATGATACCACTTAATTTCACCACTACATTATCCCTCGCAGTTGGTTTCGTATTTTTTGTCTTCACAAAGCTGGCAACATTCCAAATGTGAAGTACATTATCATGTTTTGCAAGGTGTCCTAGTTTGCCTTTTTTATGTCTCTCAAAATACAAGTGTATTCTTTAGTTTTTGGTGTGTTGTTAAATAATATTTGCGAATGTAATCTAGACTGTTTAAAATGTATTTTGACTGTTCATTTTTCAGTAAAAAAAGAGATTCAGTCGCTATTCATAAACCTTGAACATGATTTAAGAAAACATTGAAAACAATTTAAGACAATTTACACGCGTCAAGACACAAGACAAGTGAACAACCCGTGTTTGGGTGGTTTTATTTGTAGAAAACTTAGATTATTTGAGTAATCTAAGGTAGAAAAGTTGTAGTTGTAAACACGACGGCACCTCAGACTATACATGTTGACCTTGAGACCGCCTTTATGCCCTACGGAATAAAAGCTGTTTTCACAGTTTAACTGTATAACCTGACGTGCTGTCGTGTGTACAAAATACTAAACTATTTATTTGGGTTTCAGTTTGTAATAAAAACCTTAAAAGCCTCATGAACGTTTTAAAAGGTTGGTGAAGGTCAAAGGAAAACGATCTATTCTCAAAGCGTAAAATTACAAGTCCTTTACCGTGAGCTGTTAAAGTATTATTGTAAGTGAGATGGTGCAATATAGACCGATAGCAAAATGTCCCTTTTGTGGAATGTCACTTTCGAAAAATGACTCTTTTGCAGAATTTTTTGCTTCACTTTGACATTGTATTTTGATGACAACTATCTTTTTTATGTTTTATATTGAAGATGAATATAAAAATACTTGGTTATTATTTTTAGGTCCCAAGATTTGACCACAGACTTATTTATACTCTGGGAGTATAAGAAGTTTATGGCTTTGACGATGTAATGAGTACAATTCGATTAATTTGACAATGTTCAACAACCAAAGATAGTGTATTTACCATTTTACCAAGAACTTTATAATAATTTAACACAATCTTTGACAACAACAACGGAAACTTCACTCGAGAACGTATGGTGCGCACAGAGTATATTATATCGTACTGTACAAGTGCTCTGAAGTTGGCGTTGTTGTTGTACAGTCAGCAGCACGTCAGGTTACACAAAATTGTCAAAAATATGCATACCATAATATCTATGCATTTAAGTATAAAATTGATTGAATATGATTACCCTGTTGTGGAAGCCCAGCGTGCCGTTGACTGTACATCGTCAAATTAATCGCCTTGTACATCTGAATTCATACGACATAAGTACTAATTTTTTTTTTGAGGAGTTCGGTAGCGCAGTTGTATATCATTAAACAACGCACAAGGTTCGGTCATGGGATGGGTGACCAAAAATTTATTATCTCGAGCTCCTCCGTGTTTCGGACGGCGTATCAAGCCGTTGGTCCCGGTTGCATTTTACAGTCGTTAGCACCCACCAATCCGCATGGGGTCCGCGTGATGGTTCATGGCCTATCTTTCTTATCCACCCATAAGGAAGACCTGTGCCCCAGCAGTGGGGACATTAACAATGGCTGATGGTCACTCATGATTATCAATAAGGAAAGCAACCACGAACGTTGTCAAACTATTAACTACGTAACTCGGGGTCTTGGCAGAAGGTTACATCACCATATCAATAGTATAAGTTAGCAAATCAAGTGATGTCATTAGCTTTATACTAACTTATTGTTTATTGATATATCGCTGTGTTATTTTCCGCTGTAGTATTAAATGATGAAAAATCTTGCTAAAACAAGTTCTCGATAATCTAATATATAAAAATGGTGGGTGACTGATTCATCGACGCCTAGCCTAAACCATTGGACCTAGAAAGCTAAATTTTTTCAAAAACGTTCCCTTTGAGATATATACAACCATTAAGGAAGGATATTTCGAAATTCAACCCTTAAAGGGATAAAATGAAGGCTCAAAGTTTGTACGGCAAAAAAATAGACATTTTGACTTGAAACTACGCAGGAGTACTTCTTAAAACAAAAAAGTAAACACGTATTTGGTGGTTTTCCGAAACTCAACCCCTCAGGGGATGAATAAGGTAAATGAATTGAGGTTTTATGGGATGATGATTTTAAAGCCCATGGTAGACATTATTTAACCCCTAAAGCGGTGAAATCGGGTTTCAAATTTTGCATGGAAAATTGTATTAAGTAGACATTTCATTTTGAAACTTCGTAGGAGTACTTCTAAAAACAAATAAGTAAACAAATCGGTTTGTATGGATATGTGAAAAGGCATCTATTTCGAAGTTCAACACGATACGGTGGACATTATTCAACCCCTAAAAAGGACTGAAATGGGGGTTTAAATTTTTAATGGAAAAATAGTAAGAACAAGAATGAGCCTGTTCCCGTTCTTATGAACGGGAACGATATAGATATACTACTAATATTATAAATGTGAAAGTTTAATGCTTGGATGTTTGTTTGTGAAATGAACGGATTTGGAATGGCAGACATATAGTTTATAGCCTGGGTTAAAACATAAGATACTTTTTATCTCGGTTAAAGGTTCCCTAGGGATTTCCCGAATGTCCACGCGGGCGAAGCCGCGGGCAAAAGCTAGTATGCAATAATTCTGTATAATGAACATGTGCAAAAATTAAGAATCTTTAATTTTCTTTGTTTCTGTATAATTATTACTTTTGATCGTTGTATTCATATTAAATAAACATTAACTATTTATGACAGTAATAAGTGACAAATTTTACTGTAGTTATTTTAATGAATGCGTTGTAACATTTTTTAATTTTACCAGGAACAAATAGTCATCAAGCAGTTCATGTTTAATGTGTGTGTTTTTCGTTTAATATCAAAGTAATTATAAAAAGCAATCCATAAGAATACAGAAAAACTAGCAAAACTATCAGAAAAAGAGTTTCACGGCGCTAGTATTTAGTGTTATCCAAGCACATAGTTTATTGCACAAGGTCGTAAAGACTGGAAATGTTCCAGATTTCTTACTACTCAGCTTGTATATTGTATACAAAACTCCAACGCACATTCCATTTTCCAGAACTCCTTAGCTGTTTATCATGGTACCTATTTATTTTTCTCAACTCTACTGTCTTATCAAAAGTTGTATTATTTGGGATTTAGAATGTCTTTTATAATCCACTAGCAGCCACCCGCAACTTTGCCCACGTGGACTCTAGATAACCTTTGAGCGAAATAAAAAGTATCCTATTTTTTTATCCAGGTTATACAACGTGTTACAAAAATACCCCTTATGCCGAATATGGTATATAGGGACCATCAAACTGAACAACTTTTACTATGGAACCAACTCTGAAATCGCGACAAAAAAATCAGCTGTTTCATACTAAAATTAATTACGAAAATATCAAAATGTATGAAACAGCTGTTTTTTTTTTCGCGTTTTCAAAGTTGGTCTTCTAGTAAAAGTTGTTCAGTTTGATGGTCCCTATCTACCATATTTGGCATTAGGGGTACTTTTGTAACACCTTGTATACTATTTGTGTGCTAAATTTTATCCAAATCCATCCAGCCGTTTAGTCGTGAAGAGTTTACAAACACACACACGTACTTTCGCATTTATAATATTAGTTGGACTACAAACACGTATTCAAAATGATATTAAATTAAGTTCATAAATAACTCTTTAAATATCGTATTAAAACCAAAATGCATTCAGATGAGAATTAATTTTATTTAAGGTGGAATAAAACCGTCAAATAAAAAATAAAAACGTCTGTTTGTACGCTTTAAAACTGGTTAACATTTTTTTAAAATAATATTTACTCGATTTCTACAGTTAAAATGTTATTTTCAAAAGTGTATCACCAAAAGTGGTGATAGAGTTTCCGTCGCTTTTAATTGATGCCGTCATTAACTAATCTCTTCGCACATCATGTCCAGCCAACGGTTCGTTAACAAAATTGGCTAGCGTACAAAAAGGCTATTCACCCCACTTTAGTTAAAGTCCCGAAAATTACGTAGAAATAATAAAACTTATAAAGAAAAATTTAATACCAACTAAAGTTTAAGATCCTATTACTTGTTTGGAAACGTTTCAAGAAGTTATTGCATGTTGCATTTATTTCTTATATGAAGTCGGTTAAATAGTAGTCATGATGAATTGAAATAAAAAGCTCTCCATGTTGCGGAAAACTAATGAACTCATTTCTGCTACTGAAACTGCTGTAAATCTGACATATGTATTAACAATGGTAGAGCAAACAATGACACTCTCAGATAAATTATTTGGTTTTCCTGGTCTAGTTTTAAGAATATTATTGAACTACCTTGATATTTTTATTAGTGATGCAACGAATACTACTTTAACGAATACGAATATCAAACCTACTATTCGGTGAATACGAATAATTCAACAAGGTAATGAATAATACACACTGTTCTTTTTTTACTAAGATATTTAATAAATGAAATTAACTGCTGCCAAATTTTGGTTCAAAAAGCACATTTGTAACTTCTCAGGCATTAAGCGATTTCTTTTTTCTGTTTGTACATTACCAGCGGTCGAAAATAATCTTTTTGAGGCGACAGTAGAAGGCTTTAATGATACAAACAGTATAGTGCGTAGGTGCGTTCGGATACACGGTGCACAGCTAAACCGTAATTTGGGTCGCGTTCAGTTATAATACAAATAGTTTGTTTTAAATATTCGAATTTCGAATATATTCGTATTCGTTGCATCACTAATTTTTATTACATAATCTTTTATAAATATCCATTAACTTATAAATATTGAGATTAACTACACGGACAGCCGTTTGGCTCGCGCGTAGTGTCGACTACGAATCCCTCACATAGGTATATTCATACGTAAATATCAAGATAAACCCAAAAGGCTGTTTCAGGAGTAGATAGTAGATCAAAAAACAACGTAATTTAGAGTAATTGTTAGATGGTTATTATTAATTTTATTATAGCGATAAATCTCACAAAATCTTTAAAACAACTATGAATTAAAATAACACTGCATGATTTCAGTCGACGGCTTTCTTTCTAGATAAGTAAAGTAGTGTTTATATTTAAGAGAATTATTTCAATTAAATACCAACCAATAAATTAACATCCTATTGTCTTCTACTTCTAGGTAGATTATTCTCTGTTCATGTAAATTTGGTCGCTATCCTAGAAATCTGTGAAGTGACTCGACAGGTCTTGACTTGACCACACCTAGTGAGGTACTAAAGTATTAGTAAATATGCCAAGAATCTGTATTTTAATGTTACAGCGTACACAATGAAAATAATTTGGGGTACCTACATTAAATAATAAATACGTATCCCGTTAACAGATTTAAGATTTTATTAAAGACTTAACTGTTTTTTATATGAAAAATAAAATCATCAAATAAACACTCTGCATTTTCTTTTTTTTTCTTTAGAACTCAAAAGTAGTGGGTTCTAAGCAGCATATGTAATTGAATACAAGTATAGCCGTATCCAATACTAATATTGGATGCGGCTATACTTGTATTCTATGACTAGCATACCAGAGGGCCTAGTATGAGTTGTGTTTTCAATTCTCGCATAGTTAACTATCGGATATACTGCTCATAGTCAATGTGAGTGAAAGAGAGATTAAAAGGCACAAAATAGCCAATTATTTTTTATGACACGTTTCTAGCGTGCGAGCGTTCTTTAAAGCAAGCATATATAAGACCATATAATAATCTGAACTATAATTAATAACTTAGTATTATATAAATCTAGTATTAGTCAAAATTTCCACTAAAAGCCTCAGATGTTTGTGCTAAGAAAAACGTACAAACTGACAGTACGTCCGTTATTATTTCGCAAGGTTGCGATGACATCATTTTCTCTCCGAGGCTCCGCGTCGGCCCCACAACAACTAGTACTCGATACGAAGTTAATAGTTTTTTTCCCATAGTTATTTATACTTCATAACCGTCACAATAAAGAGGCAAAGAAGTAATAGTTTTAAGTATTATTATCTAAACAATTTCTTCAATGTGAGAAAATATATACCCTAATAATGGTTAATGCATTTATGCCAATCACCACAAATTTTGCTTTTATAACAAATAATTATCTTAAATAAAAGAAAAAAAATAGAATGGATTGTCTATCATAATAGTTAGAGGATATTGAAATTCAAAATAAATTTGAAATGACAAGAAATTACTTACTAATCTAAACAACATTCAATTGATTCAAATATTACTAAACACTTTTTTTGTAGTTTTTAATAAACAAAATTTCTCGAACGACTGCAATTAATATAGTATATCTATTAAGTCATTAAGGTGATTGGTGTTAATACACTTTTAAGTAACTAAAGGATTGAAATCTATTACGCAGTCGAAAAATTGTCTATTTATAAAACTGATATTATGGTATTACTTCAATATTTTTTTAAGAAAACGTAAAAATAGCGGTTTAAACAGTTGGCAAAATTTTTAATATTGGAACAACCTATTACGATACCGCCAATTATAAAAGTTGTTTGGCATAACTGCGTCAGTTTCCTACAGTCAAAAAACAGGAATATTAAAATTCGAACAACTTATTCAGACAGTCGCCAACTTGCTATAAAATAAGTTTGGCATTACAGTTTCCTATGCTAAAAAAAGAAAAAAAAAACGTACCGATTTCAAATACAGCTAACAAGACAGCGATGCTCAAAGCGGCTACTCCTGATGGGGCCATGGTTGTGGATTAGTTTACGATCGGTTGGTGCGGGTGAACGACGGAGACTGAGAACCGGCGCGCCCGCCCGACAGCGCGTCGCCTGCCGACGCATTTACACGTTGCGTAGGATGCCCCACTTATCTCGTAAATTCAGGATAGAATCAAAACAGTTTTTAACTGCCCCTGTAGTGTATAGTGGTTTGTCCACCCATGTAAGATTTTCAGAAGAGAGTATATTCTTCTACTCGGTTTAGTCAGTGCTATAGGGCTTGTTTCAAGGCCGCCTGTCTGCCTACATAAAAACAATAAATTATTTAACATTGTTAGAGGTAGATAACCAGTTCCTTAGTGGTTGAGAATGCCAGGGTGCGGTGCGCTTCCATTTTTGGCCTTATCGTCTTATCATCTTAACATAAGGTGAGACTCGTTACGATCGTGATTCTAATATAGACTGCTGAGCACAGTGAGTGATTTAAAGGCACGAGCCAAAACCAAAATTTGGTCTCGTGTTAAACATACAACTTTTTACCTCTACCAGCGAGAAAAGTGTTATAGGTTAGAAAAGTTATTTTCACGTGACTTTCCTGGTAAAAATCTAATTTGCTGTGAGTTTTTACGCGCCAAAAGTACCCGTTGCGTGTCAAAGATGTGAAAAATATTTTCCCACTTTAACATAGTCGGAGTTCAAATACGAAACCTCAGAGAAAGCGATTCGACGACGGATTTGCATAAATACATACTTTGCATAAATAAAAAACATCATTTACGCATTTTTTTTGTTTCGGTTCATAAATCGACTAAGGGGTTGAGTTTCGAATAACGACGAAATACGTGTTTGCTTATTTGTTTTTAGAAGTACTCCTACGAAGTTTCAATCTGAAATATCTACTTTTTCCATACTTTAACAAAAGGAATGCTTATGCAAAATTGCAGGTTTGGGCTGGGCGGTGATAGCTCAGTTACCCATAATTTTTATAGAGATTCTTCGGTAGCATTACTTTATAAAAATGTCCAGATTTCCAACTGATATGAGTTTTAATTTAAAAAAATCTAAACTCTTTAAATATTTTTGTCCGAGGTTCATTGACATAAATGGATACCTCACATGTTTTAGTGACTGACATTGTCAATTATTTTACATTAAGTTTGTTTTTCCTTTAGTAACTCATTACAAGTTTACGATGATAAAAGTCAGTTAGAATAGGAAACAACAAATAATTGGATTTTCACAATTCATTTGACCCTTATAAGGAAAATTCCGAAGGTAAGATACCTTATCACTAGTAATAATAGTGTTAAAGCGGCTGTTCTTCTCTAAAAAGTCTAAAAGTTTTATTAACTCCCAAACTATGGACACCCTGTTCAAGCATATAACCATAGTTTTATTTTATGTCAGAAAAATTTGGAAGCGGTGTTGTTTTGTTCTACGATATACCTATTTATGACATTTCATTGTGAAATTGCAAATAATACGATATAATTATACGATATAGAGAGCTGACTGACATATAGCTATTTAGAACAATGTAACGTGTGGTACATTATTTCATCTCGAGCAGCCATGGCTGCTTGTAAAAAAATACTGCTTGTATTTCTATCATTAAACGAGAAAAAATATATTAAAAAATAAAAGTCAATTGAGAGGAAAGAATAACTGTTTTTTTTCTTGTCAACTAAAAAGTCTAGAATGTTAGGAAAATATAGACAATTGAAAAGCACTTAATATCTAAGATTATTTGAATAAATATATTTTCAATTTCAATTTCAATGTGTGTACTAATAATTATAACCATTAATAATTTATGTGCCGTTTTTAATAGAACAAGTGTTTTGTCCCAACTAAACATTGTTTGTCTCATAAATAAACAGTTAAGCAAATTCATGAATAATTGTATATAATAAATGGTTTGTTTCGTAGGTGTTTTGTTTATGTCGAGGGTACCTGCTCATCAAATAGCGCTGGTTGGGAAAAAACTGTAAAGTATAATCCGCGGGTGATGAGAATGGGATGCTACCTTTTGGAACTGAAACGCGCACGGTCCGTATCGGCCAGCCGTAGCGTCGGCAAACTCGCGTAGATGCTCGCATAATACTAGTTGTGTAGAACCGTGCGCGTGGATTTCTGCTCGAGTTTTATTTTAAATGCGAGATTTACATATTGTATTGTGTGATTATTTTAGTGATTAATTAATAAAGAGTGGAGAAAGTGGTAAAACTTTTTACTGTTTTAAAATTTATTTTTATTTAAATAGATCCAGAATTTTTTGCTTACGATACTTGACTGCTTAACTGTCATTTTTGATTTACTTTGACAAGGTCCCTTCCCATTCTAATCACGCGTGGATTCTAGAAGAAAAATTTAACGAATATTTGAACGTTTCGGTAGTTGATAGCGTTCGTTCCAAACGCGAATAGTGAAAAAAAACGCGCGTAAAAATTCGATATAGTAATTTTGTATAGAAAACGTTTAGATCCCTTTAGTTAGAGTAGTTAGAGGTGAGTAGCTTTTTTCGAATATAAAGCTTAACTTAAAAAAATTGTATTGTGAATGTAAAAATGTAGATATTAAAAACAAACTGACATGACTGCCGTCTCATTATGAAATCCTCCAGTGTATTTTCTACTACATTTCGTGACTGTTTCATTTATCGCATTAGATTAGAAAACATAAAACCCACAACTCAACATTTGGATTTATTCAAACGTCAAAATCTTTTCAAGCAGCGTCAAGTTAATGTTTCATGCTACGAGACAACACCTTTCTACTTCTCTATTTCTTTCACACTTACAGTAAGTACTAAAGGTGTGAAAGAGATATGGACTTGAACTTGTCCAGTGTCCACAGATTTACGTTGCAGTTTTTTTTATTTGATTGATGGTGCTCACTATACGCCAACAGCTGAAAAAGGGGTCAATTCAGTACAATCAGATAAAAGCTTTCGAGTACTTATTTTTAGATAGTTATTATATATGGCAAGTGGAAAAGGGAAGCAGCTCACTATAGGCCGAAAACAATCGACTTGGTCCGTTCTAAAAATGTATTTTTAAAACGTTAATTTAAAGTCTTTTAAAAACCCTAGATATTATTGCTTGGCATAGACAGTATTCAAACCATTAAAAAATAGCACACGGATTTCATGTTTCTGAAAAATGAAAAAAGTAACATAAAAACGAATCCAAAGCAACTTTTATCACTTTATTGGTTTCAGTAGAGAGTAGAGACCCAACGATATTGAAAATGTCTGCTTGTAAAAGTTCCCTTTATCGAAAACACTGTAGTATAATGGCAATAAAAATATTTAATAAAATTTCAATATTGGTAAGGGAATCACAAATTTTAGAATTTATAATTAAATTATATCACTGGCTAAAAGAAAATGGTTTCTACAATCTGAATGAATTCTTTAATTATAAATGTACCCATTGACTTAACAATAAATTATTTCTTACAATACAATTTCAAATGACATACATAATTAATTACTCATTAGATTTTTGTCAGTTTTGATTTTATTTTGTTGTATTTAACTTAATTTTTGATAAAATTATTTAATAATATAATATGTCTATGTTTGTATGCCAGTAATTGGTGGAACACGCTGAACTTGTACCTTATCTATAATATTGATTTATACCGTGTTTCGAACAAATAAAATCTCTATTTCTATTTCAAACTTTATATACTAATGTTGCAAAAAGTGCCTAACAATAAAATATTTACCTAATAGTAAAATATTTTAATTTCATTTGCAACAGATCCTTCCAACAACTCGATCATAGTAAAACTATTAAAAGTATTATGTCATTCAAGGAAATAACGTAACAAAGCTTTGTAATTTCCGAAAATCCACCTTATTGCAAAGTGATGAGATTGAAAATAACCATGTATACGAAAGAGGTGAGGTATGGTAAATACTAGTCATCGTGGCAGTACTAATTGTGCTAAAAGATGTGGTCATAAAGATCGTTACTCAAACTTGTGATCATTCAGTGTTGTTACAAATATTGTCAAATAGTTCAATAATTTAAAATTAAAGGTACTTTGTTTGTTTGATGACTACAAAGTAGCAACGTTTATTGCACGACCTCTTGATATGTCTTCTGTAAAAAATGAGAATTTGAAAACAATAAGTACATCCAGAACCTCTAGCTCTATCATGAGTTGACGCAAACTGTTTCCGCTACCGTAAACTATCGGATATACTGCTCATAGTAAATGCGAGTGAAAGAGAGAAAATGATAGTTTACGGTAGCGGAAACAGTTTGCATCAACTCATGGTAGGGCCATTTATGTTACACAGTCGTGAAAATCCCTATACGTCAGAAGTACGATTTATATTGGTCTAAAGATATTAACGTTAATTAAAATTAAGAAAATATTAGAATGGCAAATTAAACATAAATGTTCATTTATTAGCTATCTGATAGGAAAGGAATAATATAATGGTTTTTATGCATGTTAAAAAAAATGCAAACTATCCAAACTTATGCTAGATATTAGTAAAAATAAATGCGAAAGCACTGTTATTGTTCTATTGATTGTTTGCAATTAATTGTAACATCTTCAAAGACATTTACTACATCAATAATTTAAGTAAGAGCTCTGCTGAATTTTATTGTAAATGCGATCAAAATGATTTATGAGTGTTTACTTAAATTTACAGCAACGCAAAGGGAGAATGTTGAAACTTTTCACAGAAAACTTCTTGGAAATGAATCAGAACGATTCATTTCCAAGAATTTAGAAGTATGATTATAAAGTTCTTGTTAATTTCATTCATGTTTCTTTTTCTGTGATTTATGAATCTCCGTCGTGACATTAAAAAATAGTAAAGTACGAATTGGTTTCGGTCTTGCTCATAATAATAATGATCAGTGGCCCTACCATGAGTTGATGCAAACTGTTTACGTTACCGTAAACTATTGGATAAACTGCCCATCTGTCAATGAGAGTGAAAGAGAGAAAACGATAGTTTACGGTAACGTAAACAGTTTGCATCAACTCATGGTAGGTCCACAGGGGGGCGAAAAGGCCAAGCCACATTTTTGACTAAGGTGTAGAGTTTGTTAAATTAGGACTTGCGAATTAGAAGCTTGACTCTATATTGACATTGCGACTCATATGGTCTCGTCTTGGCAACATTTTACATAAAAATTTTGAAAAAAGTCCAAACTCATAAAAAACTTTATAAAAGGAAACCTACTTGAAAACTATAATATTTTACTAATATATGTTACAGATATTTTTCTACGTGCAAAATTACGTCGAGAGTATAACATTGGTAGTTATTAAACTTGGTTTGCGCGTCGGGATTTCGCTTTGGATATTTTTATGTTTTTATAGAAACTTAAATAATACCTGTTATTCAGAATCATTGATGGTTGGTTGAATTTGTGGGTTATTATGAGTTAATAAGTAGTCTGGAATATCAAAAATATCTTATTTATTGCCTTTGACGTTTCTAGAATCTAGCACTTTTAACGGGCTGCTATGAGATAGTTACGATTTATTAGTGGTTGGAAATATTTATAGCCATGTTGTTCGTTCTTTGGTCAGACAGCGCGACGACAAACCACCCCTAAAGGGGTTGAACTTTGACCCCGCGCTTATGTGAACAACCGATACCAAAATATCAAAGTGTTATTACGTCATATTATTTGAGATTACATACAACATTTTGTAAAGAGGTTATGAATTATGAATATATAATGAAAAAATATCAACATCACCAGGCATTTTTAATTTTGAGATTTTAGCATTCACAATGCTATTTCTATACAATACTAAATAATATACTAGAAAAAATACGACTCCCACCAGAGTCGTATTTTTTGTAGCATATTATTTAGTATCATTAGGCATTTTAATATCTACATTGCTTGGGCTCAGACTTTCCATAGGGATGTATAAGAAAGATGGGTCATAATGAGTTACACACTGTCAAAATGTAGAGTCTTTATGTACTCTGCAAAGCACAGAGAATTTCGAGATAACATAATAATGACCTAGCGTAATCGTTCCATCAAGCTCCTCAAAAAATTATTTGCTTTGCAAAATATAAATGGCGGTCAATCATTGAGGTCCTTTCAATCATTTATTTAAAAACCAAGGCTAAAAAAAATGTTAGTGCCACATGTGTTAAAAATTAAACTACCTATGTTTCGACTATAATTAAAAACGACTAAAATGGTTATTGAACACTTTTCTGAAAATCATATAATAAATCAAAATTTTAAGATCTCGTGTCTTTCACGACCTTCTGAATAATCAACTTTTTGTCCAAAAAAACGGGAAATTTTGTCGTTTTTTTCCACCATTTTCAATATTGCAAAAAAAATTACGGACCAATTTTCGAAAATTTGGTACCATACGATGTTCCTCAAGTTCTTGTATCTTTTGACAGCTTAGATTGAATAAGGTTTAATTTTTATTTAAAGGGCTTAATTTACGATGGTTAATTTTGTACTCAAACCATTTTAGTAATAACATCCAATTATTATTAATTTGTTATTTTTTTACACTAGATTCTCCATTCTTCTTCTTCCTACAAAATAAGAAATAATCAAATTAAGAAACTGTTGCGTGTACGAAATAATTTATTAAGCAACACGAATGCTAAATCAATGGTATCGATAAAAACAATACTTTTCGAAACAAAATGCTGTCATCGCATGACTTCGAACGATCTATCTTGCGACCAAGGGATCTTCTTTAATGCGTTTGTGTTGGCTATGAGTGAATTTATCCTTATAATAATAACTTTAACAATATAATGAAGCTAAGTAGAATTGGATTCGCAGGTTATCTCATTACTGTCAGTGAGAAAATATTATTTATTTTAATCTGACTGTAAGTCAGAAATACCATTGTAGAGTTTCGTTAAAGTTTAACCCAGCTCTATCATAAGCTGTTATAATAATAATAAATATATATCACTAACAAAAAGGAAGTTTGTTTCAATTTCCCTACACACAATAGTATGTTTAAGTAACATGGCATTTTGCAAATGTGACTCATCATCATTGAGGAATCATAGTGAAGTGATAGGAAACATTTTATAAAAAATAATCAATATAATATTATCATCGCTTATGATTAGTACTACTTTTGTAGGGTTCTGTAGTCAAGTCAACAAGGAACCTTTATAGTTTCGCCATGTCCGTCTGTCTGTCTGTCTGTTTGTCCGCGGCTCAGCTCAGTTAATTACACCAAAAAGATGTAAAAAATTTGAATAGGTCTTTCAAAAATATTATACGTTTGTAAAGACCTCTTTTCTGTTCAAGGAACCGTTGCCGAAACATTAAGCTTTAAAGTCTAAAAATTTTGTATAAGTCAAATCAGCTGTTTCATAACTTTTTGATATTTTGTAATTATTTTTTATATGAAACAGCAGATATTTTTATGCAATTTCAAAGTTGGTCCCATAATAAAAGTTATTCAGTTTGATAGTCCCTATCTACCATATTCGGCATTAGGGGTATTTTCGTAACACGTTGTATATAAGGCAAAACATATTTTAACAGTCTCATGTAATTAATAATTATTGACTGAAACATCCCATTACCCCGAACACTGAAACGAACAAAATGTGACACAACTACACAACCATTGTGATGATCAATACCGTAGATAATTCTAGGTATCTGAACTTCTTGTGGGTGAACCCGAACGAATTGGTAAATAAATAAAACCAAAATGGGTTCTGTTCTAAGCTGGTTATATTTTCATGCAATATCAAAGTCCTTATACTTATAAGGAAAGCAAAACCATACCGCGAGGTACTCGGGTACAGTGCCATCTATTATCAACTTTAAAAACTAATGATTTGTACTGACATTAACATGCCGCCCACCAAGGACATTATTGAAGGAATGTCCTTCTGAAACATAAAGCTAACAGAGAGAAAGTCCAATAAAATCGGATTTAACTTAAGCTAAAACAAAATTTCATTCTTAAAAACAGTAAATTTTTACAAATAACAATTTTGTCTTTCCAATGTATTGTTTACTTAGATCAAAAATATTAAAATTTTAACAAGAGTAAATCGTAACAGGTAAATATAAAACTCTAAAATTAAAAAAAAATAACTAAAATCTTAAACTTGTAGAAATAAAGTAGTAAATACCTGTGTAGAAATAAAACTATATCCTTTTAACTAAAATAATAAAGTTTGATCAAAATATAAAATAAATAACAATTTCATCGATCTGAGTCTGCAATAGGCAGTATGCATAGTTTTGATGTCGGTCTTTTAATGAAAGTAGATGATTTCGTGCGCAATGTGACTACACGGGTTATGTTATCATCACCTGGATGTTTTTTCTCGACTCGACCTAATAACCAACGACTTGGCGGCAAGTCATCCTCTTTAATTATCACTACGTCACCTATTTTTGGTTCAGGCACTTGAGATGACCACTTGTATCGATTCATGAGAGCAGCAAGATACTCTTGAGACCATCGTCTCCAAAACGACTGTACCATTCTCTGAACAAATTGCCATCGAGTCAAGGTATTGACGTTAGAGTTTTCATAACTGTAGTCTGGTACTTGTACTAAGGGTTCTCCGATTAAAAAATGTGCGGGAGTTAACGGAAGTGGCTCGGCTGGATCCTCGGAGTAGATAACACTCATAGGACGCGAGTTCAAGCAGGCTTCTATTTGGCAAAGGAGTGTATTCATTTCCTCATAGGTGAGTGTACTGTCACCAATGACACGCTTAAGGTGAAATTTCGTCGATTTCACCCCTGCCTCCCAAAGTCCGCCAAAGTTGGGGCTATGTGGGGGAATGAAATGACATTCAGTTCCGTTGGCTTCGAGATGTTCTGCTACTGACGACTGAATGGATGACAATTGCTGCAACTCTCTAGATGCGCCTACAAATGTTGTTCCATTATCGCTCCAGAGCTTAGCGCAGTGACCGCGTCTGGACACGAAACGTCGAAAGGCGGCTAAGAATGCTTGAGTGGTCATATCACTCACCACTTCAAGGTGAATTGCACGCGTGGACATACATACAAACAGGCACAAGTACCCTTTGTAAGAGTGATGTCCACGACCTTTGGTTGTTCTTATATTGATGGGACCGGCATAGTCAACGCCGCTATGTAAAAATGGTCTCGTTGGAGAGCAACGACTTGATGGCAGCGAACCCATCAGTTGATTTTTCGTACAGGCAGAATGTCTTACACAGGTTACACAACGACGAACATATTTTTTGATTAAGTTTCTAGCGTTTATGATCCAATACGCTGTTCTTAAATAGTTAGTCATCAGCAGCGGACCTCCATGTAGAGTTTTTATGTGAGCATCTGCTATAATCAGGTAAGTAAGATGACTAGAATTTGGTAGAACTATTGGGTGTTTAGTTTGTTCGTCAAGCTGTGACTTTTCAATTCTACCTCGAACTCGCATAATACCTTTGTTGTCAATAAAAGGGCTAAGTGATTTTAGCGCACTTGATTTTTTCTGTATATAACCTTTTTCCATTAACTGTGTATATTCTAATGTAAATATTTCTTTTTGTGTCTTTTTAATACAACATTCCAACGCAGATTCAATTTCATGCTTTTGTAAATATTTTGTTCTTTTTGTACTGTTCTTTAAAAATCTACGACAATATGCAATAACTCTTAGTAACTTTTGCAGTGAAGAAAATTTCTTGAAATTTGAATCATCAGTTTCTTCCGGAACTGTTACTAAATGTACCTTTGAGGATGTTTCCAGATCAACGTTTAAATTGTTTGGTCTTTTGTAAGTTATATTCTTGTCCTTCAGAAATGATGGTCCGGAAAACCATAATTCATGATCAACGAATGAACTGGGTAAAAGGCCTCTCGAAGCACAGTCCGCAGGATTTTCTTTGGTGGACACATGAAGCCATTGTGGCGATCCTATCAAATTTAGAATAGTTGAGGTCCTGTTCGCCACAAATGTTTTCCATTTACTAGGGTGACTATTTAGCCACGCTAGGACGATCGTAGAATCCGTCCATGCCCTTATGTTGCTTCTCGGGATATTCAAAACTTCGGCTGTTTCAGACAACAATTGAGCAAGCAAAACTGCTCCACACAACTCCAGGCGTGGGATACTAACTTGTTTAATTGGTGCGACTCTCGTTTTCGCAACCAACAATGCTACTTTTACTGTCCCCGAGGAATCAATTATTCGCAGGTACACAACTGCTGAATAAGCCGCCTTAGCAGCGTCGCAAAACCCATGAAGTTCCAGATTATTGCCTGGACTTGTACCTACCCAACGAGGTATCTTTACTCCGGTGAGTAGTAATAATTCCTGACGGTAAGTATTCCACTCGTCTACTAATTCTGTAGTTAGATCGTCGTCCCAACCAACACCCGTAAGCCATAACTTCTGGATGAATATTTTGGCCAATACGACACTGGGTGCTAAATAGCCCAGTGGATCGAAGAGTCGCGCTATATCTGAAATAATCAACCTTTTAGTTACAGGTGCAGTCGTCGGCGGAGGGAGGTTCACCGCGTACTGGAAAATGTCTTCACTTTGTTTCCAGGTAAGTCCTAGAATTTTGATTGTGCTGTCTAATTTTATGTTTATTTCTTTATTTAAAATATCTTCCTTGGTATTTATCTTGTCCTTTTCTTCTTTACTTGTCCTATTCTTTGTGTTTTCTTTATACTCATTTTCCTTTTTATTGACCTCGTCTACCTTTTCCTCTGTCCTAGTTTGTCCTTTTATTGTGTCCTCTTCCGTTTTCTTTATCATATTTATTATTTCCTGATTATTACTGTTCCACTTCTGTAATTTAAATCCACCCTTTCCTAATAACTCTGATATTTGTTTATATAGAATTTTTCCTTCTTCTACAGTACTACACCCTGTCATTAAGTCATCCATGTAAAAGCTGGTCAACACTTTATCTGCAGCAAGACTGTAATTCCTTCCTTCATCATATGCAATTTGATGCAGTGTCCTGACAGCTTGATAAGGTGCCGAAGCTGTTCCAAATGTTACTGTCATTAGTTCGTAATCCTTTATTTTTTTATCAGGACTATCACGCCATAGGATTCTTTGGAACATAGCATCTTCTTCGGCAATTTTGACCTGACGGTACATTTTAATTATGTCAGCTACAATCCCAATTTCATAGACTCTCCATCGTAAGACAGTGTGTCTTAAATCAGGTTGCAGTGTAGGTCCGACCATCAGCGTGTCGTTTAGAGATATGCCTTTACTATTTTTCTCCGACGCATTGAAGACAACTCTGACCCGTGTGGTTGATTTATCATTTCTAATGACTGCGTGATGTGGCAGATAAACCGCCTTTTCCTTTAAATTATCAGTGTCCTTTATTTCTCTCATGTGTCCTAATTGTAGATATTCCTTTATAACATCTGTGTAACTTTCCTTTAACTGTTTATCTTTCCCTAATCTTTTTTCTAACGATTTAAATCTATTTTCAGCTATTCTGCGAGAGTTCCCACCTTGACAAGCAGGTTCATCTTCTCGAAATGGTAGTTTGACCACATATTTGCCATCCTCATCTCTCTTGGTAGTTGTACTGTATAGTTCTTCGCATCTTTGTTCTTCGGGGGTAAGTATTTTATTTGAACTAATTTGTTCTTCGATCTCCCAGAACTTACGTAGCATATCATCTTCATTGACCTGTGTGTGCATGACGCTTATACACTCTCTTGTTTTATATGACTCCTTACTGTTTACAGGCTCAATCGTTCCTGAAAGGATCCACCCAAAGGCAGTGTTCTGAGCCATCAGAGTACCTGATGGACTTTTCATTACACCTTCTTTCATTATAGTACTGTAAGTATCTGCTCCTAGCAAGATATCAATTTTATTAGGTTTACTAAACTCAGGATCAGCCAAACACAAACTATGTACGTCTACCCAATCAAGAGTAGCAGTGTTAATGCTTCGTTCAGGTAAGTACGAAGTGATCTTATTTAATACATAAGCATTAATTTGGTGATTAAACTCGCGATCTACTCTAGATTGTACCATAAAGTTAACCATGTAACGCGCAACCGTCGACTTATCCGAACCTAATCCCGACACGATACCTTTAATAGGAATCTTTTTTAGGCGAAGCAATTGAACTGTGGCTTCTGTGATGAAACACGCTTGTGAGCCCTGGTCCAGTAAAGCACGGACCATTTGCAGGTCTCCCGATCTCGACTCGGCTTTTATTAGTGCAGTGGCTAATAAAACCTGTCTAGGCTTGGGAATGTTGCCCGTAGACAAACAAGAAACTATTGGATTAGCAGTAGTAGAATCATTACTATTACTATCAATATTTTCTTGTTCTTTACTGTCGGAGATTTCAGGTGGATGCAACAAAGAATGGTGGCGCTTATGGCATAACTTGCAAGAGGTAAGTTTTTTGCAGTCATATACTGTGTGGTTACCACCCAGACAATTGAAGCAAATTTTATTCTTTAGTACAAAATTGCGTCTGTTCTCGATGGACTGTTTCGAAAATCTTTTGCAAAAACAAAGTTTATGTGACTCGGAACAATATTCGCAACGAATACCTGAACTCGATTTGGTGGCTAACATTGCTCTGGGGTTATGATTTTGATTGTGAGAATAATTATAATTATTTTGGTTAGTTGGTCGCTTAGGTTCGATAAACTCTAGCGCACGGAAGCGATTCTCCATAAAAACTTTAAATTGAGCAAATGTTGGCAGGTCGTTATTGGAATCGTTGGTGCCAGTGGTCAACTCCCACTGCTTGCGTGTTTCGATATCCAATTTGAATGTAACAATGTGAATGATAATCACATCCCATGTAGACACATCAATATTAAGATTTTTAAGGCCACTTAAACAATCTGTTGTAGTGTCTAATAAATCCTTTAATGCACTAGCTGACTCGGTATGCATACGCTTTTGACCAAATAACCTTTTTAATATGCAATTTGACAAATACTTTTTATTATCGTAACGCTTTTCTAATTGTGACCAACACAAAGTATAATTGGCATCGGTTATAGGCGTGTGCCTTATCAGCTGTTCAGCTTCTCCGGTAAGGTGGCCTTTTAAATAATGTAGCTTTTGTACATTGTCAAGCGATTCATTTTTGTGTACAAGACTGATGAATAGATCACGGAACGTTGTCCATTCATTATATTTCCCCGAAAATATTGGGATAGCTATTTTTGGTAATTTAACCAAAGAATTGCTTGTGGACTTGGCTGCCTTATCCGAGGAGCTACCGCTCTGTTGTTCTGATTCATCAACACGAATGCGAATCTTATTGAGAGTCATTTTCATTGAGCAACTGAAGGCTATATATACTTCTTCCGTCTGGTCATATAAACTTTCAATATCTATTCCCTTAGTAATTTCTTCCAAGGTGTAAGTCTCATAAAGTTTCGCCTTCGTGTCTTGAAATTTATTCCAATCTTTCTCTAACATATTTTGTCTAGTTTCTATAAATTCAACTATTAATCGTTCTTTCGGTGCTTTCTTAAAGTTAGTATAACCCTTCTGGATCACCTTTTGTAAATCTTTCAAAATATTAATTAACTTGTCCATATTAAAAAGATAGGAAACTTGGCAAAATCAAATGTATAGTTAATCAATTATGCCACTAGAATTCTTTAAAATCACTTAAAATTGATCTCAAATTTTATTATGAACCATGTTAACACAAAATGTAAACAATCAATGATTAAAACCCAGTTAAAAAAAACTTAAGTTGGTGAACAAAAATGCTAAAAATTTTACAAGTCTTTTAAACTTATAAAACTCTGGCGGAAATCGGGCATGGATTCCCCGTTCCGTCGTTTTTTTTGCAAACTATTCTAAGTCCTTAATATTATCATGCAAATTATTCTAAGTGTAAAAATATTGATCTTAAAATTTTCTAAGTCCAAAACTGCTTCGATAATCTTCTAAGTTAAAATTGTCCATAGAAATAAAGTTCAAAATCTTCTAAAATTTTGTTCTTGTATTTTCGATAGCTAAGTTTATTTATTGCTTGAAATAAGGTTCAAATTGCTTTAACTGCACACTGAACCAAATGAATGAATGTACTCACGGTTGCACTGTTTTCACTCACTGAACTATGGAATGGTCGTTGTATTGTTGATCGGAGCGCCCTCTGCTGGCAGCTCTCGATGCTGGTTGAACTGGTGAAGGAGGCGCCCTCTGCTGGCGTCTCTCGATGCTGATTAATCTTCTTTACTGTTTGCACTGGTGGCGCCCTCTGTCGGCGTCTTCGTGAACTGGAACCCGTACCTTGCCGCAGCAATCCACTGCGAGTACGGTGGTGTGGGGGGGGGGGCGGTCCAACTACTGGATCCGCAGAAAAAATATTCGGCCTCGTGGGACCATGATCAATACCGTAGATAATTCTAGGTATCTGAACTTCTTGTGGGTGAACCCGAACGAATTGGTAAATAAATAAAACCAAAATGGGTTCTGTTCTAAGCTGGTTATATTTTCATGCAATATCAAAGTCCTTATACTTATAAGGAAAGCAAAACCATACCGCGAGGTACTCGGGTACAGTGCCATCTATTATCAACTTTAAAAACTAATGATTTGTACTGACATTAACAGTGATATCATTTCAAATAAACAACAATGACTCAGTGTACCTACACATTTGTTCCATAAAGGAAGTAAATACGAAAAGTAACTTAGATACTTAATTTCTACAAATGCTTTGTCCAGTATTAACATGAAGTAATATTGACTAAAGTATCGTGAAGAATAGGAAAGTTTTCCGTCGTGCCATGTCCGATTCAGTCGTTTTCGCTCCGCTCGCATTAATGGGTGTGGCGTCAATACCAGCGGATGACTTCACCGTTGTCAATAGATGGCAATGTAAGGCTATTCACTGTCCGTTTTATTGTCATTATTATTACCACTCAATAATATAATTTCTTGAGTTTTATTACGCATATCAAATACGCATATTAAGTCGCATATACGTATAGTACGCATATAAAATCCAACCAGTCATTGTCTACCTGTATAATCACTACACTACACATGTTAACATCGCAACAATTGTAAATTATTAATATTCTAGAACCGAGAACATTCTATACAGCCTAATTTCACGTCCTTTCGTTTGTGCACTTTATGACGGGCACATTGTATTTACTAAGGAACAGCAGGAAAGCTTTAACAGCCGCCAACCGCTGTTATCGAAGTCCCACCCTAAAGTGACTTTGTTGCTCGTCTATCTGACCTGGCGTTAAAAACAAGGTCGAACAGGGGTGGATTTAATAAACAACGCTATCGACCCACTTAGATAGGACCTGCGGCGCCTGCCTTCCTGTTCCTAATGTCCAGCAACTGTAGGGATGTCACTTAAGAGTTGAAAAAAATATAATGGTAATATTATAACTTCATAATATGAATGACACAATCTTTTAAAATATTGTTTTTATTAAACCTGCTTTTCTTTTCTTTTACTCTAATATTTGATATTTGAAGCATTTATTGGACTCACTTAATCAGGAGTCTATTATTGTATATTATTATTTCCATATACTTTCTTATAAGTGTTTCAGTAAGACCCCCGTTATAATATAACTAGCTTTCACCCACGACTTCGTCCGCGTGGATATTCGAGAAAATCCATAGAGAATCTTTAACCAAGACAGAAAGTATTCTGTTTTAATTTCATTAAAATTCGTTCAGTAGTTTTTACGTGATTAAGCGGGTGGACAGTGTGGCGGCGTGGACATTCGAGAAAATCCATAGAGAACCTTTAACCAAGATAGAAAGCATTCTGTTTTAATTTCATTAAAATTAGTTCAGCCGTTTTTACGTGACTAAGCGTGTGGACAGTGTGGCGGCGTGGACATTCGAGAAAATCCATAGAGAACCTTTAACCAAGATAGAAAGTATTTTCTTTTAATGTCATTAAAATTAGTTCAGCCGTTTTTACGTGACTAAGCGGGTGGACAGTGTGGCGGCGTGGACATTCGAGAAAATCCATAGAGAACCTTTAACCAAGATAGAAAGTATTTTGTTTTAATTTCATTAAAATTCGTTCAGCCGTTTTTACGTGATTAAGCGGGTCCGCACCAAGCGCGTTGTCTCGTAAGGAAGTCGCGGCCGGAAGCTAGTTTATAAAATTCAGAAATCAGAGATATTATGACTATCCCGTTCTTCAGTAGCATGCATTAGCATGTCGTTCAAGGAAAATAGTCACTTCTGTTTTCCGGCTACATGATAATACATATTCATATTTATTTTGTTAACTTTATTATTGTTTCATAAAATAAATAAATAATAATTAGTAACCTGGAGCTGAAAATGAACTATGTGAGCAGTAATTTTCAACGGTAAAATCGAAACTAAACCGTTACCGTTTCAGTTTCGTTTCAAGAAAAATACTCACTTTAGTTTTTAGACCATTTAAAACGACTGTACAATTTCAGTCTTAAAGTGAATATGTTTTAAAGCGAATCAGTCCTAAAGCGAACAAGTGTTGAAAACTATACAACGTGTTACAAAAGTACCCCTAATGCCGAATATGGTAGATAGGGACCATCATACTGAACAACTTTTACTATGGGAGCAACTCTGAAATCGCGAAAAAAAATCAGCTGTTTCATACATTTTGATATTTTCGTAATTAATTTTTGTATGAAACAGCTGTTTTTTTTTCGCGATTTCAAAGTTGGTCCCATAGTAAAAGTTGTTCAGTTTGATGGTCTCTATATACCATATTCGGCATTAGGGGTATTTTTGTAACACCTTGTATAACCTGCCTGCTTAGGATGCCAATCTTGGACAATTTCTAGATTCAAATTCTAGAGCTAAACATTTATTATTATGGCCAAACCAAAGATTTTTAAGTAAATCTAACCTAAATGACAACGTTACGGTTTTGGGTTTTATCGTTCAGAATTAGCGCGATTGGATTATTCAACGAATGCTCACTACTACTAGCGCCATCTGTAAACTTATCGATGAACCACAACATACCGAGTGCAAGTGGAATATTGTCGAGCAAAAAGATTTTCCTTTCTACTTCAATACTACGTTACTAGTAAAAAACATAGATGGCGCTGATAAAATTACAATGGCAGTTTTAGACTAGAGATTTATATTACAGGTTAATAAGTTAGTGTTGCAAAAATAGCATAGACTATTTTTACTAAAATGGTAAAAAGTAGTTGCACTGGTGTGAGTCTGTCTGTCTACATGTCACAGCTGGATATCTCAAGTACTACTGATGCTATCAACTTGAAATTTGGAACAGTTTTAGATGACGTTTGATCAACTACTTTGTAAATAAGAAAGAAATAAAAATATACAATAATACACAGGGTTTTCCGACGTATTTAATTTGAAAAACCCTGTGCCGTCCAGAGCACGTCGTGTCTGTACTGGCATTTGTAATATCGCAATCCGGTATTGTATACAATACCTAGGTAACTATATAGAATACCTACCTAAAACGTTCAGTCAATGTATGAAATATTATTCGACATGAATGTGTCTTGTGATACCTATAGAATGCCTAGGTACCATGAAAACTAGGTATTCTATACAATAACGAATGCGCAGCCGGTAATGTGTGTAAAAGACGAGAGCAAGGATGTTTCGCGATAATTTTATTGTGATTTCACTATAGTTTTATAGAAAGGAAGTGTCTATTTATCAGTGCACCGCGTCGAATAGATTATTTTCCTATTAAGCGGTGCAGTATTATATCATCAGAAGACCTCCACTGATAGTAAATTTTACAAAAACGACGTGTCTGGCGCTTTGGATGGACGGACGGACAGACGGACACATGAGTGACAGCAAATAGAGCTCCGTTTGGCCCCCAACAGGTACGGAACCCTAAAAAGACTGATTGTAAATTTTAAAAGTTAAATTATTGTGATTATTTTAATAATTCCTACTAATGTAATTACTTAATTATTTTATATTATAAAAGTTGTTTTTTTTTATGGTTAGAGTTAAGTTTCATTTGTTGTTCTTACTTCTTTAATTGGTAATTTTATTAGTTGATTTTATTTCTATTTAGAAAAATAATAATAATCATCATAGGTATTAAGTTGATTTTTAATATTTTTTATGAAAACATTCTATTCACATTGATCACACTGTAAAGTACATAAGAAGGTAATAAGACATGATTATTAAATTATGGTGTTTTATTTAATTAATAGGTTTTTCTAAGTACTTACTAACATATAGTTATAAAACCTTACGTTCCAAGTTGCCGGTGGAATGTGAAATATAACTGTCCAAATTCCAAAGTATTAAGTGGTGGCTACTTTAAACATTGACCAATCGAAAATAACGACATAAACTTGTCCTCCTTACACACGTGTGACGTGACCACGACACAATGAATGATTCGTTCGACTGTCACTAAGTACATTTGTCACCGGAAACGGTGTAAGGCGAGGACAGTGCCGATTGATCATTTCACTACTTCCCGACCATTCAAGGCTAACCACAACTGTCCTGACCGAAAGCTTCAAATTTAATTATTGTCTATAATAGAAGTCATTAAAACTTAATAGAGCAAGGCTTGACAATAGCGTTGTTCTAAAAACAGTTTATCTTTTGAAGGAAGTGAACCGGATGTGAAAATTCTTTAAGGGAAAATTCTCTACGAAAAAAAAAATGTTGACTTTTGTAACAAGAAAAGGACATTATCATCCCCAGCCAGTGTCAAAATGACGACCGTCCATCCCTCTTCCATCACTAGTCTTCTTTAAGAAACTGTACAGGAGTCATCGATGCATAAATTTTTCTAGATAATGCAACTGAAGTAATAATAAGTAAGTAGGTAAAATAAGTTTTATATTACTTTTATTTCCGAGATTACAAATTCATACCTTGACTTTTGTAACAAAAAAGGGACATTATCATCCCCAGCCATTGTCAAAATGACGACTGACAGCCAACACAGGGAAGCAACATCAATTTTTATCACGTCCATCCCTCTTCCATCACTAGTTTTCCTCAAAAAACTGTACAGGAGTCATTGATGTATATTTTTTCTAGATAATGCAACTAAAGTAATAATAAGTAAGTAGGTAAAATAAGTTTTATATTACTTTTATTTCCGAGATTACAAATTCATATCTTCACTTTTGTAACAAAAAAGGGCCATTATCATCCCCAGCCATTGTCAAAATGACGACTGACGGCCAACACAGTGAAGCAACATAAATTTTTTAGTTCGTCCATCCCTCTTCCATCACTAGTCTTCTTCAACAAAACTGTACAGGAGTCATCGAAGTATATTTTTTTCTAGTGCAAGTTAAGTAATAATAAGTAAGTTGGTAAAATAAGTTTTATATTACATTTATTTCCGAGATTACAAATTCATACTGATTTTCTTTTTGATCAAAGTTAAATAATACCTCATACCTTATTATTTTAAATTAAAATCATCACAGTATTTATGTTCAGGGTATAGTCAGATGTCGTCAAACAACAGCGCGTGCGCTATTTGCTTAACATTAATTCCAACAGCTGTCTTGGGCGTGGCGGCTTCTAGCTACCGCTTCACTGAGTCAGTGATATACATACTATACTACATAATAAATAGTATTATTATTATATATATTACTACAATACGAATATAAACTGTAGATTTAGGTAATACCTAACTATTGATAGACTAGGTTAAAAGTTAAAAGCAATGTGGGTATATTCCTGTAATTGTATTTAAAAAGTTAGTAGAAAAAAAACTTTAAAACTACTACTGGTAATAATAATCAGTCAGTCATACAATATTGTATGGAATAAAGTTTTAAAGATTTGTTTCTACTGCGATTTTTTAAATACAATTAAGATTCCGCATCCTTGCATACAACTTAATTTAAGAAAATAACCACTGAAAATGTCAAATCAATAGTTCTTGAAATAGTTCTTGACTTTCATTGTTTAAATGTTGCCAAAGAACAAACGAACTAGAAATAAATTCAGATTAAACTTGTCCAAGGACTCGGGCCTGGCGCCGCACGCCTTACAAAAAATAATCACGATTTCGATAAAGAAATATAAGTACATACCTAAGTACATGTTATTATTTAATTGCCTTTCTAATTAATTCAAAGCTGGAGTAATAGGCACCCTGTAAGGCAATTTAAAATTACCATGTATAGTTACAAGCAAAAGTGTTAGATAATTTAGTTAAGTTTGCTCTGTAAAGTTTTCATGGAGTTGGAAAAATCCACTTTTCTCATTATTGTTTTTCTTTTAGCAACAAATGCATTTCTATCAGTAACAAGAAAGTTCATGAAATTATTTAATATTTCCATCTCTACTGTTCCTGTGGAAAAGCGGATATTTTTCACATGTTTTTGGTCAGAAGACATTTGAAAATCGAAAAATCACGCGCATATTATGCTAACTCACAATTAAATAAGTAGGTATATAATGTATCATTGATGAACTTTACGCTGGCTTATGGAACGTGGAAACACTACCATGACTCTATTTTCATAATTTCCGTATAAAGCTCTGAATAAGCGCTATAACGCTTGAGAAACGGATTTTCACAGTCCTAAGTAACCTTGTTAGGTTACTTAGGACTGTGAAAATCCGGCAAGAAAGTTTTTATTCTTATTTAGTTTTGCAGATAGTCATTTAGTAATATCTTTTCTATTTTGACCAATAATAAGCCCCACTGATTAAAGATTAATAGTGGGGTCACTATAATATGAATAAAGGAAATCTATAATAATTAATAAACCAATTTATGCATGATTGTTGGCCAGTCACGAGCTAGTTTGACCAGCCGCTTGTCAATTGTCGTCTCTTATCAAGACTGTTATTGTTCCTCATTGGTACACGCCTATTAAGACAACAGACTTAAGGGACCGGCGAACAGTGAGCTTCCCATACAAACGTAATACCAAAATGATTTGCAATTTCAGCATAATTAAGTCTTCTTGTGATGTAATTCTGATTAAGACAGTATTTGTCTAGTAATAAAAAATCCAAAATACCAATTAAAATGAAAATAAACCAATAAAAATTAAAATGATTTATAGTTTCATTTAGATGTTTTGTTATTGGGTTAGTATTTTGGATTTTTTATTTAATAGAACCAATAGAACCATAGACAAATACTGTCTTAATCCGAATAACACCACAAGAAGAGTTAATTATGCTCAAATTGCAAATCATTTTGGTATTACGTTTGAATGGAAAACTCACTGTTCGCCGAACTCTTAAATGTCAATCACAAAAAACAAACAGTATTAGCTCTTACTTTTCAGTCACACTTTAAAAGAACGTCTTCGATATTTTGTGATAATAATGAAAAATTAGGATCACGGGTACACTATGAATACTAGTCACATATTTCATCACTACCTACTCGTATTTCGTAGTGCAATCGACCTTTTTCAATACCTATTAACTGTATGAGAAAGAAGCACAAATATTTAATTACTTTCGAGAATCTGGTGAACTTAAGAATTCAAGAACCAACAAAAGGGTATATTTTTAAATCGGTACTTATTATTTTGACGACCTCCGTAGTCGAGTGGCTTTGTACACCGGTTTTCAAGGTGTCGCCATCTCTGAGGTCCCGGGTTCGATCCCCGGTTGGGTCAATTTAGAAAACGAACTTTTCAATATTGGCTCAGATCTGGGTGTTTGTGATACCACCGTTGTCTCTGATTTCCATAACACAAGTGCTTTAGCTACTTACTTTGGAATAGGAGCAATGTATGTGATGTTGTCAAATATTTATTTATTATTTGTGCCATTAGTTACTTTATAACAAAATAGCAAAATATCAGACTGAAACCTAAATATTTACACATCGAGGTCGTTTGAACTTAGCACTATAAATTATCAGTACCAGTGGCACCAGTTATATATACTTAGTGGTTTAAGTTAAATTTGAAAGCATTCATTAAATTAAGAACCCCCCTACAATCGCTCGGCTATAATGCTACCCAAAAAGCTCATAGGCCCCCCATAAGCTCATATCTTAGAGCATAAATAAGCAATATACGCTCTAAGGCCTCTCTAACTATTTACACTAGCTTAATTTGGAATTGAATAAACGTTGTGAGGTTCACAATTCGAAGGTGCACTTATGATGTTACCTTATCAGATCATCGTGACCTGATGCGTTTAAAGTCAGGGCAAAAGCTATGCTTATGTGAATCGGAAATCACTGGAATCGAGGAAAGTTCACGGCTGTTCACAGAATGTGTCTCGAGCGGTATTCCGATCTGACCTTTAGGCGAGACGAAGTTACACAATCGCATCCTATAGTTTTGGAGACAGACATGATCTTATTCATAACTGATATTTTAATTTGTATTTTGTACACAAGAAGTAGTCCATGATGAAGTTATAAAATTATTGCATCCTATAATTTTGGAGATAGATATGACCTTCCCATGGGCAACTTCTCCGTGTTGACAGAGCAACGATGAGGTGAAATGTGGGGCAGGGTGACCCCAACCGCTACCACGCGGGCGAGCCGTACCTAACTTTTCCCTACTGATAATGCGGTACTGCCCCCTACTCAAATGGCCAACATTCTATGCGTTTGAACGCTACGCTTATTAATAAAGCTTTACAATAAGCAGTAAACTATAAAATAACGTTCCGTAAGCTTGATAATTCCATACAATACATCAAAGTCTGTGATTTACATAAGTTTACGATATGTGATTTGATTGCCTATTGCTCATATTTAAGCTTTAATAGTAAGCGTAGCGTTCAAACGTTATAATGTTAGCTATTTGAGTAGGGAAGCTGTAGTACTTGTCGTCATAGAGTTTCATTTACGAAAAGGTTTTTACCCTATAATCTTGCTCACGACCGTTAATTTACTTTGTGTATTTTTTAAAAAAGGTCTTTCTTGACCTTCATTACGACTGCTAAGTTGTGTGAAAGCGAAAGTTGGCAGTCTGTATCGTTTTGTGTAGATAGGATGATGAGTCATGGTATTTTCTGGTATACCTATTTAAGAGGGCGCACAACGCTGAAATAAATTTTAATAGTAAAAATTAAAGAAATTATTGAAAAACTGACGACAAAATTAGAGAGCTATCTAAGGTTTTATTTAGATTCAAGATTATGGGTTTATTATTCGTTGACACAGCTTTAAAAACTACATAATTGGAGGATATTTTACGATTTTTTTCTATAGAGAAATGTTTTAGCTATCATGTTTCTGTCAATCACATAACTGAGAACTATAATCTACTTTCTTCATGATGAATTAAGAAATACTGTGTGATATTGTTGGTCAAAAATTTGTATTTGACGATGGCCCCTTAATGAAAAGAATTCGAATACTATGACATGTTCAAAACAGAAACGATGGTTACTACATGTGGTTTGTGATCACAGAGATTTGCCCATACTTTTTTAATCACTAGCATCCGCCCGCGACTTCGTCCGCGTGGTTCCTCGTTGTTATTTTTATATGAATTAATTAATACCGCTCTTGTGTTGTCTCCTAAACTCATCCACATGAGGTAGCATAGTTATACAAACTTTATGTATAACAGTCTGATCTATTTGATAACCTTGAGAATAAGAAAGAAGATTTCAATGCAAACAACACGATTATTTGTTTTTAATAAAAGATATAAGATATTATTATGGGCACATTTTGGACTTTGCATTTTGAGTAGGAAAGAATTCAGTTGAGCTTCATTGTTCAATTTATACCTCAATCACATTGCTATAATCTTAAAATTACATTTATGCAGTTTTCAAGAAAATTTATCAGAAGGACTTTATCATTTTAATCGAACGCGTTTCATCAGTGGTTCCATTCTACTTGAGTACAAAGAAATAAAATCTTACACAGTAGGTATTTAAAGAATGTTTTAGATAGGAAAAGATATTTAGAAAAAGAAGTTATAGGTACCCGAAAATCCGTAAAAAGTCGTGCAATGGTAAGCTAAATAATTGATATTTTTCAGGATTATGAAAAAACTACTAACCAGATCTCTGTATTTTTTTTATGGAACTACACACAAACTTTTTTCTTTCAAATAAAAAGAGAATAATTGAAATCGGTCAACAACTGGTGAAGTTATGTTAAAACATACATAAAAAAACCGTCAACTTGATAACCTCCTCCTTTTTTTGAAGTCGGTTAAAAAGAATAATTCTTATTATTAATATACTCACACTCTGTGTTATCGCAAACATAGTTATTTTGTAATATCCAACATAATCACATAAATTATCTGTTGACGCAAACTTATAAATTTACTCGTACGACTTGTGGATAAAAAGAAAAACATTTTAAAAAGTCAATGATAAAATCTTTCTTGGTGGTGGTACAAGCGTTTTCGAAATTGCTGCATTAATATTTTTTACAGAGTACCTTTTCGTTTGAAATACGCTTACTGACAACTGGCTGGCCAACGAGCGGTCCAAAAATACGGATTTTGATGTGGTCCGATGGGAATAAATTGGTGTCAACCGTCCCCATGTTATTTGCATGGGGTTGGTTGGGCCAGAAATTTTTTGAAGATCCCAACGGTCCCCTCAGCAGCGGGGCAGCGGCGTGTGGTTGGATGGGAATAATTCATAAATTAGTGGTAAAGAGCGCTCGACGCCAGCCGAAGGATTCTAAAATAGGGCTCCTGATCCTTGCCGACTCACTCACTGACTGATTTATCTATCGCACACCCCTGAATGTTGCTGAAAAGTTAAAGTTGAAGAAAAATGTAGACTATTTTTTTTTCCGAAATCCCTTGCAGTCAAAGTTGCGGGCTAAAGTTAGTACAAAATAGATCAGGTTTTAAATGTAGATTTATAGCGAAAAATCTATTGAATAGAGCCTGATTTGCAGTAAAATTACTCATAGTGCGTTCAGTTTGTAGTTGCAACTTAAATACGATTTTATCTCCAAGTGGTAAGAGCTGTGTTCCTTTGGTGTTTCATGCCATTGATATTGTTTGAGCTTTACCGATTCCAAGAACTGCTTTAGAACTAAAAGTAGACCTGTGTGGAGTGAAAGGCTTAGACTTGAATTGTATCAGGAATGTCGGTACAACTGAAACTATAATATTAGGTAAGTATATATATTTATAATTAGTGATGGGCGATTGTTTCAAAAAATAACAATCGAGTAATTCGAATGAATCACTAAGTACTATCGACTAATGATTATTTGATATTCGAATGAATTGTTCGAATGATTTTATGTTTACTTGATGAGTGCATGGGAAAATTTTTCTTCCCTTTGTTTGTTCTTCAAAATAACCGAGATTTATGATCTTTTTTTGAAAAATTGGGACAGAATTCGACAGATAATGTATATTAGAAATTTTAGCAGGTAAACAAAATATTTCTTAGATACATAGTTACATTAAGCATGTTTTTTTCATTCGAATCCTATTTTTCCATTCGTATAATTCAAATGGCTATTTTCTACAAACGAATAATCCGAATATGCACACTTTCGAATGATCATTCATAAGTAAACATATTCGTATCTTATCGAATGAAGAATGAGAGATGAAGTTTGAAAGTAGCATCTATTACAGAAAAGTTGGGAGGAAATCATTTTTACTTAATTTAGCATAAAAGTACCTATATGGACTATAGAAGAAGACCTCGATAAGATTTTTTTATTTTATTTTTGGGCTGTCAACAATAAAATCTATTTTACACACCTATTAACAAAAATTATGATTAAAGCCGTTTAGGTACCTACCTACAATAATTAAGTTCAATGAATGATAGTAAAATAATTATTAATCAGCAGTTATATACTTACTCCTTTATTTAAAAAATCAAACATTGTAATTATAAGTATATAATTATGTTATAATTATAAGTAAAAAATTACTATAGCCATCGATAATACCCTATTCAGTCCATAAAGATTGACCAAGAAAGCATTTAAGTATTTATTAATAAAGAATACTCATTCAAAATACAAAAATGGGTATTGAGATCAATTAATAACACAGCTTAATTTCCAATGGATAATAGCCAGCTTCGTAAAACCATAATAAACCATTCATCAGACTGTGCAAAAGAAAAATACAGTTTTATTAAAATTGTCGAACACGTTATAAACACATTTCGTGGTGGGATTCAAAATAATGTAATCATTTAATCAATTATTTTTATGTTTCTTAAATACGTATTGTGTACTTAATTAACCATAAAAGTTATTATAAGAAAAAGTTATTCAACTTATATTATCTGAATTTAAGCAAATATATTGTGTCAAAAGTTTTGCTTTAGTTAATGTAAAGAAAGCACTCGTGACGTATCTTATTAAAGGATAACAAGGTTACCAATTAAGAAAGGAATAATAAACATGATCCAGTCCTTCTTTTGATGACGTAAGAGGTGAAATTATCATTAATTATTTCATAAACAGCACTTTAATATCGCACACCTCCATCATTAAAATTAAATTAGGTTTTCGTTTAAATTCTGTTGGTCAGGAAAAGACAACGCTGTCAAGAACATTAAAATTACTGTGTTTACCTTCTGAACTTACGCACTGGAGTTGAAAGTTCAACAGACTCATTAGCAAGAGTTTAACTTAAAGTTGGTAGCATAGGTCAAGAGTAATGAAAGAACTTTTCCATTTCGGTAAATTGGAAGATATAATAAAATTATAAATCGGAAGCAACTGTCGCTAAAGGTTGGACATTGACAGCAAAAATGGTAGTGGTGTGTCCCCTGTTACCGGATGACAAATATACCATATTGCATTCAAATTTTTATTCAGTCATTTTATGTGACCATTCGATTGTAGTATTTTTATTTCAGAGCAGGAATATATACTACGTGGTAGTTCATATTGATGATGATGGGTATATAATGAAAAGCAGTTTGCAATATTTGCAATAGAAGTATTTCATTACTGTCCAAAACCTAATGAAGTTATCGCCAAATTAATGTACTTAACATTCTTTAAAAACAGGACGTAGAAAATACAAAGAAGTAAGGTCACAAAAATAAATATCAATATAAATAAATAAGTATTAGACAACATCACAAACATTGTTCTGATCCGAAAGTAAGTAGCTAAAGACTTGTGTTGTCTTTGCACTGCCTACAAGTTAAAAAAAAGAAAAACATGGAAACTTTTTACCAAATTCATTTTCACCCGCGCACCAAGAAGGATTTATTCGAATGTCGAACTGACCACTACAGAATAAACGACAAAAAAAATAATACTTAAGTACTTTCTTTATAACAGTCATTGGTTTCAATTGCCTCACAGAAAGTATAAAAAGTAGAGTATGCATCGCGGGCTTAAATGTGTATTTGTCTTGGGCGATCTTGAATACCTCGTACTCAGGATTCTAGCCTTAACTCCTTCGCTCCGCTCGGGAGTTAACCAAAGAATCCCTCGTACTCGGGGTTCAATATAGCGCCCGGGACATAATACCTACACTACTTTAAGCCCTAATTGCATAATCTACTATTTCTAAATTGACCCAGCCGGGGATCGTACCCGAAACCTCGAATTTTGAAAATTTTATGCGTGTTCTTGCATACTTACCAATTTTTTAATTATAAATAGGTAGTTTAATTAGATTCAGATTGTCAATAGAAACAATGAAAGGATTATTAACATCAAATATTTATCTAGTTATCTCGTAGTTAGTAACTAGTGCGTGTCAATACACCGATGAAAAGCAACCAATTATCTGACTAAGAAACTCTTCAAAGGAAACTGATTCGAGGAACAGACAAGTTGTCTAACCGGTCCTGTTCCTTTGACTTTTTGCAATTTAATTGACGATAGGAAGAAAATTTTATCGTATATGTCGTGATCATTTGTCGACATATTGCAATGAGAACATATTTTAATTAGACAGCATTTTATCATTAGTGACAGTGACACTATTTAATTTCAACAACTCCCGAGCGGACGCCAGCGGCCGTATAACAATAGAATATCTATTGTGTCTCATTTTCCGGGCGTTGAAAGTTTAAAGCAGGCATATCGTTCGATATAAAAATGGATAATAAATATTATAAAAAGCTACAAAAACCTTTGGATTTTAGTTAGTTAACTTTGAAACAAAACAGGTTTTCGAAAAATACTACATGTTAAGACATTTACTTTTCTCCTTTTTGCTGAAGTTCAACCGGCACGGCAGAGTACTCATAAAACTGCGATCCTAACCTAACCTACCTGCCATGCGTGGAGATTATGACATCCTCTAACGGGAACAATGTCTACAAAGTTTAGATTAATAAGCCTTATTAATCTGGTGCTTATTATTGTTGAAAGTTTAGATTTTTATGTTTGAGACTACCAGCCCCATACACACCTGCACAAACTAACTTCAGCCGCCTTAGCACGACCACCGAAACACTATATGTATCGCGTGATATTACGCCCATGTGTTAGGCAGACATTCTTTGTTAAAATGGTAATTTTTACACCAGGATCAAAAGTATACTGAACATAAATCTGTGGACAATAGGAGACAAAGCCCGCACAAGCTAGCTACCGGCCGTTGTTCCGTCTCGCCTCGCCTTATGAATTATAAATGTAATCTAATATTTATATCGGTTGAAACTATTTTGATCCGGTAGCTTGTTAATTATAATAGCCCGAGGCCTAATTCTGAGCTGTTGATAACGAGACTCAAATGACATTTATGTGGAGCCATTTTTTCTATTCTAGACACTCTTCTTTTTTTGAAGATTTTATGGTCATTGATTTCGATCAAATCAGCACTTATGTTATTTATGGTTAGATCGTTCGTTTGTTGTGATTGTAATAAATAAGTTGTGATAACGTGTTTTTTCTTATAAATGATGTAATTATATATATAGCGATTCTGGAAAGTCCCCATCTATTAAGAAAATAACTATAATAATATGTTTTTGACTCGGTCCTACTTTGGATTCCGGCTCATCAAACGCTGCTTACACGATAAGACGGGGAAATACTAATTGTATATGTTAATTAACTTTAAAAATATGTATCGAAAGCCGTTGACACAATAAATATTTTAATTGATTATGACACATGTCAACTTAAAAGCTGTTATTTTAAATGATCGATACGGATTTGATGACATAATTATTTTAGCATTAATTTTTGTTACATTCGTTACTTTTAATGTACAGTCAGCGGCACGTCAGATTATACATGTTGACCTTGAGACCGTCTTTATGCCGTAAGTAATAAAAGCTGTTTTCGTAGTTCAACTATTTAACTTACCGTGCTGTTGTGCGTACTTAACAATTAACGAATTTTACCACATTTAATGTAGCTTGCTCAGACTCTGATATCTATTTTCATTATATATCTTAAGAAATGAGACATGTGTGAGCTTGGTGGCGCAGTGGTATAGCGCCTGTCCCATCGATTGCGGAGGTTAAGCAACTTTAGCAAAGGTCAGTCATGGGATGGGTGACAAAAAAAATATTATCTCGAGCTCCTTCGTGCTTCGGAAGACACGTTAAGCCGTTGGCTCCGGCTACATTTGCAGTTGTTAACACTCCCCAATCCGCATTGGGCCCGCGTGGCCCATCCTTCTTATCCACCCATAGGGAAAGCCTGTGTCCCAGCAGCGGGGACATTAAAAATGGCTGATGGTCGATCTTTAGAAAAACTTACAGCTTTCGTGTCCCTTTGAAGATCATGCGGGTGACTCTGCAAAATAAAAAATAGAAAACAGACTGTCTCTCAAAGTGTTTTTTTACTTGAAATACCTAATGAAAAACAATCCCTCATTTATACAAATAAATAATAAATAAGAATAAAAGTAGGTACCAGTTAATTAAAAATTTGCATCAGTCAGATTTCTCAAAGCAATAATATTTGCGAGTCAGGAAATCCTGATTCCTAACAAACATTCAATAAATTTTAATAAAGGCTGCAAATAATTTTATTGCGCGTAATAAACGATAATTAAATTATAATATGCGCTTACTGTCCCAATATGTCATTGATATAGAATGTTGAAAAATAAACATGTTACTTAGGTATAAGAAATAATATAGTTTTGTCTAATTTTAATTTGTATTTCTGCAAAACAATTGTCCAGAAAATCTATATTTTCTTTGAAAGTTGATTATTTTATTCTAATACTTATCTAGAAATAATTGAAAAAAACATATTTCTTCCATAACAGCTTCGCAAAAAGCTTCTGAAATATAAAGAAAGAACTGTATATTACCTGCTTATCTTGTATGATCTCAAATCTAAATGACTACTTAGTCATTTAAATAGCTATTTCATGTTCAGAATTATGGGTAAGTACTTACTTACCTACCTACGGTTCTGTAAGCCACTAATAAAAAAAACAATATCTCTTCTTTTATTTAAAAACTGGCCAAGTGCGAGTTGAGCCACGCGCAGTATAGGGTTCCGCAATTACCTTATACAATTACCAAATGGCCAAAAACTTATATTTACTTCCTGTTTCACACAACTCGCTATAAAAACCAAGTATAATACCTAACTATTCAATGAATTTGTTCAACTATTTTGAAATCCAACACGGTGGATATATGAATCATCTCCTAAAGGGCTAAAATGGGAGTTCGAATATTGTTAGAAAAATCCTAAAGGAACATAGGCGTATAAAAGTGAGAAAATTATTTCTACGTATAGAATAGCAAACAAATTAGGTAGTAGGCAATAAATTCCTAAATAGGCTCGAGAATGCACCAATGAACTTGCCCCGCCTTGGTAATCAAAGCTACCGGTACGATTAAGGCAAAGATTATCAAAAGATTTATTATAATTGTTAGGTGAGTAAATAGTAATTAATTGGAAAACTTATAATTTGAAGACGGCGGCGCGATTCAATATTTTGTGCTACAGGCCTACTACCAAAGGGAAGTTCGAATCTTGGTAGGTAGTTCCCGAGTCATGAAATAGTACCTTATGAAACTGATGCAAAATGAGGGATATTAAAACACGAGTGTTTTAATACCTAGTTATGTGCAGTTTCATACACTACTTTATTAACTCTAATACAATTAGGATTGAACCTACTAAATAAAAGATCAATATTAAAAATATATCATAGACTATTACAATAAATACTACAAAGGAGTAAAGAACTGAAATGAAATGGCTTTATTTGACATTTTACAATGCTTCCCTTAATACTAGTTAAGGAAAACAAAGTTAAGTTGCTCATTGAACTAAATCCATGGTGAATACAATAGTATAAGATTGTTTTGTTAGCGAAGAAGTGTAATTATATAATTTTTATCAATTTCGGTATAAGGGGTATAAAGTAAACTACGCGTCTATAAAGTGTCAATATAAACTCGTTTTGAAGTTTGTAATTCGAACTTTACGATATGCGAGTAGATGAATTGTTTACTTGGAACCATTATCTACGTTATTTAATTTTAACAGTTCAAATTCTGCGCAGTTTCTAAACTTCATCGGTGCTAATTTTACGGTGTATTTTATTTTTATTATTTACTTATTTGTTAGAAAAAGTAGTCTACAACCTTCGATTGCTCACATATGCATGAGTTCCGCGGCAAATCAAATCGATTACATTTTTGCATTTGTCATAATATTACACAATTGAACAATGTATTGTTGATCACGGAGATCGTCCTTTTAGGTTTTATGGTCTGGTAGTTAGGCCATTGGTGTTTTGTCTAGCCACGGTCTAACGCTCTCACAGTATTCATTAATTAAGGCACAAAATTAATGTTGAAAATGTTCATTCTTCAGTTATAATATGATATTACTTTAATAAAAGACAAAAATTATATTACTTATAGACTAATTATGATTCATTAAACGAATGTATCAATTACTCTTTCTTAGAATAGTCAGTACCAAATTATGTAATGCAATACGGAAATAAATCTGGAAAATCGCGTTTGTCATACAATAGATGGAAACAATTGACAATTATTATCGTTTCACATTCTGGTTTGTATGTAATCTCAATACTTGTCAACTGATACGCGTTTTTTTCTATCTAATCGGTTAAAAGAATCAATTTACTAGTTAAGACTTTTATTTTACCCAGAGGTTGTTAACCTTACCTTTGTCACAAATAGTTGTGGAACTATTTTTTTAATCAGTTTTTGTCTGTTGACCTTAACTCAAGGTTGGATGTAATTTTAAGTGTAAAACTGATAACTAACGTTCTCTTGACGTAAAAAGTCTCGAGATGACAAGTGCTTTATTTAGGGTAATTTCCCTAGTCTACTCTTTTGAAATTGTCTCGTTCATTCATTTTCCATTACATTAGCTTCACAACCTAGTAGCACCTCTAGCGACTCATAGAATCTATAACTCTTATATAATCGATACCTATTTATCTCTAAAACTATTAACTATTCACTTTTATTAAATCAAACAAAATATCATTTTGGTATTTTGTCAATATATTAGATCTAGTTAGGTACTGTTGCTTTTTTATTTGATCATTTTTCTAGTATATTTTTTTTTATTATAATATTTGCACTATATTCTGTTACTGAAACCTGTGAAACTATTATATTGATAGAAAATAAAGGTATCAAATACATCATTTATGAAAGTAAGTAATTAAAAGACTTAGTTGTGCTATTGGGGGTGTGAAAGGATAGTAGGTTACAATACTGGGTTATGGGGTGAGATTACGGACTTCCGCCTTTTCCTACATCTCACAAACTCAAACCATCTGTGGGCTCATTATCATTACTATTACCTACATTTCCAAACGGGTTCTTACTAAAATATAATATAGGCAAGCGAATAGTGTTTCGCAGCAGTCTCCTTATTTAAAAACGAAATATTCGATAAACTGTGGTATATTAGTTGTCCTGCAACTATCTTATTAAAAGGAAAGTAATTACCCAACTGTGGGACGTCAATGTTATTGATTCAATACGACAGTCACGATTGTGTTCCACATCCGGTTGTATTGTGCTGAGTTATGATAATTATTATTGGTTTATAATAAGAAGTCAATAAAACGTTGGCGATATGTCACGGTAGTCGCCTATATTAGCAGGCGATTTAAGGCGATGTCTATAATTACACAAATTAAAAAAAAACTTGGATTGTAATAAGTTTTCATTGTTTTGTGAGTTTTTTGTTTGTTCTTAATTGGCAATTTATTATTATTATTGCCTTATTGAGCAGCCCAAATAGCGCAGTGGCTTATCGCATTCGACTTATTAAGTAGCTGTTACGATGATAGGTCATAAGATGGGTGACCAAAAATGTATTATTCTTAGCTCCTCCCTGTGTTAGAGAGCTACTAAACTGCAATTATGCCTGCCTGCCTACCCAGCATGACCACCGAAACGCGATATGATATAGCGATTTATCAAGTTTAACTGTCAAAAGACAATGGATTTTGACAGTTGAACGTCGATAAAACGCTATATTACGCGATATATATCGTGTTTCGGTGGTCATGCTAGGGGGCCTGGTGGATTATGTATGGCCCACTCTCTCTATCCATCCATAAGGACTCTAGCAGAGAGGGGACAATACATTGCTGATGATGTATAATATTATATTGTTTGTGCCTTAATTAATGAATACTGTGAGAGCGTTAGACCGTGGCTAGACAAAACACCAATGGCCTAACTACCAGACCATAAAACCTAAAAGGACGATCTCCGTGATCAACAATACATTGTTCAATTGTGTAATATTATGACAAATGCAAAAATGTAATCGATTTGATTTGCCGCGGAACTCATGCATATGTGAGCAATCGAAGGTTGTAGACTACTTTTTCTAACAAATAAGTAAATAATAAAAATAAAATACACCGTAAAATTAGCACCGATGAAGTTTAGAACAACATTCCGTAACAATAATATACTTTAACATAAATATGTAAGTATATTTATTATACTTAATAATTATAAATAATATTGATCAAAATATCCTTCATTACTTTAAACCTATATTAGGATTACTTTATTACTTAAATGCAGGGTCGGTCTGGCCTCAGGGAAAACCGGGATTTTTCACGGAAGGACCCGCAGCTGGAAAAATCCTGTTAGGTTTTTGGGTCCCAGACCGACGCGACTTTACATTATATTTTTATACCTATTAACCCATCAATGCCCGGAAAATGAGACACAATAGATAATCTATTGTTGTCCGGCTGCATTCGGCCGCTCGGGCGTTGATGAATCAATAGGAAGGTAAAATACTATTTCTTAAAGGCATTGATAATAAGATCAAGGCTAAATAAGTTCTATATCTTAAAGACATGACAACCCTTAGAAAGACATCGGTTCTCACGACAACATAATCTTATTCAAGCGCTCATAACCAATGTGACATCGGCATCCGTTGTATGTGGTCGGTGACCAATCAATCAATGTGTATATTGTACTGATGACAAATCACCTTTGAAGTGTGGACTTAAGCTTTCTGTTCGTTCAGGCTTATATTGTTCATTATAATGTAGTAATTCTTAATTATGCAGAAATGTAACTAATGGTAGTTAGTAAAACGGTAAATAGAAACCAATTTCATCATTTCAGTTGTATTCATTTTGTATCAAACTGCAAAATACCTCATGATTTGATTACAAAAGTGCTGATAAATTAACTCCCTAAACAATATCTGAAATGTAAATTTTAATGTATAGACAGTTAGTTACTCGCAGTGAGTAAGATCCCTAGTTTGATATGCCTTAACGGAACGATAAAAGCTTCACAGTATATCTTTAACATTATCAAAAGGTACTTATAAAAGAAAGAAAAGCCCGCTGTTCATTCCCGTAACCCAATTTCCTTAGTCCGAAATAGTGGTTGATGTACTATATTCATTGACAAATAACGTAAGTAGATTGACCACAAACGCTTAAAAAATAGATCCGGCTTTGTAAAACGGAACGTAGCAGCGCAGAAAAAATGTCGTAATGTGGAGAAAACCCCATGGCATTGGCGGAAGTAAGGAAATCCCGGCACATCCATTATACATAAGATGAGGCGTGACACGAACAATGGAAACTCTATACACTGCTCTAGATGTACTGAAAGTGTTTCGGCTCAGTTGGCTGCAATTCAATTATACTGTGCCATAGCTCGATTAAAGTGTTTTATACACCTCTGTAACTATACAAGTATCTTGCTTGTAATACTATTGTGTATGAAATGACTTTGCTGATCACCGCACAAAGAGGATCTGAGATCTTGGTCGAACAATGTCAATTTATTTTTACGCCTCATTAATGAAATTGTTTGGAGTAAGCCGCTTGTAATTTACTAGAAGTTTTTTTTATTAAAATGTAAGTGCGATTGTTAAAGAAATAAAACAAACACATGTATTTCAGACTTAAGGTAGCCAAATTATTTACGTTGAAAATTCACTGAAATATGTTGCTTTCTAACATATTTTAGTATGTAATGCATTGCTTATTTTTTATTTTGTTAAGGTTAAAAATAGTATAGGTTGACAAAAATCCAATAAGTATTTTGTGAAAATCAATTGTATTTAATCTGAATACCTATGTGTTCCCGTGTAAATAAAATAAATCTATAACTAAATACCTAATTTATATGAAAAATACAGATTTCGCGTTTCTCGCAACATTGAAAATGAATATTTTTTTTGTAAAAAACAAGTTTTTAAGACGGGCTAAAAAGTATAAAATGTTTTCTCCCAAAAAAATTTATAACCCTTTACAGAAGTTTTAGGCCTAAAAACGTGGGGTGCATTTTGTAAGATTTATCATCAATTGTCTTTTGCATGCGCCCCAAGTTTTTAGGTTTAAAACTTCTTTAAGTCTTCCCGCCCACGAGCAAGTTGTAGCGAGCTTTGTAGCTGCTATTATCGCGGTGTATAGTATCGGGGTTTTTTCATCTGGTAATCGTTTAATGAAAAGGGCACCTGCCCCCTTACTCTTTATCAAAGTAATATCATAAGATGGCGCTATACGCGATGTATAGCTCTGTCTCTATCACAACATTACTTTAAAAGATTAGAGTACCCTTCCTTCCCCGCCCACGGTTTTCGACCGATTCCAAAATTTATTTTTCCAAATGGTAGACAAAGACAATCTATCTGCCTCGGGGCTTTCTTTTTGTCTGAAAACGTGAAGTTTTGTCGTTTTTTTTTAATTTGAAAACATAGGTGTTTAAACACCTTCCTTTTTCTGACATTTCGACCGAGTTGCATCGGCGTGGTCACGGGCTGACTTTAAACACCTATGATGTTCAGTTTGAAAACGCGTTTAATACCTATGATTTTAATTTATTAAAATGCAACGCGAAAGTATAAAACTGAACTACTAGTATGTTATTGGTTAATAATTGCCGCTGACTATGAGTAATAATAGGTTACGCAAAAGCTCCGAGGATATCTATTGTTTTTGTGACTCAACTCTCACTACCATTGAATTAGCCAGCCGACACATCTTACTCAACCATTCATAATTACTTATACAAGCTGTCTGGTAAAAGCTTTATAAACCCGAATATGGTAGATAATAAATCTTCCATGAAATAAAAAGGTTACCATGCATGCAACCCCGGAAATCATTATAAACCCTGAAAATTGTCACATGGCCGAGAAATTTTCTTTTATTATTTATATTGAAAAATGCAAAATGACAACCCTAGACGCAATTAGACTATTGTATTCAATAATTAATCCTATTAATGGGCAACAGCAAAACACAATTTTGGTCTAGGGTTACTACTATGCAGATTATCATAAAAAGAACATTTTTATTTTTAAAAAAGTGGTAGTTCATGGTTTACAATTATTTTCCTTGGTTGTATGCATGGTACACTACTCTATCGTACATATATGGTACATATATTCGGCTTTATAAGGCTATTACCAAACACCCTGTAGTTCAAAAATCCACGCACTAATTGTTGACATCCTTATACATAACTTATATTTCCTGGTTTTCCGTAGAGATTCCTGGTAAAGCAAGTTATCTATTACTTGGAATTATTAAAAATCGAAAATACATATTTTCTTTAAAAATCACAAATTTTTGTCTAGTGTTTAGTTGTATAATTTTATCGTTCTTATATGTCAATTCAAATACTAATTTATTAAAAAAAAATCATAATAGAAAACAAACAATTTAATTTTTAATGAGTACTCGTTACTCTGGGTTCCTACATGCGTTGTTTTTTTAAAATAAGCTAATAAAATTTGTCAATACAAAAATCCACATCTAAACCTATTTATTACTTTTTCATAATGTTTCATTTCAACAAACAAAAGAAGATCTTTTAAACTGTCACATTTTCAATTTCAAGTAGTTACAATAAATTATACTTTTAATTGAAACAAAAACAAAAAATTGGTTCAAGAGAAAAATAACAAGTAAAAATTAACATAAATAATATTACATAAATAATAATAGTCAGTGTGTGCGTGTTCGAGTCCCGTCTGAGGTGCTACGGGTGAGTCGATTTTTTCTAGTATTTTTTCTAATATTATTTATCTATATATATAAAAGGGAAAATCACTCACTCACTGATCACGAAATCTCAGAAACTACAAGTGCTAGGAGTCTCAAATTTTGCATGGGGGCTCCTTTTAGGACGTAGGTGCTCACTAAGACGGGATTTTGCGAAATTCAACCCCTAAAGGGGTGGAATAGGGTGGCAAAGTTTGTATGGGAGAACGCGATTCCTTGGCCCCATTGACTTGAAATTTGGCATAGACATTCTTTCACAAAATTAATTGAACACGTGTTTCGTATTTTTTTAATATTTATCCCCTAACAGGGTTAAAAAGTGATAGAAAGCTACTTTTGGGGTGATTGACTTCGACGTCGGAATTGAAACTTCTTTGTGCATTTGATTGATTAATTAAGAAACATAAATATCATTTGTCATCTCAACGTAGTATTACATTCTCTTTGGTCATTTTCCCCGAGAGTAGGTAGAATGCATTTCATTGAATAGCGAATATTCAATAAAACGTACTATGAACATGAACATTGGCTTTTTGAATCCCCATTTCGGATTACTTTTGACAGATAACTTTTGATAAAAAGGTTTTAGTCTAAATAATGATCTTAGTAATCTATAATCTATCTTCTATAATATAAAAATGAATCGCAAAATGTGTTGCTAAGCGCATAACTCAACAACGGCTGGACCAATTTGGCCAATTCTTTTTTTTAAATGTTCATTGAAGTTCAAGGATGGTTTTTACGGCGAGAAAAATTCGAATAACTGCCGGAAAAACCTTTAAAACAGCCCTTTTCTCTTTCCCATACAAACGTTTTCTAACTCAAACGTAGAGTTGATTTGAGCTTTATTACTATTGTATAAAGTTCATATTAAATTACAAGCACTCACGGTTGTTTCAACCACTATATATAAGATATCCTGTAGTATCTAATAACTTCACAATTACCACATTAGTAACTATATTGTACCCGTGCGAAGCCGGGGCGGGCCGCTAGTCTTAATATAAAAATAGCATTGTGAATGCGAAAAATCTAAATTTAATAAGTAAAAATTACTTAAATATAAAAAAAGCTATGCTGTCTTAATCCTTTACCTTAAAGTCGAAATTCCCTTATATGGCTCTACTACAAAATTCACTAGGCACTACTGTACATGATTCACTTTAGTTCGCCTTCAAAACTGAAATGTCACATTTTTCTATACGCGTGAGTCAGATCACCATTCCCTCGTAGACATGCTTAGCAAATAACGAAATACCGTATTCCGAAAGAGGCTTTACTCAATATTCAATTTAATGTACATGTCACGTATTGCATACAGATGTTGACTATATTTTTTTTTTATTTTACCTTAGTCAGTTTCCACTAATATCCACTTAAGTGAAATAAAGTTGAACTCTTATGTAAACTTACATGTTTATATAACACATACAAGATTAGTATGACTTTTTTATTACTAAGGACATAGGTTGCTGGTTTGTTTTGAAAAGTGTATACTTTAAGTGTACCTACTCATCTGTATGTAACACTTACAAAGACTATAAGTAGGTACATTTCTTCAATTTAATACAAAAATTTTAATGATGTTAATATAGTTAAAAGTGGATGCTTTTTTCGCTAATAACTTAGTCACATGACCCCTCCATTTTTATAAAAGCAAAAAATATTTAAGTAATATGGTTTTGTGTTGCCTAAGCCCAGAGAGCAACGAATTTTGCATTTAATTAAGTTTTTAAACCGTCTGTTAGTCGCGCCACAAGTTTCTCTGATGTTATGCCTGGGTCAGTTTGTCCCAGGGTTGTCAAAATATCGTTTTAATTGCTGTTTTGAATGCACATTATATTCGCAACAATATTAAATTCGAATATAATCAATATGATTGCATTTTTGTTTACATAATACATATAAACTTGCATATTGAAAAATGCATGACTTGTGAAAGGATTAATTTTAGTAGAAAAATCACGCCAGTTTCCAATATAAAATAAAGAACAGTATCTAGCTAATATTTATTGCAATAAACCATTATGATTTCCTCTAGGCTAATTAGGAGTAACTTACAAATCCGAAATTCTTTATGCTACCAGAATATTAATATCAATACTATTTTTTTTGCTAAACTTTAGTAGTTACACATATTTAAAAAAAAACGGCATTTGTGAATTATTATATTGAAAAAATTCATTGACGATGACCATAATTTTCGTTTCGTACAGAGGTATTGTGACAACCATAACAAATTATACCAGTCTTCATATTACGACTATGCAAATGGGTTGTATTGGCGTGCATAAAGATATTACACGGTCTTCTGTGTTCTGTTTTACCAGCTTGAGTTCTTTAAACGAACAATCTAAGAAATATGGTTGTTTTATTGGCAAATAAACCACCTTAAACAACCGGCTGCAGGGTTTTCTTAGTCAATTTATCTTTACTACTGGACCTTGGAGAAGGACTTAAGCTAATATTGATCCTAAAATACACACAGCAAATGAAATTCCACTCGTGGGCTAAATATTAATTGATTGTGATCAAATCCAATTTATTTCATTAGTCGAAAAGCACTCGTTGATGTCTTTTTAAGGTGACTTTCGCGTCACCTGTGGATTTATATAAAAAAAAACTTTTAATTAATATTGGAAGTTATTTATAAGGTTCGACTTGACGATTATTAAAACGGTAAGCAAAGCTATGCAACTGATATTAGTCGCAGGCGTGTTAACTGCATCAACTGTATATACATTTAAATTCGAAAAAAATATATTTGAATTCTGACACAGAATTATATTACAATCATAATCTTTAAAAACTGCTCCGTATGAACTTATTTTTATGAACAAAACCTTTCGTTTAAGTTAATTTTAAAATAAAAAAATATGGAAACTCCATTCGTAGAATAGTTATGTCAACATTCCCTGGTTCCAATGAAATTGACCGCACCATCCTGATCCGCAACTGTTTCCGCGTGTCGTACCAATAATACAGTATCTGATCTATTCTAACCGGTACACAATACATCATCGGAAGTTTATTAAACAGATCACTATGTCCAGCGGCCAGTACCAGCTGTCTGACACTAGCTGGTAAAAGGATACAAACTCTTTAGACCTTTACGGCTTTTAGTTACCGCGTGAGCGGCTGCGAGTACGCACGCCGTTGTCGTACGCGTAAACTTTTTTAATTTCGTGTGAAAAAAGTTTCGAACGTGACAGTTACCTACTCCTTACTATCTGTGGACTATAGTGGAGGAAAAACTTTTGAGATTTTTTTCTTCCACCGTTTTATTAAAAAAGTAAGTTATCTTTTTTTTCTTATTAACAACTCGGCTTGACATTCAATTTTGTGCAATTTAAGTAATATCTCAAATTAAATGTCAAGCTTGACGATCGGTGTACAATTTAAGAGTTAATAACAGTGTTTGCAGTAAGTTGGTGTGTTACAAAATTAACTATCATTAAGTTCACTCAATGAGGTGTAATTAATAATTATTATAAAGTGTTCATAGCAAAAGTTTTTAGAATAAAAAACAATACTGTTTTTCTATGGGTCACACAGTTACTTTGCTCATGGAAAAACACCTTTTGAGGGTATTCAGTTTTTATAGCTAAAAATAATGTTCTGTTTTGTGTTTCATGATCTAAAGCAAATCTATGTCATGTCAACATATTGTGTGGTGTGTGTATAATAAATAGTAATAAATTACATACCAACTGTTAGTTTTAAGTCTGAAGTGGTAACCTTGATGTTGTGTCGCCAATATTTACGCAAACGCTTTTCGTCCAGATCAGAAGTCATGACACAACTGTATGTACATAAATTTAATTCTAATATAAATATTCAAGCGTGACTTGTAAACATGAGCGTAAATAATTGTACTGAATTGCACAGCAGTTAATTTACTTTTTGTTTATAAAGGTTATTGCCATTTTATTATATAACAACGCAAATATACCTTACATTACAATATCTATCGACATTCAATAAAATTGTTAGAGTAAAAATAGTTGAAAGAGTTGGGTTGTCCTTTAAAGAAGATAAGAACCAATATGAATCTTACAGTACAAATTGTAGTACACGACAACACGGTAAGTTAAACAGTTTAACTACGAAAACAACTTTTATTACGTATGGTATAAAGACTGTCTCAAGGTTAACATGTAATCTGATGTGCCGTCGACTGTACATTTAAAAAAAGTGATAGGTACTAACAAAGATTCTTAGCTCGTGGGAAAGAAAAGAAATGAGTAGCTGCTACGATTTAGATAGTTAATAAACAAAAACATTTACATCACAATTCACAATAGATGAGGTTGCATTGTGTACTTTATGTTCCCATAAAACAAGAGTATTTATTTTTCAGACAACAGTAAACATTAAGCATTTATTGATTCATCGTTAGTACAAAATTCGACATTCTGATGGAATTTCAAGAACGTATGTGTTTTTTCATTGATATAAGTTACTTTTTTTTAGATTGATAGCTTAAAAATAAAATGTTGTTTACTACCCACATCGAGTCACTCGTAGTTCTATTGCAAAATATTTTAATTTTAGTGATCAATCTAAAGTGTGGGACGTCATTGAGGAAAACACAGTCGGTACATATCGTCGCGAAATTAGAGCAATACAATTACTATGTAGTTATTGTTCAAATTTTTTTAAACATTTTTTTATTTGTAGTAGATCTCATATCTATATTTAAAACTTTCTTGTTATAATTTCTGGCATTATGTCAGTCAACTAAAGCTGTGGCTCATTAACTGAATAATTACAAAAAGAAAAAATACACGTCAGTAAGAAAACAGAGAGTGTAATGTGTTCAGAGTTCATGTATGTTGTTGGTATGTGAGTTTTTTATTCCACCATAACTAATTTTTTTAAATGGATTTGGATGTATGGGGTATCATTATTAGAATTATTTTATCATTTCGAGTGAACCGGCACTTTTTTGTAAAAAAAATCAATATGGCGACTGTACGACGCTACTTTCGAAAATAAAAAAATCTCTTAATTTTTTACAATATGGACATTAAATGGCTTGATGATCACATTCCAAAACTAAATAATTTGTCACTAAAATGTTTGAAATAATAATAAATGAATAAAATAAAATTAAAAACACGACTGCCTTGCCAAAAACGAACTAAAGAGTTAAAAAAACAAGTGTCATTTCTGTTGGGGGACCTCTTTGATTAAGAATTGTTCCACAAAATGGTTCCCCGATTGCAATGACACAACATGTTATTTAACTTTTTAGTTCGTTAATGGTGCCCTGCCATGCCAGTCATGTTTTTAATATTTTTAAAATATATTTTTTGTCTCTATAGTCTCTACGACTCAAAAACTTAATGTTATATTAGGAATCCCATTATTTTTTCAGGACGAAAGTTACCTATTATAATTATTTTAGCATATGTTAGGTAAAATTAACTATCACACCACGAGAAATTTTTATTCGAGCAGAAGTTTCTCCCAACAAAAAAATAAAATGTATAGTGTTATTGAAACGATCAACTAATCATAAATTTTCGCTTGAAGTATTTGTTAACTTTAAAGTTAATAAAGCGACAAAGTTAGTGATAAAACACTGACCTTGAATGCGACCTTGTTCATTTATATTAGCAGTGAATTTTAATAGAAAAACACCACTGTTGTGTTTGCTATATAGTTCGTATATGAAAGCAAAAAGATAAATGATTTTAAATAAATAAAATATATAAAAACAAATGATTAACGAAATTATTTGCCGGTTACTTTTGTAGATTTACAAGCTTCTTGTAAAATATCATTCACATATCCTACGCGAAATCGACACGTGTGTAGTTACCGACCTTTTTGCCGAACCCGGAAGAGTGTGGTATGTGTATGTGTCTCATATCTTTGTCCTTAAATCGAAAGTACTGCCAATTAAACGGGTTCTTATTAAACACTGCTTAAATCTTGCACACATCACATTGTCTTCCGGGTTACCTTGTTCTGTCGTTGACACTTTGATATTACAGTTTCGGAGAAATTATAGTATCCCATTTGATTAATGCTAAGTCGATTTTTAAAATAACTTTGCATAACAAGTAGCAGGTATGGGTGGACTTTTTTTAGTAGAGGCAAATTGAAGTGGATTTTTTTAAATGTATTCACCGGTTAATCTACAAGTAATATGAGATACTATAATAATCTAACTGTACACCGTTAATTTTTGAGTACCTACATCTAAAAATGAATTAATATCGATTGTCATTGCACTAACTGCACTGGATTTTCAAAATTTCTTTTGTATCAAAGGACTATTCATGTATTTAATAATTTCAATGGCAAATTCATGAGACTGCGACGTACACTCGAGACAGTCAATGTTATACATATTAAAACCTGTTACACTTTCCATAAAAAGGCGATCGTAACCATCGACAATGTGACGCAAGATCGTTTGTCTGATTGACATAACCGGGTCAAATACTACTTATAATAACATTGGGCGTATCACGAGCAGACCGACTTCATAAATTGTGAGCTTTTGATTAATAGAATAATCACAGCTTTGTTTTAAATTAGCTTAAATTGTCTGTGTATAAAATACTTCTAAAAACAATTTGACAATTTTAGAATGATCACACCATTAAAGACGATTTTGAAAAACTTAGCTGCTTTGTTTCATAATTTTAATGATAAATAAAGCCATTAAAAATTTCAATCGATAAATTTATATTTTTGGCTGGAAACTATAAAAATGTAGTTTAGTACTTTCAGTTTTCCTTGCAAGTCATATCCAAATCTTTTGAGAATAGTCTTTTTCCCGAAACTTTGTTTGATATGAAAACTATTTCTCTCTAAGCACAATCGAATGTTTTGACATCCCATAAAAATATACATCTTCTACATGATTTTTGAGTGGAATTTTACGGAGGAAAAATAATCTTCATCCAAATAAACTTTAAAATTAAGTGCTTTTGCATCAATGTATTTTTTTACCAAACATTCAAGACATAATTGATTCGCTATATGGATTCAAGCACAATCGTATGTGATTGAGCAAATTGCTTAATTAACTGTTATGCTACTGCTTATTTGGTCATCATTAGATGTTCCGAACGTTTTTAGGAACCCAATAGATACATTTAATCAATAGACAGTCAATATATCGTCGTTAAAGCTTCATTAATTACAACCTATTTGCCTTGCTTATTATATCTGATCTACTGTTCGTTCATTGTTTGTTTCTTAATTTAGCTTTAAATATGACTGAACAACACCAATAAGAGGTAGTTACAAAGTAAGTGCTATTTATAGTAAACTAGCGCTCTCCCACGACTTCGCGGGGAATGGAACCTTTTACCGGGATAAAAAGTTAGCTATAATGTTAATCCAGGTTCTAATCTGTCTACCAAGCTAACCCAATTTCATCCAAATCTGTCCAGCCGTTCTTGAGTTATAAATGGTGTAAATAACCCGACATTGTTTTATTTGTTTCGATATTCTCAAAATCTTTAAGAATCGTACACGCATCACGCTATTTCATGCAGATTTCAGTATAGAAATCACGCGCCTAGGGGTGTTGTTAGTGTGTTACACCAACAACTTTACTAACTTGGGATTAAGAAGATTTAAGAACATTTCCCTTTCTGTCAAACCTAAGTGCTATACAGGAACCCATGATACTGTACATGCGAAGAAAGAAACAGATTCTTACTAAGAACCTTGAGAATCATTTTAAGACATGTAAATTACGAAAGTGCTATAAACTAGAATAGGTTTTTCCAAAACGGAACCGAATGTTGACAAATTGGGTTGAAAATAAGCCATTCTCTACTAATATAATTTATCGATAGTTACAAAATGGTCGTAAAACTAATGTGGGTAGATTTTATTGGCATTGAGATAAATGTTATATTGCCATGGCAACTCAATATTTTACTCAAGTTTTCAAAATTTTTTTTATTTAGTATTAGGTATTATTTATTTTTCGCATTGTGCTCGACAGACAAACAAGTCGTAACAGAGTATGTAACTGAGTATATGTATGTACGTGTATATGTAACAGAGTATGTAACAAGAAATTTTTTAGGAAATATTAAATACCTAATGAAATTCATAGATTGGTTTATTTATCCCGAGAATAAAATCTGTAATATTCTTAAAAAAAATCGAACACTTTAATTATTGTTCTAGTTTTTTTAATGTAAACATACGAACAACAAACATAATTTTGTGATTTATTTTAATTATTTTTATACTATCAAATTGATCTAGTGTTGAAGGTATTTTTTAGCAGGTAGGTACTTTCAAACTCTTGTTTCATTCAAAAATAAAAAATAACTTCATTTTATAAGGAATCCTTTCTTTCGTGGTTTCGATTTTAGACAGTTTTAATCTGTTTTTTTCCTCACAAATAACATTTCCCAATCATCCACATGCTCACATACTTAGTATGCCAAATACATTCAATTTGTCTAAACATTTTGCGTATTTAGTGAGGTCATGCAGCATTTGGCGTCTTACATAGCTTCCTACTCTTGATGTCAGTGACTCGGATTTATTTAAATTAGACTTGAATGCCATTTTGACCATAATGACGTTCAGTACTTATTTATTAGTTAGATGGATTCATAATAATGTCATGACTTGTCCGTCGATGAGGACCGACGATCTGGTAAATGTCGGGAAGCCGCTGGATGCCGCGATTGTCGTGGAGAGGAGATCCTTGGGGAAGGAATATACCTAGCAGGGTTGACGTGCGGTACGGCTATGACGATAGATGATGACATTGCAACAAAAGTGGAACCTTCTAAGATCAGAATAAATAATTTTCTTTTACATAAAAATACGCTTATACTTAAAATGTGTTCCTGAAGTATGATTTGGTTGTGTCATTCGAATGTAATTTTTATTGGCGTAAAAGTGACAACTACACAATACTTAAATGATGGGGTAATGGTCCCTACATTAATAATGTAGGGACCATCAGATAAATGTATGATGTAGTTAACTAATTCAATATCCAATGTTTAATTAGTACAAACGATTATGATACTTACTTACCATTATTTTGACTCGAAGTTCGTCTAATAAATGGTTTCCCTAGCTATAATGCGTTTTTTTTAATATTATTTTTTTATAATCTCTTTCATAAAGATAAAGACTGCGCTAAATCCTTTTTACAATCTCAAATATATTGAAGTCTCTGATTACTGAACTCATTTATTCTTTCCATACTTTACTATACTTAATTGTGGTAAAAAATGTCTCTGGCATTTGCGATCACAGGTATTTGAACAGTCAACAATAAAAAAAACTGCCGACTGCTACATATTCACGGTCGTTACATTCCGTCAATCTATTCGAAATATATCGACAAGGCCGACCGAGTCTCGACTCGATACTTTTAATGCAGAAAATTCGCCTAAACCATGCAATTTTATACTATTACAGCCAAATGAAAATTATATTCGAATGCTCAAAGGGTTAAGCGCGCTAAGCGTGGATTTACAGGGTGATGTAATTAATTTAAGATGATGATATTTTTTATGTGACACTTAAAAACAAATTAAATATGAACTAACCCCACAACACGCACGCACATTGAATAATTAAATTAGAACCATTGTGCTGATAAATAAATACACCTACCTTTGTCTACTTTAAATAACAACAGTCTCGCGCTTATCATTAAATTAAATTCACTTTCAACAGCTGTTAATCAAACAATACGATCCAATAAAGTATTTTCAAACTATAAAAAAAAAACAATTATAAACGTCAAAAATTTTCGTTAGAACTATATTATGATCATAAAAGATTCTAAGTTATAACTTAGTGAAGACACACAAATAGATACAGTTAATATATTGAAATTAAATACACTGTGTTGACATGACAGCGATACTGACATTTAAAATCGATAGATTATATTCGAAAGCTAACTTAATTGCCCACGTGACACTTTTTACGTAAAGTTTAAAGCCTACCTTTATTACAAATAGTCTCTCGGATATTATATTTGAAGCACTTAAGAGTCCGCGAACAGTGAGCTTCCCATACAAACGTAACACCAAAATGATTTCCCTCTTTCTCTCTTAAAACGGAGAATACTAAACCCATCCTATTTTATTCATAACGACAAGCTTTAATACTTTAGCATTAGTAGAGAAATATTTAAAAAAATATATAAATAAGTTATCCAGGTAAACAATATATGTATTAACAATATTTTTGGAGCCGGATACAAAATTATTATTTCATTGACCCCATCTAACATTTATTTTGTTCGTTTTGTTCACCCACTTTCAATATGACGTTTTTATTTGCATAAAATCTGCATAGTTTCTGCATGTTTCTCAGTTAGGTAATTTTCTAAATAAGATCTAAAAAACTATTAGTAAGATCTTAGAAAATTTTATTCAGAATCCACCATTCTTCTTATTATAAGTATTATTTTAAGCAGTAAGTTCAGAATTACATCAATCGTTTAAAAATATAGTCCGTATTTAAAAGCCTTATTTGATAAGGTAAGCAAATATGGCGTCGTGAAAATTGTAGTGTAACGATTGTTAATTAGGAGAGTGATATACTTACTTAAATAATGAATAAAATAGAACCACAAAATGTTACTCATAAAATAATTGAATCGTTTGTTTACAAAATAAACTCTCATAAATGAATCGGCCACACAATATCATAACTGTTTAGTACTGCATGTATAAAACTGCTCATTGTCTTTATTCAACAATAGGCGCTACACTATTAATAGATTTAATATCTGACAAGATTTATAGACTAGTTCAGACGGGAAATACTCCAGTTGCATACTATATTCGTGAGTAATGTTTGCTATGGCGTCAAGTCTCATGATCAAAATGAAGTTTTGTTATCCTTCGAATAAAGTATATCGGAAATGACAATATCCGGTTGGTTATTAAATTCGAATTAGATAATGTACCTATTTAATAAAGTTAAATTTACGCTATCGTCTATTTTTTATTCACACGTGATATAATTTACTGACATAATTTTAAGTCTTTTGTAAGAAATATTCATTTTTATGTGAGAGTAAAAGCACAGAATAGATATTAGTACTAGTAAAAGTTGAATTTATGCTTTTAATATTCCGTTGGATTAGTGGATCACGAAGAGATTTTGATGAATTTTGTTTTGGTTTTGAAATAAAAAAAAGTTGGATAGGGTCCTCGTTTGAAAAAGCGATAATTACCAACAAATATATGAATTTGCAATTTTTTTATTTATTTAACCAAAGTATTTTATGAGTGATGAAGTACTTCACCACCAACTAAGCACGGCTACGGCCTTCTTAGTCTTATTTTTTTCTTCTTCTCTTTGATTTGTTTCATTAAAAATTTTAGTGTCAGCTTTTTATAAAACAATTGATTGAAAAACAGTTGGCAACAAACGCTTATCTGGACGTGGTCTCTCTTCATTTGGTGCTCGATCCCCAATTATCACAAATCAAAAATTAAACTCAAAATAAGAATCAAATTACTCGTACTGATTCACATTCGCATAACAGTCGTAACGAAAACAAATAAAAAAACATGGTACCATGCAATTAAATTGTCAATGTGCAACTGAAGTGACTAATTTCAGAGCGCTTATATAGTACAAAAGACTTATTTATATCTGTAAAATTTTATCTTTTCCATACATTCTAGAGTGAAGTTGCAGTGGATCACTGTCTATTGTCAATTTAATCGCATTGTGTACATACTGCGCAATATGAAACACTAACTTGGTAACCTCTCTTTCTCTTTAAAGCTAGAACGATTCCCAAGCATCGCGCAGACATTTCCCACGGTATAAGAACGCATCACTTCAAATCACACATAGTGATTGTGCAATTAGAAATAAGGTTGATTGATAGAACACAACTTAAATATTTCTCTTTTGCAATTTCTACTCTAAATTTTTTTGGTTAGGAATATGAAAAAATTATAGTGGGCCATAGAGCCTTTTTGAATGTTGTGTATTTTTTTTACTAAAATTATCACCTAATATTATCTCCTTTGTTTTTATAGTAGATTATACAACAAGTGAAAAAAAGGAAATTTAATTAGAGGTACTAAGTTGGATCCCGAGAGTAGCGAAGGATTCTAGATGAGAGTCCTGAGCGGAACGAGGGGATACGAGGACCGAGACGAAATTTCTTTCACAAGTTGTGTACTCTACTTTTTAGCATTGACTGCGAGATAATAAAAAGTTTAGTAGTTTGGTATTATAGTTATCACATTTTATATTATATAATCGATAAAACTAATGAGAGAACAAAGCATTAAAATATGGGGGCGTTTCCACTGAAGCGGAGCGGAGTGTTGGTGAGATCCTTATTTTAGATGACAGCTGTCAAACTTAAAACAGCAATATCTCGGAAAGTACCTACTCATCCTAGACTTATAGTGTCTATATAGAAATGAAAGGTCTTGGTGAAATCTTCATTTCAGATGACAGCTGTTATGTCAATTACTCTTCAGTGGAAACTCACCCTTAACATTAGTTTTTTTTATCTATGCAAAAGCTCCATACAGCCAGCCAGTAGGTACTTTTATCACGTTCTTTTACATAATTCATATAATATTGTGAGTTTGTTACAAATTCAAAATATTTGTATTCACTTAGAGAATAAAATCGCGTTTTATTCACTGTCATCGATAAAAAAAAGATAATTAAAAAAAATAGTCGCCTTTTACGATATCCCTAGTGTGAAAGATTGGCTATATTCTCATCATCTTCCAGACGCCGGATAATTACACGCCTACTTAATTAAACATGATTTTCACTTTTGCTGAGAAATGACGAAGTAAAGATGGCAGAAAGAGAATCGTGTGAGCGTCTTGTCGTGAGTCTGATGATCTTCATCGATAGCCCAACAAGGTCGAAAGTCGAAATACTATAAACATTTTGTGCAAGAACAAAAGACCTAGTTTAGGATTAAGGTCGCAAACGACACAACGTAGGTAGGTATATAATATTATATTCCATAATGTCATTTTAAACGGAGTTAGTTTAAGGTAGGTACTACTAGCACAGTACTAGTAACACCCAATGTTTTACCATAAGCTCTTTATACCGTATTTCTGATTTCTTTGAATATAGAGGCAAATAGACATATCACTCAAGATCTATAGACTTAGCAGATTTAAAACTTTTTTAGGGCATTAGTAGAGAAATACAATCAATAATTCATGTTATTATTAATTGGAATTTCGTTTTCAAGGAATATAGGGAGTACACTATGTTCTTCGTTTCCAAAATTCATTATTCAGTGATTTAGGTATGAAAAGAAACCCCTTGTTCCTTGGAGATAACTATGACCAGGTAACTGGTTATCTACACATCTAAATATACTAAGTACCTTTTATAGATTGTAAAGCCTTAAACAAAACTGGCTCAAAGCAACGTTGTTAAACTGTGTTCCACTTGAAGGTTATAATATCCAGTAGTAAACTGGGCCAACTTAGACTGACCATAAGGACTGGGGCTATGCCCTGGTAAGCTCGACACTAGTACAAAGTAAAGCACTTTGCTAACATAACTAGTTATGCTTGAACTACACTAACACAACGCCAATAATTTTCACTCTGATGAATTTTAAAAGTGCATTTTTGTCGTGAAACTGCCAGTGTGGCCCTAGCATAGATGTTTTTTAATAAACAACCACTTAAATAAAAAAACTGAAGCTAATGATGTTTTTTGTGAGAATGTAGGTTTTGATTAGTTTTTGCCAATAGACTGATTCACAGGAAAAGAAATTTGAAATGAAACCTATTGAATTACTTATGATTAGAAAAATAAAAAAGCTAACTGATAACAAAAGTGGAAGTCTATTAATTTATTGTTAGAAAAAAAAACAAAAGTTAACTGGAATCCTCTTCAAAATCTTCAATAAAACAATTATAATGAGTCTTATGATACTTGTTTTATTTTTATAAGTGGGTAAATAAAGTCCAAAATGTCCGGAATATTCGACTTCACGACTCTAGCCTTTCGAACGGAATGCCATTCCAAGTGGCAAGGATATCACGAAACGAGGGGAAAACCACTCATAAAACGACAACCAACAATAAAGCTTAAAATACAATATGTGCGAACTGTAACACGTCTTTAAATTACGCGGCTGACTCATTCGGGTAATAAATTTAAGGAACTCAGAATTTGAGACTATTTAATTTAATACTCATTTGAATCAAAAACTCTTCAAAGTAGATGGCTTATGTAATAAAGACGCCAACTATACCAGTAATATCTTGATTCAGGGTATTTGACATTGGTATAACAGTAATGTTATACAACTCGGTTACTGAAACTCAGGACAAAGTCTCAAGTTAAAGTTGTATGGAACTGAATATGCACCTAGCATTATTTAAATTAGCTATCTCTCTTTCGAAATAGTGTTATTGGTACTCAGATATTTTTTTTGATTTGTTCCAGATTGGTGTAGTGAATAAGTGACAGTGCAGTGGTCTCACAATGAGAAGACGCTCGTGCATTTAAACGATCCCACGCCGTTCACATTATTATGCAAACGTGACCGTTTTAGCGGTGGCCGTACGTTATATTCACTTAACGGGTTTATATTTGCCGCCAATGCCGTCTAAATAAGAAATGGCATTAGCAAATTTCACGCTGGCAGCCGCGAATGCCGCAGCTCCAGCCCTATCGACAGCCGCACCAGCTCCTCTCCGAATCGGCCTTGATGATCTCCTCTATTCCCCTGAACAGGCCGAGTACCCTCCTCAACCAGGCAACGAACCATACTCCCCACCGATCAACCAACAAAGGAGATCCAAACTTAGAAAGCGCGCAGGCGCCGCGTACCTCCCTCCCCCTAACCAGTTCACCCATTACCCACACGACGACATCCCTCGCAATCCTTATAATGGCCAACTTCACACACAAGTATACCAACAAAACGCACGGCTAGACGTACAGATAGAAAATCAACGAGTACAGGAAGTGAATTCACAGTTTGACAACACAGGACAGTATATTCACGATCCGACCGGCGACTATGATTACGAACAGAGGAGGATAAACCCAAATGTTCCTCGCCCGCCGTATAGTGGATTCACGAATGCGCCTTACCCGGCTGCAACAACTCCCCCTTCTAGTCGAAAGTTCGATGTGAATTCGAACCAAAATGTGAACAATTTCAATTTCGCGAATAGACCAGCTCCATCACCTGCGCCTTCAAGAACGCAGGACACGGGCGTCAAAACTGGCAGCAATAGTAACGCTGGTGGTGGTGGTCAGCCTCCTGATCGACCTCGAGGATTTGCGAAAGTGGAAACGGGGAGCTCTGGAGGCAAAACTCAGCTGCATGCTGTATTAGACTACGATGATGATTATTATGATGATGTTCCTGGGCCAGGTAATTTTATATTTCATTATTCTCTTCTCTTTTGCTTGTTAGCAGTTAGTAAACCGAAGTATTTATTCACATAACCTAAAATATATGTTGCATTGTTGAGGTTAAAGGATAAAATGGTTATACCTTCAATATTCGCTAGCGTCAAGGTGGTCAGCTAACAATTAAATCCTGTTTAGTGTGCTCGCAGTAACCGTTTATTGAAATAAATTGATCGGCAACTGTATTGATAGTTATCTTTGGAGCACTGGAGTTAGGTAGCGATATAAATGCTCCAATTCTTACCACTACTAATCACGTAGACTAAGGTTCTCAAGAACTTGCTACTATCGATAAAATTTAACTCGAGTCATAAGCAATGTCGATAATAAAAGTACATACTTTTAAGATTACAAAGTAAGTATGAATAAATTAAAAGTTGTAATTGTGTGAAGACTTTGTTTTCAAACATTGATTGAGAAGATACGGAAAACATATTTTTTAATTTCCATTTAAGTAAATACAATTGGGAAATGAGGAAATACAACAGATAGTCCAGCCTAAAAAACAGCATCCCTAATCGCTAAAGCTTATATCTTGTTTGAGAAGGCCTTCGATTAGTTTAGCGCCCGAGCCCAATGCCACCCAAACAATAGCCAGTCTACCGTAGACATTGGTACATGAACATGAATGTCGCTGTCACAAATAATAAGTCTGTGTTTTGTGCCGCAGTTTGTATCTCAAACAGAAGAAAAATCCAAGTTCAAAAAAACTGGCCAAGTGCATGTCGACATTCATACCACCGAAGATTTTGCTTGGTTCGCAAACGCTGAACCAATTGGTGCATCGGTACCGAATTGTTAATAATTATTTAGTGTGCATCGGTAGCTATTTGGCTACTAGCTAAGGACACTAAAAGTGTCCGTGGTCAGATCAATCTAACCAAGCGATCTGACCACGGATACTGAAGAGGTTTTCCGGGGGTTGACATAATCGAATAATTATAATAATTATTTCATGATGATATTTGATAGGATTTTTAAATTAAATTCGCTATGGGGGTCTGAGGTATCAGTTCATTTTGGAAAAGGGGTCTCTCTTGCCCAAATTAGTTTGGGAATGCCTGGGCTACACCAAGGGTCTCGGGTCTGAATGCTGTTAGGGACTTATGTTTGTTTGATTGGACTTGCTTATTTATTCCCGAGTCGGTGATGCTTATGCTTATCTATGACTTCCGTTTTATGTATATCGGTCACCACAACGCAAGCTATGATTACTTCTACCTTTTATTTATTATAGTAAGTGATTGCTGTGAGATGTACGGATTATGTAACTATTATTTAAATTACTCTTATCAAAGCACCGAACACATCTCATCTTTATAAGTTCTTTACCATTGAAATTGGTCAAATCATGATCCACATTATACGTCACGTGACCTTAAATGCCTTTTTTGCGTTACTTACCATTCATAAAGTCCTCATAGTGTTACTCAAAATATAATATTATATTTCTCTGTATGCATACTATTAGGATCTTCTATTTCAACCACATCGTGATCGGAAGTACCAATAAAGATGTCAATCGCATCATTAAAATTATTTTATGTTCCAAATTCACATGCAATATTCTGTTCAATGTCAACGTGTCAGGTTTTTAACGGATTCTTTTATAACGGTGATGCTCCACAGTTTCATGTGCTCCACAAAATCTTGCAAAATTACTCGGGCGTTTTTTTATTGATCGTCAGTTATTTTTTATCTACAGTAATATAATCCTTCCAATAAATAACTAAGGTAGTTACTACATACTAACGAAACGTTAAAAATGTTCTTAAAAGCTTCAGTAACTACTGGTTCTACTTTTACATTTAATTTCAAGGAGGCTATTTAATTTTGCAAAGGAGAAAATACACCCAAATTAAAGACTAAAATAGGTACGAGCTTTACGAATGCAGTAAATAGTATATCTGAAAGTATTTTACTTCTAATCGACCTACTACTGCATACTACCTGCCTAATACGTAAGAACAAAAACCAAATGAAATGCAGACACGAAAACTGTAGTTACTTAACTCAAAGCCAGTTTGTGACAGCATACCTACATGGGCATTAGCATAAAGTTGACTGCAAATCTCGAGTCATCACGTTGTGTCTTCACTTTACTGAGACCTTGGTTTCACTTTCAAAACTGTATTGTCAAGTCTGCAGTCCATTGAAAACTGTTGAAGTCGAAGTTCTTCTGTCCTCACTTATATTTAGACAAAGGAGGGAGAAGCGTCCATTTACTTCATTTGCCGTTTGAGATATTTCTTTGCTGATAATCAAAACAAATTTTGAGATGAGCATCATCATTACAGGTAAGTTATAGATAACATACTTTTAAACTTAAGTTTCTATTAGAAGCGTTATGTTACCATTACTGTGTCCTTTATTAACTTGTTTTTATCATTATTAGAAAAGTGTGAAATTAATTTACTTTATTGAAATATGTAATCAAACGATTTGTGAAGCCTATTACAAATGTACAGAGCTTCAAGAAAGAGGTCAGACAATCTCTTTAAACTAAACACAGCGCATCTTTTGATCCCAAAGCATCACCTTACGATCAAATTACAACATCAGGTATTAAATTAGCAGTAAATCGAGATGGAATTACAAGCGTGACCTTGACCTCGTTCGAAGAAAGCATCGTGAACTTGCGAATGGTGTCTTTATGTTGCATCAGCTGACAACTTAATTTTTGTTAGACTCAAAACTCATTTCGCTGTCTCTTATTCCTTTGTAAATAAAGCTCGTAGTCGCGTAAAAGCTCGATTCGGAACGCAAAACCTGCTACGGATCGACAACTTTCGATTTCGTAGCGCTCGTTAACACTTTCGTTTATAAGCACGTTATTCGTATACAATTAGAATTTTCCTCGTATCAGATTTATGATGATATTCTTATATTATTAGTGTTGCAGACACGACGTGGTGACTCGAGCTTTGCAATTAATATTACTAAGGCCTATGTCCAACAGTGTGCCATATAGTGTGGCTGGCAATGATGATAATTAGTTTTTAATAAAGGTAATGATTGCTCAAAGATTATTACATAAATATTGTATACCTGTAAAAATATTCGTACCTACATACAAGCTTTTAAGTAAATACACTTTCCTGACTATAGTTTGTTCTTTAATTCTTGAATCGCCAAAACTTTATACATGATTTCGAATTCAAATCCCGCCAGTGTGATAAAGTTTGTACATTTTGTGATGCATAATACTTAAGTATCTATGTAATAGGCTTATTTATTCTTGAATTGTTATTTCTATTAAATAATAGACGTGACGTGAATTGTACGAAATTAATATTTTTTACTTATGATTGAAACTTGAGCTCTTATAAACACGAGTATTATTCAATTCAAAGATTTATCAATGGCAATGCTACTGGTGTTTTAGGACCGCTATAAAATGTTTTTTAACATTCCTTAAATTATTATTTGATATTAGTATTCAAATGTCTTACAATATCTTTCCTTTTAAGTATTACCTTTTTATTTTAGTTGATGCTTAAACTTAGATTTTCCTTTCACCAACCATTAAGTAAGTCGGTGGTCACGTCATGCACATCATAATTTGTGACATGTTTTATCAAAAATAGTAACGTAATCTTTCAAAACAGGTTTTTCGTGTGCATTGATGACTTTTTTTATGTAACGATATAAGAAAACGCACTTTATGTCGTAATGAACAGTAATATCATAAACTGCGTATTAAGTTTAATGAAACCCGTTTTAATCTATCTACTTATATTTTGTTAATGAACAATCGACCAAATATTTCCATTAACTTACGCTTAGTAAGTTATAGAAAATGACAATCGAGTAGGCATTGAATAATTATTATTATTCAATTCTCATAATTATATTATTTAATACCTACTCGATTCTCACAGTTCTATCACAAAAAAACACTTTTATAATTTCTAAGTTTCCAATAACTTCCAATAACTTTCTCCCATTTTGAGAATTTTACGAAGTTTAAAAATAGTATACAACATAAATTCTTAACCCTTCAACGCCAAACCTTAAAAGATACAATAGATATTAACCGGTTTTCTTTTAAACCTATTGCGGGCACCAGCTTCTCACACTTCAGGCCATATATAGTATTTCTCTCAAATAATGTTCTAGAGTTAAATTACCTATTGTGTGACGAGGAAATAAATGATTTATTTATTATTTATTTATATCAACCCTACAAAGATACAATAGATATTTCATTGTTGTCCGGCCACCTGCGTCCACTCGGGCGTTGATGAATTAAATAAAATCAATATCAGTATAATAAATTATGTATTTGTATAGTATACACAATCAGCCCAAGGTTTCGGTTTATTTTATGCGTAAAGCCCGCCAGGCTAATAAAATCAAGGAATTAAATCGTGAATTCGACATAGCTACACAATGGCAACGTGAACTAATAAACGCTTAGACAGTCCTTTCAAATACCGACCTTAAAGCAGACTGTACATTTTTGCTCGACTTAATAAATAAACTGACCACAAAAACTTAACCATCGATGACAATTAAAACATATTAGCAAATCAAATACTGGTTACTGGCAGGAAATAATCAAACGCTCTATTTAATATTTAAACACGTTCTTAAACGACTCATTAAATTATATAATTAGATGCCAAAAAAATTTACTTGGCAATAACTTATGATCACTACCGAAATTCTGAGCTTTTAAGAATATAATAGAGGTTAAAGTATGAAATTGACGATTTAATCTCACACACAGGGACTCTCATATCATCTATGATGTAAAAGATGCTTCAGTTGTTTATTTCGATTATGATCATGACGGCCTTATTCTTTCCTTAACTTTAAAAAAAGTATTAGTAACTCCTTTTTGTTAGCAGAAAAGACCTCTTCCGTAGTAACTATTAAGTAATCTGTGCTCTTACTTCGTTGTAACTTAGCCGATACTTATTTTTTTCGCGTAACCGGCATACTTTACCTTAGTGTTTAAACATTAGTGCATAAAAGTTTTAAAACTTAAATAAATTAAAAAAAATTTAGTAAAGAAAATTAAAATTCTTTAAAACTCTCCATACAAAACGGAAATTTCATAACTAAACCCCTAATACATGTTTACCGTTTTTGAGTTGTGAATTTGTTTTTACAAATGGTTTTTATATTTCCATTACATTTTACAAATTTCTTTTTCATGGGCGCCGGCAGGAGTTGCAAGGGGGTGCGATTGCACCCCCTTGGCTTTGCAAAAATATTTTTTTTTAATTTAATCACTTAATGTGAGTAAAAACTTATGGCGTCGAGGTCGCTGTCCAAATTTTTCAATAACTTTGTCGACAAATAAATGTAGTGTCCTCCTCTAATCTTTTCCTCTGGACACTGAGCATGCACAGGCCGCTTAGTCTATTAGGGGGGCGCAGTGGGGCGCAGTGTGGCAGGATAGGTATAATCTTATATACTAGTACCTAATATATTTTAGGTATAGCAAAGTGTACAGACACATCCATTGTAGCCGCCAGTATTTCTGTCAAAGGGGTGCATCCATATGCACCCCCTGATGCCCATGATCTTTTTAATATTTTCGCTGGAATTTGAACTATTGAAACGGCAAACCATGCTTTGTTTTAGTTTTATCATGTATGTATATCTAATAAGTACGTTCGGCTCCCAAGATTTGTACGCAAAATGTAGCCTGTTTTCAGGAACCTTGCTAAGCCGCTAATAATCTGTCGCTCGTCTGTAAGCTCCCTTAGATACCCACCCATACCCACCCATCAGTTTCGTAGTAAACCAAATGCACTTAACACAATTTAAGTAATTCAATAGCGTGTCACTAATCAATTAGCCAAATAAATATTTATTAAATCTGTTTACGAAGAAATAAAATTATTTTACCTACTTATTTGTTAGCGACAGCTCAGTGGGAGAATTAGAACAACACAACCTAAATAATAACTAATCATAAACTGATTTTAGGCAATATCAAAACATAAAATATTATCAATCTAAAAATATGATATTTGTTATATTTTATGAAGTTATATTTAAGATTTAGACCGATAAAAAGATAAATAAAAGCGAATCTGGCACAAGTAAGCAAAAGTAATAATACAAAAAGATATAGCCCCAAATAAAGTAGCCTATTTTGACCAAGGTAAATGTCAACATTAAAGCTGATCAATCATTCATCAATAAAATCGATATAGTTAATGATGATATCTGGGTATCCGTTGATGACATTGGATTAATCGATTTAGAAACGGAAGCAAAGTCATATGGATATTATTTTGTACATCTTCCGTTTTAATTTTTACGAATACTGATAATGTCGAATAATTTTCATATGCGCTTCAAGATTCCATTGTGAATTACTATCATATTCAATGAAATCTTTTTTTGATATGTTAACTTCACTAATAGGAAATCCTCAGGTTGAATATTTAAGCTCATTACTTTTCTTTTTCAAATCAAAATTTTTTTCTTAAGTAAACCATTTATAATTCTAGTACCTACCTATGTTATTATTTTTATTGAGAATCATCTTAATATTTTTTTTCTAGGACATCTAATTGCGCTTTTATGCAAATCAATCAGCCAAAGTGGCACTTAAGCGCTAAATGCCTAGCTTATGCATACTCTGAAGCCGGTTGCAGACCAAGAACTAAGCTAATTTAGCTTAGCTCGCATAGCTGGGGTTATTTTTCATAGGATGTACTTACATAGTTTGCAGTCTGCTCGTATATGTATGTATGAAAAATTACACCCAGCTATGTTAGCTAAGCTAAACTAACTTAGCCTAGCTTTTGGCCTACAACCGGCATAAAATTGGTGATTTCGTAACCTTTGACACAAATAGGTGACGCTGACGCACCTTCGGATGACGAAACGATCGACAGACGTTGGAAACTCTAGAGTTACCATACCAAGCATCATTTAGTCTATATTCGGTGATAGCAGTCGGATTTTAATCCTTGACTTTACATAAAATGATTATTAATAAACGTTGCTTTATAAGGTGTACGAAAAACTTTAATTAAATTGAAAGGCATCTAATGATAAGATTATAGTTTTCAACAGAAGCACGTGCCCAAGCACTGTTACGTACTAGGTCACTTCAAAAATACTAAGGAATAATCGAACCTGGATCCTTATAAGAATGGTCTTGTTGTCCTAAATCACTAAAAAATACCCGTCCCATACATTCAGTAAGTAAAGAAATTCAGTAGCGCGATTCACCAGGCTACAGCGCCATCTACAATCTCTAATCTTTATCATTAATATTCATATTCATATTCATATTCATTTAATCTCCACAAATTTATAATATTAGTACATAACATACAATGTTAGTGGTTAAAGATGTTTGTATTATTATAAATTCACCTTTTCAAGGTATTGAGATATAATAGTATTAAAAACTAAATATTATATTAACTAGAGGAACCATCAATTAATTATATTTTTATACAATAGATGATCAAGCCACTTGCTCGATCCACTGGCATGATGAAATAGGCTTGTTGAAGCCTCAGAAGAATAAGGTTGAAGCCATTTTGGCCGTGTGCGGCTTATGCTTTAGGACGGTGTGCGGGGAGAAATTTTGGAAGGACATGCCACCTGACGGAAGGATCGATTTTCCGTTCTATCCATCCGTCAAGATGGTGGGGGCGACGCTAGATAGAGGGGACAACTGGGAAGGACTCATAATAAACTCAGGTGGTAGAAAAATATAGACGATTCAAAAGCGCTTAATTACTAAGTTTATTTGAATAAAGCAATTTTTTACTTTTACTTTTACTTTTACTAATATTTTTAAACGACTTAAAAAAAGGAGGAGGTTATCTTTTAGTCTGCATGTTTGATTTTTTTGTTTGTTTTTGTATGTCTGCCGTTCACTCAAGACGGCTGAGCATTAAAATTATTCAAACGTTATTTAACTCCCAAGTTGATCTCATTTTAAATTATGAAAAAATCGGTTTAGTAGTTTTCAAGTAATACTGAAAATACTATCATTTCGGTTACTATTACAATGATGTTTTGTATGGTTGTTCGAACATAACTTTTTTGTTTATGAACCGATTTATATGATTCTTTTTTTGTTGAAAAAGGAATACCTTAAGTGTAAGTAGTTCTATTTTAATTTCATTGACATTGGACCTTGGACTTCGAAGAAACACAACTCCTCAAAATCAAATAGGATATGTTTAGTGATTGAGATAGGTGATTTATGAGAATCCAAAACAGGGTAGGTAGGTGGTACCTAAAATCATACACTTTCTGGAATTGGATTGCCAAAGTACAACGTAACTCTTTAACAACAAACAGCGCGAAGTTTAAATTAAAAAACTTTTAAAAAACAAAACCTTCTTAAAAAACCTTAAAGAAAACATTAACTGCTTTAAAATTGTGGACAAACAACAAAGAAACAAGAAAATAAACGAGAAAGCTACCTAATAAAAGCGTGTTAAAATAAAGCGCTCTAAAAAGCAAGAAATAATATTCAAATCTGCATAATTACTAAGTTAAGTAGGTACGCATATTTGATATTAAAAAATGTCTTATGAAGTCGGGTGGGGCTTTAACATTAAAAAAATGATAAAGCGAACCATGGTAAAAGTTTAAAAACGAAAATATCCCTTGGCCCACCCGACTTCAAAAGAGGTTTTTTAATTTTAGATATGCATTAATAACTTTAAATCTTATTTCTTGCTTTTTAGAGCTGTTTATATTTAAAGCTGTTTTTGTTAGTTTCTTAAAAGTTTTGTTTTTTTTTATTTGCCTCTTTTCATTTATAGATAGGTACTTAACTTTTTCAGGTCCTGGTCAACCAGCGATAACCCCTCTACAGGGGCCTATTCTCCTACGCAACGGCACGGTGCCTGTAGTGCCACTGACTTCCTACCCTACAGTCAACAATGGATCTTTCTACCAAATACCCGTGAGTTAATATAAATAGCTTTTCACATAATTTTTACCCGACTGCAAAAAAGGGTTAAGTTAGGTTATATTTTTCCAATTATTAATTAGTCCCCTCTAACACTGTCCCCCGGGGTGACAACTGGGATTTTTTCTCAGTCACGGGGGTGACGACTGGGATGAAAAGATGTCACCACGGGTGACAGTGTTAGAGGGGACTCCTGGGAATAATTGTTTCTGTTTTTCGCGCGTATCTTGTATTACATATACAAGATGTTTTTATGTAATATTCTTTATTACCTCATATCTTATAAATGGCTAAACGGATTATTATCATTAATATATCGTTAGATTTGTCTTGACAGCCCAAGTGTTCTTAGGTAAGTGACATTAAAAAAACCTATTATTTGAAGTGAAAAAAAATGTTTTTTTAGAATACTGTAATATGGGTATCAAATTAAAGGGCTTATCATAAGGATTCCAAAAAGGTAAATCATGCGTAATATATAATAACTAAAAAGACATAAATAAAATAAAAAAATAAAAACCCGCTTGCATCAAAAGACAAGTCAACTCAAAAGATGGAAACATGCAGTCGGAGGCATAGAATTTAATGATAAGTCAAATCATTCATAATGTCACTTTATACATACCTTCGACTGCATGTTATTATTTTGTCTTTAATATATTTTGATCTTGTTTCCATCTTTTGAGTTGACTTGTCTTATGATGAGACTAATACAGATAGATAATTTTTTTAAATTTATATATCTGTATTATTATTATTTTTATTCCTTGTAAATCCAGTCCAATATTGTACGTACAACGATAATTGTGACAAACAACCACAATAAGATTACGACCTTCAGTTATTTTTCTTTTTCTTTTTTACACTAGAGAACGTATGAAACTCAAATCAGTGTTGCCAACTGCTAGCTTTACCCAGTTGCTAGACATTTTTCAAAATGTTGCTACATTGGCTTTTTTCCACCAAAAAGTTGCTAGACTAGCTAAATGCTACAGTAGGAAAAAGTTTAGCTACAAGTTTCATTAAATTTTAGCGTAGTGTCACCTAATAATAGCTAGATCTAGCTATAAAGTTGCTAAGTTGGCATCACTGCTCAAATAGGTTTTAATATTGATAGTTTGTATTCAACCTCATCAGGCTGAATAATATGGCTTATACCACAGAATAGATATAAGTGCTACTTATACATACATTATTCCAACCGTCTGGATTGAGGGCCCAACAAATTCGGTTATAAAAGTTGTAATTTACGTTTTAGAAAGTTTTGAATCTATGCTTTCAGTTTTTAGAATTTTTTACTAAATCCCTTCTCAGTTTTATTCGCCATGATTTTAAAAATGGGCTCTCAGTTCAGATGCACATTTGTTTATTTTGTAGCAATGACGAACTAGTGGGCACAATAATGTTCATCATGTTTTGTATCACTCATATTGACAAATATTATGTGTGCACTCTGCCATTGTTTGTTGCCCTGTTTAAATAATCATGAAAAGACGAGCTCGAGAAAAGTTAAACAAAACAAAATGAGGTCATAAATAGTTACTTAGATTAATAAATACGACTTTAAGTAGGTATTACATAAATAAACTAATAAACCACTTTTAATTGAATGCCATCACGTTCCAAGGTTTGCTAATATTTCTATTATATTGTAAAGGTATCTTCTTTTCTTAAAATATATTACTCAAGTGAATAATGCTAAGTGATAAAGTATTCTACTTACCTACTGAGTATGTAATAAGTAGCCTACACATTTTGCGGTAAACTCAAGAGACATTGCGAAAACGGCAGGTTTTTTTCTGAAATTATTGAATAAATTACAAGATTAGTGGCTCTTAAGCTGTAGACCTTGCGTTTACTGTGACATTTTTGGAAATGGCTGAATATTATTAATGACGTTTTGAAAAAATTAGATAATCTGAATCGACAAGAATAATATAACTATTGAAACTGCTCACAAAATTTCACGGGAATCGGTTGAGAAATGCGACCTGTAGAGAACAGCCGGACATCCGTAGATACAGCATTCATGTCCAAGCTGAAACGGAGACGCTTCGCTCTCGCTCGGTCAAAAACGTGGAATTAAATAAAAATCATTATTTTTCATTTCAAATATCCCAACGTCCGTGTGGTAATTGCAAATGTGTATATTAGCGTAGTACACTTTGCGTAAACGAAAATCTCTTAGCTAGGTTAAACAAACACAGACAATTTGCAGAGGCAAAATACAACTGGTATCAACATGGCGATACTGTTAAAATGTTACACAATATACTTACATATTTTAATATATTAAAATGACAACTTAAATGATACCAAACATTTTACTAATTAGTTTGAATGGCTATTTTACCCCGTGGTTTTAATAAATTTCAAGCTTTGGGGGACACTCATATGTAACTTTGAATGGATTGTTGATATTGTTATGTTGAATTAAATAAGCCTTATATTAATTTATAAGGCTATTTCTATTTCTATTTATCTATTAATTTATTTCTATTAGTGTGAGTAAATTACGTGAAAAGTATTTTCTTGACTAAAAATATACGCTTGTCGCGAAATTCAATAAAATATTTATAGAAATAAAACACTTTTTACGGATTACATCGTGTATATTATTAATTCAGGTGTTGTTTTAGAATTATTTAGTTTGTATTTATTGATTTTTAGAATTCCCGACGTTTCGACACCTTTCCAGGGGCCGTGGTCACGGGAGGACTAAAGCAAAAAGAGACTAAAGCCACGGCCCCGTAAAAAGTGTTTTATTTCTAATGAACTGTACGCGCGAAAGTCTTATAAGTATAAGTGTAAAATAATTGGTAAGACTAGACTAGAGCATCAACAACAAGCAATTTGTTCTATTTCCTATAAAATTAAGTAAAACCAAAGTTAGAACGAAGAGGGAATGTCCTGCAATTAAAGACATCATTAAAATATTCATCTAGATAAATGGCTTTAAGCTTAAGTAAGTGCCTGGCAGCCGACTTTTATTAAGAACATAATTTACTTTTAATTATACCATAATGTTTATGCCTTCATTAATTTCAACTAAACGAGTTTGTTTAATAAACTTCACATGTTTGTTTAACAAGCAAAGAGGCTATATCTCAATAGGTATATATTATTTAGATTTAATTTCGTTAGCGTTGTGTAAAATATGACATTTACTTTGAACAGGTTTATTCGTCAATGAATTTCTTTTCATAGTTCAAGGATATTTACAGCAGAGGTTATAAAATAATGTTTTTTTTATTTCAAACTGGTGTACTTATAATACTCTCTTACAAATAACTTAAAAAAGCAACCAAATAAGTGATAAAATAACTAAATAACTGGCAAATCTCGCGATCTCAATAGTTCCAGTAGCAATCTTGATTTAAATCAACCTACTCGGTGCTCGGTGGCGCAGTAGTACCTATAGCGCCTGGTCCATCGATTGCGGAGGTTAAGCAACTTTCACTCGGTCATGAGATGGGGGACCAAGGGTGACCAAAAATTTACTATCTCAAGCTCCTCCGTACTTCGGAAGGCACGTTAAGCCGTTGGTCCCGGCTGCATTTGCAGTCGTTAACACCCACCAATCCGCATTGAGCCCGCGTGGTGGGCTTGCGCGTTGTGTCTTCCTAAACTTATCCTTGTTCCTATTTTAAGTCACATCCTTAACTCCTCTATTTTTACCCACGACGGACGGAAAGGATCGGAGGCGCTATATGCATTTGGGGTTAGAGGTTGTTTGTATGTCTATTACCATTTTTTCTCGGAAACGACTGGGCCGATTTCGATGCTATTTTTTGCATTCAAATGGCTTCTGATTTCCTCTACTACTCCTTCTCTGTACATGCTGTCCGTTTGTGCACTTCCGGAGAGTGTCAGGAGGGCTCGTACATAAAAATCTTTCGGCAGCCAAGTCAGAAGACATTAGCAATAAGGCCGTCTTTTGAGTGCTATTGTTTTATTATTATTTATTTATTTATTTCAGATTATAAATCCATACAAATTTGTTAGTAAAATATTAAAGCTAGTGTGTTAGTAAAATTTAAAAAAATCATTAGACTGGACGTGCATGGACATCCAGTATTTAAGGATATGACTATCCACCCTTTCCGCGATCACCCTCAGGAGAGTGTTGGTGCTGGCCCGCACTCGCTCCCAAAGGGAAGCCACGCGCTTTATTAATTGTGTTTTCCCGTTTACCATATGTTCTGTATTTGTGTACAATTAAGTGTTTTTATTATTATTATTATTAAAAATGAAATTCCACTACTTGGCTCATCAAAGAAATCATTTTTTTTTATAATTATAAACTTAAGTTAAAATTGCAATAAGTAAACTTAAGTACCTACCATTGATATAAATGGAAATATAGGAATAATCAAAATAAAGATAGAGGCAGAGGAAAAGGAAGACCACACAAAAGATGAGGACATTATGTATTATAGATTTGAATGTGAAAGGGAATCGAGTAATTGATGAGGTGACTGCTGGTAGGGTAATAAGAATAAGGCATGGTAGAAACCCTTAGGTAGTACTAAATTGGGATCATCATCATCATACTGACATGATGATGATGTGCCGTGTGTCTGAACACACGACACTTGCTGCTGTGCATAGGCCTCCCAAAGAACTTTACGATATCGGTCCTGAAATTGGGATAGCGGACAGATGAAGGAGACGTTATGTAAGATATGCAATGCATCTTATTAGCAGATTTTTGTTTTGCAAATAATTTAGTAACAAATCTTTTGAATTCTTCGTTTATAAGGTAAACATATATTGTAAACAAAGAAATAAAAATCAAAACACTTTATTTATTTATCATATATACCACCGGCCATATTTGAACAATGTTTGTTTGCAGTCATTCAAAGACGTCGTAATATGCGAAGGTACTAATTTTATTTGATAAGCATACAGAAGAGCTTTGTCAATAAACTAACGCTTTACTTCACTAGAATTGACCTAGGTCATGAAAACATACATAAATTCATAGTTAAGTAATAAATGAAGCCCGATGTTAAAGTCTCGTTAAAAATAAAAGATTAAAGAAACACTTTGACACTATTAAATAAATGAATCTCACACTCATTACTTACATGGTGAAATAATAAAATTTATACAAATCATGATATTGTATATCAAAAATCAAATATATTGTTAGAAAGGTAGTTACAAAATACATGTTTTGTTGTTACCCTTCTGTACAAAAAGTCCCATAAAAAATTAACGCAATAAAATTCAGAAATAAAACTATTTGCAGCATATTAGTTGATGAACTTAAGTGCTAATTAATTAAATAAACATAAACATAACTGAATATGTAGTCATAAAAACGTGTTTTAACTTTTGTGTCCAACCAATTTTCCAATCGTAACACATAGATTTTATGAAAATACTTTTTTTCCGACAACTTTGCAACGGTTTCTTTAGTTATTTGGTAGGGCAACACTATGGAGGTTTGTTGTTATATGTCTTGAACTCCATTATGTTCGTATTATCAGCACAAATTAATATCTTTTACTAAGAAAAGGAGAATATAATAATATTAAGTTTATTTGGTTTTTTTACTTACTATAACAGTTAGTTAGAAATCACATTAAGCTCTCAACTACACCACTGCCTCAATATTATTTAAGATCTGATAAAACGTTAAAGACCCTACTTGAAGCCTATACAGAATTTTGTGAATGTTCCAATCTTATATTGTTTTCACGAATACTTGAGGGTGTATTCGCACTATATCAAAGAAACAATATGATTTCCTGGCATTTCAAGTGTCATTATTGTGAAACTGAGTCGATACACTGCGTTGAGGTGAACGTTCTAAGGGCATAAATTACGACCTGGCCAATGTCGTAAATTGATCACGTCTATTTTATCTTGGCCCACGCGTGACTCAACCAGCGTTGGCTAGGGCAGCCGTTTCCTGCGATCCTACGCTATCGCAATTCTAATACAGCATATTAACCTTTCCGCCAATACCTAATGTAGATTAAACCTTAGTGGCCAGGATGGTCAAGCTTTCAAAGGAAAGAGATGGCGAGAGATTACTAGAGAGTTCAACAAAAATAATCAATAAATCTGGACCCAACCGAAGAGCTGGCGACGAGTCGTTTTTTTCCTAGTAGGTACCTAGGTGAATTAATTAACGGTACCAAATACTGAAAGTAATAAAATTAGGAAAATAACAATTAAAAGGCAGCTCGAGCGGAGACAACTGAATATTTTAATGACATTAGAAAAGATCAAAATAAGAGTAAAATACACAGACAAAATAAAATTGTGAATCCTCCTTTGTCGGTAACAGTACCTTATATAAAAAAAATCAAAGTGATATAGTTGAATATTATCATCGAATTACTTACTCGTAGGTAGGTACTTCGAAGTACATCCATCATCAGCTTTTTATAAGTTAAAAGATGAATCTGGGTTTTGTGGTGTCTTATGCGTAGGCTGCAGTACACAGGTCATAAACCTACTATTTTCCAGTCATTGCCATTGCTACTAAAATCACAATAGTATCACAATGTCTCTTGTTGATTTTTTTTTCTGAATTTGAATAAACTGATCAATGCCTTTGCTGGCAAATTCATTCGCTAAAAGGCTTAAAATAACAGGATTGTCATGACATGCGCATAATTCCCATTGCTGGCTTTCCATAACAATCAGCACTACGCTGCCCGCATCCAGTGGCTTGCTGCTACATTCACCAGATCGTCGGTCCATCTTCAAGTTGGCTTACACAGCTTCTTTCAGTGCACGGATGCCATTCCAGAACCTTTCTGACCTCGATTCGAACATTCATTTATGGCATTGGGCATCTTCTGTATGGTGGACATAATATGGAAATTTTATTCCAATATAAGTGGTAAATGATGTGCCTTCCATAAAATACCTGATCAATGAAATAATAATTTTTAATCGACTTCAAAAAAGGAGGTTTTCTTATTCCTGGACACAAAGTAAGGATTTTATTTATTCGTCAGTTTTTCTAATCATATGATATATATAAATGTAAACGAACCCATAAAGATGAGTCAGAACCTGCTAACATCGAAAAATTCTTCACGTATCGAATAAATTAAGACACTCACAAATAAATCGTAAGCCGTTGACACTTATTAAACTTTTCTATGGTAAAATTTAAGTGGTTTAGCTGATGGGATTCGTGCATGCAAAATAGTTATTTAATTATACATTCGAATTTTCATACTTTTTTGCAAGAATTTTTTTTTTTTTTATTTTTATTTTAATAATAGCTTATTTGATACTCAGTGACGTATAAATTGAAGATCCTCGTCTAACTGGCAGCGTAAACAGATGACATAATCATATGCGCGGGGCGCCTGCCTATAGCATGTCACATTAATTGAGTGTATAACACGAGCTCGACAAACGTATATGCGATGCACGCTTGTGCGACAAAACTGAACAGCACTCACTGTAGTGCGAATGCACGCTAATGCGACACACCGAAGTGCGACATCACTCTAGTGCGACAAACGACGCTGTAGTCCGAAAAACGATTGTGCGACAGTCTAGCAATGGTAAGAGCAGACACGAAGACGAAGATGAAGAAGTACGTTTTATGGCAGGGCAGTCGTGGCTTTTTAATATAATTTTTATTTTATAAATATTAGTGCAAAATTATTATAAGTAGTTAGTTTTGGGTACTCATCAAGACCTTTCATTTAATACCTACCATCTAATACATTCTACGCAAAGGTAAAAATATAGACGACCTCCGTAGTCGAGTGGTTTTGTGCACCGGTTTTCAAGGAATTGCTATCTCTGAGGTCCCGGGTTCGATCCTCGGTTGGGTCAATTTAGAAAACGAACTTTTCGATATTGGCTCAGGTCTGGGCGTTTGTGATACCACCGTTGTCTCTGATTTCCATAACACAAGTGCTTTAGCTACTTACTTTGGAATCGAAGCAATGTATGTGATCTTGTCAAAAACAAGAAAAAAAATAGTCAACTGCACCCTGGGCTACCACAACAGGGTAATCAATTTTAAACTTAAATGCAAAGATATTAAGGTTACATTGGAAATAATTGTCAATTTTGTATAACAAGTTTGATGTGTTGCTAACTGTACCTAATTTTAAATGAGTAATTAATACGTTAAAATGTTTGATTGTACTAATAAGAGTCGACAGTGTATCTCGCACTAAAGTGATGTCGCACTTCAGTGTGTCGCACAAGCGTGCATTCGCACTACAGTGAGTCGCTGTTCAGTTTTGTCGCACAAACGTGCATCGCACATCCGTTTGTCGAGCTCGTGTTAACGTCAAACAGATCGGAGATCCGGTGACTCAACTATGACTATAGCAAAGTATCATAATACTTATAGAACTAGTGGCTTTGTAGAGCTGTAGACCTCGCGTATGTGACATTTTTCGAAATGGCTGAAATATTATTTTTTCCCATATCTCCGGAATTTTGAATAATTTTGAAAAACTGAATTGACACAAAAAACATATTATCATAGAACCTGCTCACAAAATTTCACGAGAATCGGTGGAGAAATGCGACGAGGACTGCCGGGCGGACGTCCGAATCTTGAAATCTTTTGTGAATAAAAATATTGTTGTTTTGTTTTGTTTAGGCATAACATCTTCTAAAACCTGCTAAATATGAAAAAAGAATCAAAATTTTTATTACCTACTTAACTAAAACGTGTACCTAGGTAGTATATTTGTCGTTCTATATAGGTATAAAGAACGACAAATATATGCATAAAATGGCTTATAAATAATTTAGACAGTTCATGTATGTATGTAGATGAGGCGCCTCATATATTTTTTGCTATTAAAATATATGCAAATTTATTTTCAATGCAAGGTTATTGACTCGTCAGTCGCTAGTCTTAGAATTGCTAAACAACGAAATCTTGCCAAATTAATGGCGATCTAGTTTTACCTTTACGCATATTTCACAACCGTGAAATCTAATAAATCACAAGAATTCATAAATAATACAGTGGAATTGTGACGGAATGATAAAAGTCACGTCTTTATGAAGAATGGGTTCATTACATAATAATATCTTACTAATGACCTGTCGTGTTAATATTCCTATGCTACAAAACAATAACGCTCATAGTGATCGTTTACGGAGACGCGGGGCGTTGCGCGTCGCGTGCGACGGCGCGGCTTAAATTCAAACATTATGGCGTTGTGTGACTGCGTTTATGGAGAAGCGATTTTACACGCGTTTGCTTGAAATACAGCGGTTGCGCCCGCGGCGTGCTGTCATCCAGTTTACGTGTTGAAAGAGTTTCTATATTTGTTCTATAAACAATGCAATGACTTCTATGTTGAATCATAAATTATCATAGCCTAAAACCGGTCAGTGTGAGTCGGACTCGCCCACCGAGGGTTCCGTACAAATTTGTATGTTCTTAAGTAAAGAGTAAGTATTTTTTTTATTTAATTACAAATGTATAGTATAGTTTTCACATTTTTCACTGTATTTGTAGTATAAGACGATATTACATACCAAGTTTTTACCAATAAATACCAAAGTTTACGCGTGCACGCTGCACGCCCCGCCTCTGCAAAAAAAAAGGCCGACGCCACGCCGCACGTGACGCCCGCCGCCCCGCGTGTCCGTAAAAGAGTGGCTAGCTTGTACCTTGCCATAACTTTAATCATCAGCCAATTTTATCTCCACCCCACAGGCCTTCCTTATGGATGGATAAGGAGGATGTGCCATAACATAACATACATAACCCACCACGCCATAATGTCGTTTGACCTGACCTTAACTTTACCTTGTACCTACAGTATTTTACCTACCTATATCTATCTTTACGGATCAAAACACGATAGCAAGCATTTCGTATAGATTTGTATTTTGATTGAACTGTCGAACAGAAAACAGCTATGGGGCACTGAAATAGATAAGTTAATTAAGTGATTATTATTAAAATAGTGACAAACTGCTTTCTTGTATACCTAATTATGTGAATAAACACTGACTTACGATAAAATCTAGAAAATATATGATTAGCGTGTCCCTTTTCTATTCCCATGGATAATCGTGCATATTTTATTCCTTAAAAATTTGTATTCCAATAGTGATCAAAGTTGAGTAAACCATTTTGAATTCAAATGCAGATTATATTATCCATAGTTCCATACTAGGTAGTTTCTATTATAGTTTAAATGTATGTTAACTAAATATTTGCTAAAAAATACAATAATAAAAATATAAAGCCGAGTATAGTTATGGTAACCATGAAAACCACGACATGGCTGAGAAATTTTATACCACCACATGGCTAGGATTTTTTTAATTTGTATGGAAAATTGCTTATTGACAACCCTGGACGCAAATAGACTATTGTTTTCGATGATCAATCCTATTAATAGGCAAATTCAAAACATAATTTTGGTCTAGGGTTGCCACTATGCAGTTTTTTTTTTTTTCTAAAAACTGTAAAACTGAGGCCGGCCATACTGTACGCTGCACTGGAGATAAGTTATTTATGATGACGTGATGACTACCCCGGTTTTCAATTTACCTTTCCGCTTTCGTCCTGTGGAGCCTGCAGAAACATCTCTTTGGATTTCATCTTACTGGTTCTTCTCGTTACAAACCAAGATTTCCCATCCCGCTTAGGACTTGCGAACCGATGCCGTAGCCTCTTTGACATTCACAAGTGCTTGTAACAGCCTAGACTGAATAAAAGATTTTGCATTTGAATTTGAATCCCAACTTCTGTGAAGTGGATGAAGAATTAAGTATTAGCTTAAAATAGCCCTTTTTTACTTCGCCGTAGTCGGGTAAAAACAAAAGAACACTTTCCAGTGTTCTTTATTCTTCTGTCTGCGGTAACTTCTCTTCTTCTGAGATTTTTTTCTAATTAAGGTTTTGAGAACTTCGTTCGATTCCATAAATATTTGGTGTTAGATTCCATAAACTTTAACGTAAAGTCCAATGCTGCACCGAAGCGCACGCGCAAGCTGTTATGCAGTGGCCAAGCTTATACGTACACATTGAATTAAAAAATATGAATGATAGGAAGTGTTTTCTCACAATCGCGTTACGCTGTGTGGAGATGACGATAGTTTTTTTTCTACATCGCAAACTATTTCGGATTAATTCAGTTAATTAGCGGGGCTTAAAGGTGGTAGACGTGTTAATTGCTGCAGTATTCGGTAGCGGATATGAATTCGTTCGGGCTTTGTCATTTAACTGTAAGTAAAATTTAATATACCTAGTGCTAAGACTACGATATTTTTATTTCCAACCGGCAGATTGCCCAGTTGCCTGTATTCATAAGTTAAAAGTAGTTACACTTATATACTTAAATATATAAAAATGTGCTGAGTAAATTAAGTTGTGAAGAAAAAAATTAAGAACGATTGTGGTATGAAGATCGATTCTTGGGAAAAATATTAAGTAATTACCTTAGTAATTACATTATTTGCTCGAAGAATGCTAATGCGAGGAAAGCTAATATTATGAAATCAATTTTTAATATATCGAATGCATTTGGGCAGTTAAACAAATGACATTGTTAAAATCTAAAATGAAAGATAGATATTCCCTATTATTTTTATTTACAGTACTAGTAAATACTGTTTTAAAACAATTATATTTAATTAATAATTTCAACATAGTGTTCTTGAACCAAAGATGCCGCTTGTCTACACATTATGTTCAGAAAAATCCCACGCATCTTGCCGAGTTCGCGCTCTAAATAAAAATTATTCTTAAGCAAATTTTATGACGTAAACATGTTCAGAATACTTAGTTGTCTATACATATAATTCATGGTTTGTTTGGTTGTTTTTATTGCCATTAAGGTACCTATTCTTTAGTTAAGATACGAACGGTTTTCTGCAGAACATTCACTCTTATGCTGTATCCACGCTGACTGAAACATGGGCAAGTTTTATCCCACCATGGCGAGCTATACAAGTATTGCTTAATTTTGTATTTGAAACTTGCTTGAATAAACATAAAAACGTCGACGATGTGTCTGCTCGGACTCTCCAGTCCTAACATGATCGGACTCTCCAGGATAACATGATGTAATGATGGGTCTCCACCCATCATTAAATCATGTTATCCTGGTACATTTCTTGGCGTTTGGAACCTTTGCCTCTTGTTTACCTGTATTATTGTTAATACTAGCTTGCCGCGATTTCGTACGCGTGAAAATTCGGAAAATACCTAGGGATCCTTTGACCGGGATAAAAAGTATTCTATGCTTTAATCCAGGCTATAAACTATATGTGTGCCAATCCCAATCCGCTATTGCGTAATTGAGTTACCTACTCAATTGAGTTACTAATCATACTCAAACCCTAATTTGAGTAGGTGACAAACATCCGAACATCCTAACTTTCTAACTTTCACATTTATAATATTAGTAGGATATCCGTATCCCGTTCCCGTATTATTAGATCATACAAAATTTGGACCTCCTTGTGTCCATCGTGTTGGATTTCAAAATAAATGCCATTTTCACAATCAACATCGCATAAAACCTTAATAACGCCATCAATATCAATTTTTAGGCTTTTTTACCCGTTACCCCCTAAGGGGTTGATTTTCGGAATTACACGAAATACCTACTACGTGTTTGCTTAAGCATTTGTTTTTTGAAGTAGGTATTCCTACTCCAACGAAGGTTCAATCAAGTCGAAATGTCTATTTAATATTTTTTCCATACAAACTTTGAACCTCCTCCATAACATTCACCCCATTAGGAGTAGGAATTTCAAAATATCCTTCCTTATTCCTTGTATACAACGTGCTAATGAATGAACCAAAAATGACAAAAACCGTTTCTTCAGACCATCAAATCAAACTGAACAAATCGCGAAAAAACATCAGCTATCTTATATTTAAGAGACAATACTTTCATATCTAAACCTGTCTTATTCAACCAATAATACCCCGAATTTAATGTTCCAGATCCTATGGACCGCGCTGTCTGTAGCACTAGGCTACGAACTGCAGGGCCAGATCATCCGAGGCGTGCCATGCGTTAAGAGGAACTACCAGCTTTACTGTCCCACTGCTGGGAACACATACCCTTTGTAAGTATTCACTTAAGAAAAAAAACGTTTTTACTCAATAATGCTTGTACCTAATGTGGTTATTATTTTGACAACCTTCTTTGAGCAAAGTCGAGCTTGTCGCGCTCCTTAGATGGTGACGCAGCAATGTTGTATGGGATTTCATTATAGTCGAGTTTTAGCCACCAGCAATTTCCTTTAAGAGTCCATTATTGTCGAGTTATAGAGAACGGCAGTAATGTAGGGTGTACCTATAAGCTTGACGTAGGTATGCGCCTGTCTGTGGCATTGTAGCTCCTAAACGAATATGCCAATATTGTAGTTTCAGTTGCTTAACTTTAGGAACTTGCCTTTCGCTAAGAAACCTGGGGTTCTATCGGCTAAAAACATTGAAGTTCATGTTAACTGTGTTTTGACAGATGTATGTGATACATTGCTACTTCGTTTTGGCACAAATAAAAACTTACCAAAGAAAAGTATCAATGTATCACATACATCTGTCAAAACACAGTTAACATGAACTTCAATGTTTTTAGTCGATACCGCCGCCGACCATAGAAAGAAAACCTTCAACTTATATTTTTTAAATACCTAAATCCAAAATTATCTTTTTTCAGAGATAAAATAGAAAATTTCATAGATGAGAATAAGGCGTTAATCAAACGGATGTACGGGTCGTTCACAACTCCTGGAGGGAGTCGAGTTCGGAGAGCCCCAGGGGTTCCGGACTTGGAGCCTGGAGACTCCTACTTCAGACACACACGGCAAGCGACCAACACGCCGCTGCCGGACGCGCAGTCTATCAATAGTACAGGCAGGTGAGATTAAGATCTGTTTTAGTTTTTTTTAATTTACAATCTTTTTTTGATCCTCCTTCGGCGTTGCTTGAATCGCAAAGTAAAGGCGTGCATAACTCCTGGACTACAAAAATATGGTCTAGAGCAGAGTTTAGTAAGCCCCAGGGGTTCCAGACTTAGAGACTAGAGACTCCTACTTCAGGCACACGCAGCAAGCGACCAAAACGCCGCTGTCAACGCACAGTCTACTAATAGTACAAAAGTGTTACAAGCTCTAAAAACTTGACAGTTTTCTGAATGGCTATCAATGCGTCTCTTTCTTTGTATAGTAAATAAGAGAGACGCATTAATAGCCAATACCCCCCAGGCAGGTGAGGTAAAGAACCTTGTTTGTTTTTCTAATATTTTTTTTCTTTCACTTAACCCGCAAACCCTTCGTTGGTTAGCTACCATGTATCTAAAGAACCACCCAAAACATTCCGCAACATAATTCGGTTGTTGGAATGGGCGAGACAGTCTATTTTTTTAAATTTAATATACAATAAAACTTCTTCTGCATTACAGGATAGACGCTTGTGAGAGCAAGACGGAGATAATGACGCCGTATTGGGCGCTAAATTCAGCGAGAAAGCTGAGGGCAATCGTGAACACGATGCACTTCGAGCAAGCGATACACCAAGAAGTCTGCAGGTAAGTTATCTACCTCTATGGAGAGGAATTAAAAATAGAAAAAATGCATTCAAACTGCCGTTTTCGCATATAGGTAAGATTTCCTTACGTAAATGTATGGGCACTTGAAACACAATTGCATTGACCGAAGAACATACGGCCGTCGCGCTACCAATGTTTTGGTTTATTAGGCGAGATGTGTTATATCATGATTCCGAGTTTTAGTGTTATTCGATTATAAAATACTTTATTTCAAATTGGGAACCCTATACTTGGGGTGGTGGGATAAGGCTCTAAGGGGTTAAAAAAAAAGTGTGAACCAGCAAGTAAAGTTTACACAGGACAAATTTTATTTACACCATTAATTGCGATAGGTATATGTTAGAAGCTGTTGTTCTAGTATTTCGCAGTAGTAGCTAGTAATTTAGAATGCCCTTTTCAGTAAAAAGTCGACGTCCCGATGTTCCGGCGACTGCGGCTGCGAACAGAAGTACAAATGGCACCGGCTCCTAGCGTACGACCCCAACGACGACTGCGCCGGCATATTCATGGATTGGTTCCTCTTCCCCTCCTGCTGTGTGTGTCGGTGTAACCCTTAATTACAGCTTCTCCTTAAATCTTTTTTGATCTAAATATTTTTTTTGGAACCAGTTTTTGGCAAGTCAACGTGGCAGCCAGCAAGTTGACGGAAAACGATTATTGACTGCTGGAGTACAAAATATGAAACTTCATTCGATTCATAAATTTCGAAAAAAAAATTATAACTTATTTCTCTGGAACCTAGACCGTATTAACACGCCTCAGTTCTCACAACTTCTAATAAAAAGGCCTTTCGATCTGTAGAATGACCGTTTTCAGTGTAATTTTACAAAATGTGCACTTTTACAGTTTAGCACATCTCGGGTGTCAGCTTAAAGCCTCGAATACATCCTTCCGTCGCAGAATGTCTCTTTCGCAAAATGTCCCCTGTTCGAAGAACATCCCTTTCGCAAAACGCCCCTTTCGAAAAACGTCCTTTTCGCAGAATGTCCCCCTGGTATCAAAAAAATATCCACTCTTGCCAAATTTCCATTTTGTTCAAAATGTTCTATGAAACTCAAAAATATACTACCTACTTGGGAGAATTTTTAAGCTACTGACAACACTAAATTGTAATAATCATCAGAGAGGAGGGTACTTATGAAAAGGACATTTTGCGAAAGAGACATTTTGCGAAAGGGACATTTTGCGAAAGGGACATTTTGCGAAAGGGACGTTTTGCGACCAGGGGACATTTTGAGAAAGGGACATTCTGCGACGGAGCCGAATACATTAGAGCGGACAAAATGTCTCCCAATATGACGCGCAACGCTTATCTACGTGACGCTGCAACGTTGCCCAGTGCCCCAGGTACATTCCACGTAGTTGTTGAGCAACATGTTCCGCAACATGTATTCGAGGTTTTGTGCGCGCTCTTCAGCCGAGCTTGCGTTGACCGAACGACTCGTGCAATCTCAGCTCATTTTAACGCATTTTGCAATATATCGCTCTATATACAAGGTGTTACAAAAGTACCCCTAATGCCGAATATGGTAGTTAGGGACCATCAAACTGAACAACTTTTACTATGGGACCAACTCTGAAATCGCGAAAAAAAAATCAGCTGTTTCATACATTTTGATATTTTCGATTTTGATTTTTGTATGAAACAGCTGATTTTTTTTTCGCGATTTCAGAGTTGGTCCCATAGTAAAAGTTGTTCAGTTTGATGGTCCCTATCTACCATATTCGGCATTAGGGGTACTTTTGTAACACCTTGTATAATACGACGCCTTTATGCGATAAAAAGGAGCGACAGAAAAATTCCGAAAAACGTGCATATATCATATATTGTTGATTAAAATTGAAATAAAATTTCTGGGTTTAAAGTTTTAAAAGACTTCCTATAGTGATAACAACACTTACCTAGTTTAATAAAATTGACTATATTTTACGATGGATTGAAAATGTACTGAGTAAAATTTGCTTGGGAAAATCTCGAAGTAGATTCATCTTAAATCTATGTAGCTCTTCAAATGAATTGCTTCTTCAGCCTAACACAATGCTTTAAACTTTTGATGTTTTTTTCTTCCCTCTACCATTCTACAACTTCGATAAGTAAGTATTTCATTACGCTATGTGCACATTCCTGCAATGTATTTGTGCAATATAAAATGGGACGTAAAAAGTCTAGTAAAATTCTATAGGTAGGTATTAAGATATTACCTGAAGTGGTAATAGATGCAATGCAAAAATACTTTACTTTCGGATTATTTCACTCAAAAGTTCTAATTTCAATGTGAATTGTCTGCATATATCTAGCAAACTATCATAGATATCAACATTCAATATTGAATAGTTAGAACCTAATTATTTTATAACTTAAGTAATTACTTTGACATTTTACGATTAGCAAAACTAAAAAATAAGTTGTTTTAAGTAGTAATAAGAATTTATCAAATTATAGATATTATTGTTAATCACTGCCATTGTACAGTTTCATTATATATTTCGTAACAACACAAGTAATACTATGACACTGAATATTACAGTAGTAAATGTGCATGCATGCATGCATGCCTCACCACAGTCAATAAGGCTGTAAGATTGTAATAGTGTCATTATACTATACAACGTGTTACAAAAATACACCTAATGCCGGATATGGTAGATAGGGACCATCAAACTGAACAACTTTTACTATGGGACCAACTTTGAAATCGCGAAAAATAAATCAGCTGTTTCATACAAAAAATAATTACGAAAATATCAAAATGTATGAAACAGCTGATTATACTATATTCGGCATTAGGAGTATTTTTGTAACACGTTGTATATAAGTTTGAATAGAGTACCTAAGTACCTAGATTTTTTAATTAAAAATATAAATCTTCCAACTTTTGTTGTGAGGCTGACATTTATATTACGCTACTTAATTAAGTATTAGCTTAGCTATATATGTAATGCTGAAGAAGGCTTAGAAAATTTCACAAATTAGTTTATAAAATATTGTAATTGAATTTTGAAACGAAGTTAATACTAACAATAACTGTTATGTAATTCCAACCTTTAATGTATATCAATTTACTCAATGTGTTTATATTATATGAAAATAAATTGAGTGTGGATGTAATCATTTAGTTTTATTTACAGAAACAATACATACAACTCAAAAATTCAAAATTCAAAACTCATTTATTCAGTCTAGGCTGTTACAAGCACTTGTGAATGTCAAAGAAGCTACGCCATCGGTTCGCAAACCCTAAGCGGGAGACCTTGTAACGAGAAGAACCGGCAAGAAACTCGTCAAGGGCTGCTTTTTTCTCCCTGTATATTTCATACAGTCGTCAAAATTTGATAAATGAGGTCGGCATTTAAAGTGACGTCATTTTCCATTACAATAATTAACAAAGTTTACAATGGTTTTCAATGGGTAGGTAAAATAAATTTCAACTAGTTGAGAAATCGCTGTCTACTCGATAACATATAGCTAAGACAATCATTGTATGATATGAAGAATTAGCCCAACGAATATTTCAACAAGTGTTTTTAATTATACAAAGTGTTACAATAAATACCAGTAAATTAAAAAACTATCTATTTAATTAAAATTATGTTTAGTAGATAAGCAGGGACAACTATGATGACTGAAGATTGAGTCATGAAGTTTTTCAGTTTGATTAAAATATACAGGGTGTTAGTAGCACCCTAGCGAAAACTTTTAGGGCATAGTCGACTCTTGCTTCTGAGTCTACCTGAAGTGAAATTTTCCATCGCAAAGTTTATGAAAAAGTGAGTTTTTTCCTACCACACATACAGGGTGTCCCAAAAATCAACGTCAAGCCGAAAATGGTTGATAGGCCAGGTGGTGAGAGTTATCAGAAAAATAATTAAAAAAATCTAAGTTAAGTACTTTTCAAATTATTGACATAAATGTTTTTTTTAAGAAAATTGACAACTTGTGATGATCTTTTAACCCTTTGGCTGCTCAAAACTCACGTCGTGAGTCGAATAATTGCGACAGGTGTGCGCGTCGACTCTCCTAGCGAGTCGGACATTTTGGCGGTTGCGCCAGTGCTAACGACTCACAGCGCGAGTCCACCAAAACAAAACGGCTGTGCTCGCAACTCGCGAGCGGAGTCCATACAAATTCTTTGAAAACTGAGTTCAAGATTTTACCCGAAATCATATTTTTTGTGCAGGTACCTAGCCTGTCGTAAATATTAATTGTTTTATTGAAGTCAGAAATGGCGTCGTTCATATTCACTTCTCGTTCTCACTCTAAACACTACATCTATCGCTCTCTCACTCCCACTCATTATCTGCGCGGGTTGTATAGTTTATTTTAAAAACTCGCATAATCTTCACTAGATTGCAGGGTAGCTAAAAAATATACTAACAAGTAGGTACTGAAGAAATAAATCAAAATCTTTAAACGTATATATTATGTTTAAACAATTTATAAATAAATGTTTAAATAGAAGTTCATTAGAACACAATCATTTAAACATTGATTTTTATTTATACATATACAATACGTTACAAAAGTACCCGTAATGCCGAATATGGTAGATAGGGACCATCAAACTGATCAACTTTTACTAAGGGACAAACTTTAAATCGCGAAAAAAAAAATCGGCTGTTTCATACAAAAATTAATTACGAAAATATCAAAATCAGCTGATTTTTTTTTCGCGTTTTCAGAGTTGGTCCCTACTTCTTAACTCGACTAGCATGTTCGCGAGCACAGCTGTTTCACCATCGCCGACTCACGTCTAGAGTCCACGCGCACAATCGTTGCGCCAGGGCCCGACTCGCCTAGTCGGTCCGGTTAGCACACGCGGTGCAATTTATCACTGGACAAACGCGTGTGCTATGGACTCGCCTAGCGCGTCGAGCGCAGCAGTTCACGGTACCGTGCGAATTTAGTTCAGCAGCCATAGTGTTAAGTACTGTGACTACAAATCTTTACTTTTCATAAAAAAAAATTTTGTGGTGTAATCCTCAATAACCCTTCTGTTAACTACAGTCTAAAATTAAAACACATCTGCCTCAGTTTTAAAGAAAATATCACTTTTTTGCCCCACCATGTAGTAAAAATTATTACATCGCCCAACTTTAACTGACTGTACTGAAAAAAAAATGTACTAGGCTATTTCGGCAAGTGACTTTAAAAGTTGGCGTATTTAGTCAGGATTCCAAAAAGGTATAATACTAGCTAGATTATTTATTAAATAAGAAAAAAAAAACATTTTTCGAAAGAAACCCGTTATTAAGCTAATTCTTTTTACTCAGAAAAAATGCTTTTATTGCACGTTAGGCTTTCTCTAAGTCCCTAATTTTCAGGTAAAAGTTTGAGTGAGATGGATAGTGACCTTTTTAGTCAAGTGTGAGCGAGACAGATAGATACGCCACTTTTACCAAGATAAGTGAGACGGATAGATACGCCACTTAGGCCAGTGTGAGTGAAACGGATAGTGACGCCATCTTGGCCAAACAGTGACCCACAGGCACAATATGCATTACTGCAGCAGTACGTTACGCTCCTTCGTTTACTGCGCATCTTTCTGTATTCGTGTTGATTTCGTGCTTACAACTTACGGCTTTGTGTATTGGACTCGATTGCCTTGTGAATTGGATTTGTTATCTGACCGTTTCTGACGACTCTGGCTTTCTTCTGGACTATACTGATCGCGTGATTGTAAAGTGTGACTACCACCATGCCATCTCGGTACACTGTTGAAGAGTATGCAAACATGCACCTCATTTATGGGGAATGCAGATGCAATGCAAGTGCTGCAGATAGACTTTATCGAGAGAGATATCCAAACGCTCAGCGTTATCCGGATCATCGAGTGTTTGTGAATGTTCACCGGTCACTCTTAGAGGGTCGATTTCCAAATCAAATGGCTAGTGAGGGAAGACCCCTCATACCCTACGAGGACACAGTTCTACAAGAAGTCGCACAAGATCGAAGTACCTCAGTACGTGAAATTCAATTGAGGACAGGAGTGTCTAAAAGTACCGTTCACCGAATTTTAAAGAAAAACGAGCTCCACCCGTACCACGTACAACGAGTACAATGTCTTTTACCTCGTGATTACCCTGAAAGAGTTACATTTTGTCAAACGATGTTGCAAAAGCACAGGGAAGATCCGCGATTCTTGGACAAAATAATATGGTCCGATGAATCAACGTTCAAAAAGGATGGTTACATGAACCTCCACAATTTACATGAGTGGCATGTGGAAAATCCACATTTGATGCGAGAAGACAGATCGCAGTATCGCTTTAAAGTGAACATGTGGACCGGCATTGTAAATGGGAAAATTATTGGACCATTTGAGCTGCCGGAGAACTTAACCGGCGAGGTCTATTTGGACTTCTTACAAAACAACCTACCACAATTATTAGAAGATGTGCCGCTAAGCATTTACGGAAGCATGTGGTTCCAACAAGATGGCTGCCCAGCACATTTTGCTCGCCCAGTCAGAGAATTTTTAAACCAAGAATACCCGGATAGATGGATAGGGCGGTCTGGATCAATTTCATGGCCAGCCCGTTCACCTGATTTAAATCCGTTGGATTTCTTTTTCTGGGGAGCCGTGAAAGAAAAAGTTTACTCTAAACCCATTGAAGACATAGTCGAGCTGCGCCAAAAAATTGCGGATGCGGTTGAAATCATAAATAATAGAGGATACGCTCGTTTAGTAAAACGATCTTTTTTAAGAAGATGTAGGGCCTGCATTGAAGCTGAAGGCAAACAATTTGAGCATTTGCTATAAGTTGAATAAACTTTGAATATTAATTATTGCATTTTATTTAAAACTTTATTTAACCATATGTAACAAACAATTTTGTCATATTATTAAAGCCTGGTTGTGGCGTATCTATCTGTCTCGCTCACACTTGACTAAAAAGGTCATTATCCATCTCACTCAAACTTTTACCTGAAAATTAGGGACTTAGAGAAAGCCTAACGTGCAATAAAAGCATTTTTTCTGAGTAAAAAGAATTAGCTTAATAACGGGTTTCTTTCGAAAAATGTTTTTTTTTTCTTATTTGATAAATAATCTAGCTAGTATTATACCTTTTTGGAATCCTGACTAAATACGCCAACTTTTAAAGTCACTTGCCGAAATAGCCTAGTACATTTTTTTTTCAGTACAGTCAGTTAAAGTTGGGCGATGTAATAATTTTTACTACATGGTGGGGCAAAAAAGTGATATTTTCTTTAAAACTGAGGCAGTTGTGTTTTAATTTTAGACTGTAGTTAACAGAAGGGTTATTGAGGATTACACCACATATTGTTTTTTTTATGAAAAGTAAAGATTTGTAGTCACAGTACTTAAAAGATCATCACAAGTTGTCAATTTTCTCAAAAAAAACATTTATGTCAATAATTTGAAAAGTACTTAACTTAGATTTTTTTTATTATTTTTCTGATAACTCTCACCACCTGGCCTATCAACCATTTTCGGCTTGACGTTGATTTTTGGGACACCCTGTATGGCCGAATACTCAAACGTCACTCAACTTTGAGAGGCTCTCAAACATCGTCCTGGCGCATTAAATGTCAAACATACGACAAAGACAGCATGATGTTTGAGTTAAAATATCAAAATATTATAAAACCTCAATGTACAACAACAGCACTGCTGTTGGCTATCGTTCGTTAGGGTTGCTGACATTGCTCGGTCAGCTCGCTGCCGGCTGACGGCATACATGTCTCTGTTTTACATACCGCTTGTTCGTTCGTAGTCGCGGCGGCAACGGCAAGGTCGGGCGTTTGTTGAAAGCGCGCGCGCGCTCTGGCAATGTTATCGAGTTGTTACGCGTACATTGCTTCTCAACGAAAAATCAAAAAATCTCAACTATGCATTTTCGACAAGTGGTTCCATAGAGAAAGTTACTTAACTCTAAGGGTAGAATCATCCCTTAAAGTTTTCGCTAGGGTTAACTAACACCCTGTATAATAATATCACATGTGATAGATTATGTAAAACATTATTAATTATATCTAAAATGTTATGTACAAACTACATACAGTATCGTTCCATGATTGAAATAAAATATTCATTCCTTCTTATCCTTGGCTTTTAGATGTTCAAACTCTTTAAAAACTTTCTCACTTAATTTGTCACCTTCATCATCAATTTGTTCAACAGCTAACACCTCAGGGATATAAAACTGCATCATATTTTGAACCTAATGAACAAAAATAACAAAATTATGTAAAAGTATGTATTTTGATTTTTTTATTTAGATTTAGACGCCATTGAGATTAATGACCAAAGTAGTAGAAGAGCACAGACATTTTCAATTCAAGAATTTAATTACTTTTTTTTTAACAGTGTCTACTTCAATAAATATGTGGGATCAATAATCTTCAGGTTGAGGAACTAGTAACAATAGAGTAGAAAATACCAATAGTGACATAAAGAGAAATGGGGTTGACCTATAAGCACAGAATCTCATTTTTTCATGCATTTATAGAGTAAATGCAGTGCATCAGCCACTATAGCATCCACACTATCATTCTTGTTCTAGCAAAGCAAATGACGTTCCTGCCTCCCTACCACGTAAGAACATTGATATGAAGTTCATGTAAATGTTGCCAGTTCAAGTCTCAATTTTTATGGTTTTTTGTTATTTTTATCGACGTCCGTAATAACGAGACCAAATTTGTCTAAAAAACAAACAAATCAACAAGAAGGCCATAAAAATAGTGACTTTAAGTGTCAACATTTACATGAACTTCATATCAATATAGTTACGCGGTAGAGCCCCTGAGCGACAGAAAAGGATAAAGCATGAAAAAACGGGATTCCATGATGATAGCTGATGTGGGTCTGTGGATGGACCCATAAAATAAAAGTACTTACCCCATTTTTCAAAGTAACAATTGAACTTGGACAGGAGGAACATGATCCCTGCATCTTCAGTGTTAACACTCCATCTTTGAAATCCACAAATAATACATCACCACCATCTTCTTGCACTGTAGGTCTGATTCGGGTGTCAAGCAATTCTTTGATCATTTGTACAATTTCATCATCGTCTTCATTTATTTCTGTAATTAGAATACTAAACAGTTTTGTAACCTGTCACACTCACAATTACTCTTGTTCATTAATCAATCCAGTTCCAATATAACATAATAGATTGACAATTTGATCACAATAACTGCTTATATAATTATTAATCTTCAGGGCAAGGTTGCATTCTACATAAACATCTAATTTTTTTTGTAGGTAATGGTAATAGTACTTGTCCAATTTTTTTCCATAGTAGGTTGAATTAGTTTTATTAACTTACGTGTGTCTCCAGATGGCTTGGCATCAGTTACAACAGGGAGTCCGCTGGCAAAAAAATCCATGATAGTTGCAAATATTTCTGGCTTCAACAGTCTCCACTCAACCTCATCATCTTGTTTTGTTACAGTTATAAATTCAGGTCCAAAAAATACAGCTTTTACTCCATCAATTCTAAAAATCATTTTTGCTGTGGAATGAATACAATTTCATTTTAAAACCATGTAAATAGATACATAATAATAATAGCCCCTTGCATCAGACATTCTTTGTTAAGTTGAGTATTTGGGTTTTGTTTATCTTTTGTAGGTCTGATTGCCAGTTGGCAAATACCAAATAGATACATAGAAAAACAATAATATATCAAAATTTAAGTTGGCATAATGCAAGCAACCAACTGTATGTTCTATATTACGGCAAACTCACGTAGATGCTCACATAATGCTTGTTGTTTAGAACTGTGCACTTGGATTTCTGCTCGAGTTTTATTTTTAAATGTGAGATATATTATTATTATTGTTATGTGATGATTTTAGTGATCATTTATTAATGAGTAAAAAAGGGGTAAAAGTTTTTGCTTTTTTTAAATTAATTTTTATTTAAAATAGATTCAGAATTGTTTGCTAATGCTACTTGACTGCTTTACTGTCATTTTCGATTTACTTTGACAAAGTCCCATCCTATTCCAATTGCGCGCGGATTATAAATGACAGATTGGACTTTTGAGAAAAACATAGGCCACCACTTTCACTCCCACAAGAAATGAAAATCTACATACATGAAATAGCGGGCAAAAGCTAGTAAGTATGTATTATAATATTGGAAATACAAGCCATACCTAATGGGCTACATTGTGCTGCTCCAATGTTAGGAAAATCCATAGTTTGACCTGGCTCCAGTACTTTAGTTCCTGGCATAAACTTTAGGCTGTTAGGGTTAGGGGTATCTTGCGTTTGAATAAACATGGTGCGGCAAGAGCATGGATAAAGTGGAAAACCATGCTGATAATTAGAGACTTGGGTTCTTTGTAATCCAGTGAATGTTCGTTTTTCAATGTACCTGATAAAATTGTCAAATTGGCATTAATATTAAATAAAGAGCAAGAACAAAGTAAGTACAAGTACCTATATATCAAACACAAAATAATACAATAAAACAAACATCCTTACTGAAGTACATTGTTGGCAACTAAGCGGCTACAATTATTTCTTTGCAATATTCTAAGTGAACCGCGTAACATGTTTAGCTTTGTCCTTTTCGATGTGTAATTTGATTTATGTATCTATAATAGGTAAGTATAAGAATGAAATTCTTTAATTTATTTCGTTTGAGCAAGAAAAGTTATGAAATCAGACGTAGAAAATCAAATGCGATGCTACCGACAATCGACATGACGTACGTACAAAACAAACGTAAATAAATTGACAATTGACATTAAGCAAGCTGACACTTTAATGTCAATGTCAATGGGTGCATTCCAGCAGACCAATCGCTAAGTCATTGATTACCACAATATAAACTTAAACCATGGAAAGTAATTTGTTATCTTAGAGCATTAAGATTCTTAATGCTCTTAGGCCGTGTACGATCGTTTTTTTTAAATTTATTTTAAGCACATGGCAACCCTGCTTCGTTCGCGTTCGCCTTCGCCTCACTGTTGCCTACTTTAGCGCGCTAAAAAAGTTATTTGACGTCTAACGCCTAATCTAGCGCTTTTTTAACATAACTTACAATAGCGTAGCGTCTTTACGTTAGAGTTGGCAACACTGTGGATCGCGTTTCGCATTGTTTTTCAAGATTTTTCATTTCATTTATTTGTGAGTTGAGTTTCTTTCTTTCTTCCGTTTTGCCTGTAATGCAATTACGCATGATTTTTAAAATTCTAAATCGCAGTTTTTTAGGTAATTTAGTTTAATTTTATTGTCTTATTCTCAAGAAACAGGTAGGATATTCACTAATTCTTTAGGTAGGTACAAACTTTGTGTGTTCTGGGCCAAAATTGTTTTGTATCTACCTTCAATACAATGTGTGTGTTTGCCGTTTGCCCGCTAGATTTCTCGCAGTTTATCAAATCTCTTAAAAATGTAAGTACCTAGTTTTGAAACACTAGGTTATGATGGTCGGCTAAGCACTTAAGTTGCTGACGAAGTCAAATTGTTTCCAACGATTCATTGGCACGTCCAGACTTGCAATAATGTTTTTTTCGCACTTTTTCAGTGATTGCTTGTAAGCATGGACCCTAGTAAGGGACGTGGTCGAGGCTTGGCCTTGCTCCAAGCCTTGAAGAAGAGTCAGATGATGGACTCGCCTCCACCCTCTGAAGACCCATCTCCGGACGTGAGTCCTGGGCCCAGCATTGCTCCAAGTAATGTAAGTCTATAAAACGATATCACACCTTCAGATTTAATATTATTCAACAGGTTTAGTACAACATTTAACTCTAAATACAGGTATAATGCAATTTTTCACCCTAAAGACAGGTTTAGTACAATATTTAACTCTAAATACTGGTTTAGTACAAGCCCAAAAAACTCACTTTCCATATTGAAGCTCATGTCAGATTGATAAATTAAAGTTCTTAATGACAACATCATGTTTTTCATAGGTCTCAAGTGCAGTTACTATCGGAGGACGAGGAAAAGTGGCAGCAATGATGCTGTCAAAGATGCAATCTAAACCAGGAGGTATGTACAATGTCATTAGACTTTGTAATCAAATTATTTAAGTCATATAAAAGAGATATTTCAGTGTCTATACTCCAGCCATCTTACGGAAATAATGTTTGTAAACAAAACGCGCATTTTTCACTCATAAATACAACTTGGACAACATAGGTAAGCTATCAATGATGTTTTATAAAGATGCAATAAACAAGTACTTATGAGGTTAAGTATGTGTGGTTTGTGTGGAAACATTCCTTCCGAAGTTGGCTGGTGTATAGTATGAAAGTAAACTGTAATAAAAGTAGGGATGCAATGAAATAGGGATGCTAAGTGAACACAAATACTGGATCCACTGGATTACCAGAGTCGGTTTTTCCAGATTGTAATATCTAATTACATTATACTTTAGCACTTCTATTAGAATTTTCATGTTTTAGGAATGACATACAGCCCAGCATCAGATGTCAGCCCTAGTTCGTCTGTAATTAAAGGTGCCGGCAGAGGGTTAAAGCTGCTCGAAAACTTGTAAGTTATTGATGTCTTTTGCAAGTATAAATTATACTGTAGACTAGTGTAGGCGATCGCGCATGCAAAACGAGTGTTGCTATGCAAGCCGTGATTGATTATAAACAAATAAGAAGTGATCATTGTTTGCTTTTCACTCTCTCTTGAGTAATAGTTGGATTATTTTAAGATACTCTGTATTAGTAAATTAATTGTAGTTTCTTGTGCCCTTTCTTCTTGTAAGTTTCTGGAACGGGTGTTAGAAAAATATAAACTATTCAAAAGTGCTTATTTATTAAGTTTATTTGAATAAATACATTTTGACTTTGAATCAAGTTTGATTCATATTGTAAAGAACTGACATTATTATGAAATCTGTGATGTACATTATGTATGTATGTATATTGAATATTAATAGTATCAGACAAGGGAGAATAACCCCTAATGATACCACCTTTTTAACCGATTTTAAAAAAAAGGAGGTTCTCAATTCAACAGATTTTTTTGTATGTATGACACTCAATATCTCCTCGAATTGTAAACCAATTTTCAAGAATATTTTTTTATTCAAAAAGGTATATGCTCAAGATTGTCTCATTTACTTGAATAGCTAATTGATTTGACTTATCTTAAGATAAATAATATTAGAAAAAAATCGACTCACCCGTAGCACCTCAGATGAGATTCGAACCCGCACCCTTGGGATTGACTTATCTTAGTCAACATCATTATACCATATTGTCCAATAGTATTTTTTTTATGCGTATTACGGCACTATTTTTGCTAAAACCCTAAAATCGAATAATATTTTATAATACGATATACAAGGTGTTACAAAAATACCCCTAATCCCGAATATGGTATATAGGGACCATCAAACTGATTAACTTTTACTATGGGACCAACTCTGAAATCGCGAAAAAAAATCAGCTTCATACAAAAATTAAAATCGAAAATATCAAAATGTATGAAACAGCTGATTTTTTTTTTCGCGATTTCAGAATTGGCCCCATAGTAAGAGTTGTTCAGTTTGATGGTCCCTATATACCATATTCGGCATTAGGGGTATTTTTGTAACACCTTGTATTTGAAACTATCTTTCGTTTCCTGAGATTTAAGACAGTTTAATTGAGTAGATAATAAATTTGACTTATCTCAGTCAACATCCTCCATAATATTGTCTAGTATTTAACCTCAAAACACTACCTAACTTCAGAAAACGTAATATATAAATAATAACAGGAAAAGAAAAGAAAAACTTATTACTGATAATAGCTTAAAGCCTTTTCAGCTACTAAATTCAATTACATCTAGGGCACGAAAATATATAGGGAGGTATTTTTTTGTCCTTATTAGAATGGTCATTATCTTTTTATGAACAACTAGCGACCGCCCGCGACTTTGTCTGCGTGAAGACCTTTTTTGCTATCCCTCGGGAACAATTATTTTTTTTGAGATGAAAGGTACCCTATGTCCTTCTCTATACCCCTGACAACGAGTATGCAAAAATTTAAGGTTGATCGGTTCAGTAGTTAAGACGTAAAGGCGTAACAAACAAACAAACAAACAGACTTTCGCATTTATAATATTAGTAAGGAAGTAAGGATGAGATGTGATAGGAGAACTTTATCATTGATTAATGTCTCTCACGAATTTCAAAACTAGTAGGATTTTAGGCAGCTCTTCCTCAAAAATGAAATTAAGTACTCACTAAATATTTGTCAATTTGTTGTTATTTGTTATCACTAGATTTTATATTGTTACAGAAAGGCAGCAAAACTTGCCGACCCCGGTGGTCAGGGCGATGTAATAACACAGAAGATGGCTGAAAGCACAATTTCTTCAACTGTTGCATCAACTGCACAGACAATTGGCAAAAATAAATACTATGTGAGTGCAATAAATATTACTTATAATAAAACATATTGTATTGTTAGGATATTATTTTGCTGTATGCCGAGAGATGGTTAATTAGTAGGTAGTATGAAAACTCGCCTCTCTCACCCACTTACAACGCGATTAATTTCAATGTACTACTGAAGTGACTAACTTCAGAGCGCTTACGGTACAAAACGGCGTAATATAATGGTTAAATTGTGTTGAGAATGGTCTGTTTACTCGCATATAACTTGCAGTAAGGACTAATTTAACTTTAGGGATAATTCAATTACGCACTAGTGTTTAATAGCTCGGTTATGGCAAAAGCGATGTAATAAGGCTCACTAAGAGCAAGTGTTTTGAAAATAGTTTTTTCAAGGGAGCCAACATAACGGAATAGAAACGGCATAAATGTCAATTGTTAGTGTCATATTGATTTTATTATGTCAGTCAGCAACACGTCAGGTTATACAAAACTGTTAAAAATCTGAAATTTATTTTGAACCTTAATATCTTCGCATTTAAGTATAAAATTTATTGAATATGATTACCTTGTGGAAACTCCGCGTGCCGTTGATCGTACATCGAAATTGTATTTTGCGCATCGTCTCGCGTGATGTTCCGAACCGCCAATAAGATTGAAACGCATTGAGAATGTATGGTTAAAACTTAAATAACTTAAACTGCTCCTTTCTTGAACTGTTCGACGACCTCCGTGGTCGAGTGGTTGTACGCCAGTTTTTAAGGTGTCGCCATCTCTGACGTCCCCGGCAGGGTCAATTTAGAAAACTAACTTTTCTATATTGGCACAGGTCTGTGTGTGTGTGTTTACCACCGTTGTCTCTGATTTCCATAACACAAGTGCTTTAGCTGCTTACTTTGGGATCAGAGCAATGTTTGTGATGTTGTCTAATATTGATTACTTGTATTTATTTCCTAACAGAACGAAGTGAAAGACACACCACCAGTGGTCATGAAAGGCGAGACCGGCAACCCAGTGGAGGTCACAGCCAACTTCATATACCTCAAGTTTGAAGAGAACTATGTGTTTGAGTATGAGGTCATATATGAGCCGGAACAGGACTACAAACATCTACGGTTCAAACTACTCAATGGTGAGTTCTGGTTATGATTATGTCATTAAATTTTAAAATATGCTTTAACATTAAACAATTTTAATGTATTATAATAGCTGTACTTATTTCTGTCATAGTTACGAAAAATAATCGTCAGGAAATATTCAGTTAACAGAAGTTCTAATAAACAATGAAGTAAAAATATAATGTTACACTTTTTTCAGAACATCACCAATATTTCAAGCAGAAGACATTTGATGGCACAACTCTTTATGTGCCACATCGTCTGCCGGAAGAAGCAACCAGCTTAACATCGACCAACCCAAATGACAACAGTAAAGTACAGATTACTGTAAGTTTTTATTCTTGTAAGGATCAGACTTCTCAGTTTCAGGATTTTATATATTAAGATAAATAATATTAGAAAAAATACTAGAAAAAATCGACTCACTCGTCTGAGGTGCTACGGGTGAGTCGATTTTTTCTAGTATTTTTTCTAATAATTATTATTTATCTTAATATAAAAATACCATTGTGAATGCGAGAAATCTAAATTTAATGATTTTATATATTTTAATGCTATTTTTTTTTAAAGTCCATCGACTTACATTTTATTGTAAGTAAAATTCGACAAATATGTACATTATCCACCATTACAAAGTAAATTGTTTTTTTATTGAACAGAAACATGTAAAATTGTCACCTGTAATTGTAAATTGTTACTTTTATTGAATAGGGCCCAGATCAGTTGGGTATGTAATATGTATTGGTGATCTGGATCTTCTCCATTCAACTTCGGATAGCCATAATCAGATCACAGCTTAGTCAAGTGAACCAAGGCTTCCAAGTTACCTCGTTTATATGAAAATCGCGTGGCGTTTCTTATTACCCATCAACCACTGTATAAACAATGAGTCGCAAGTTCAATTCTCGAATAATACCTTTTTAATAACCTCCAAAAAATCATGCAATTTTTATCAACTTATAAATCATTGCTGCCTTTTTACCTTTGCTCTCAATAAATAAATATTTGACAACATCACATACATTGCTCCGATTCCAAAGTAAGTAGCTAAAGCACTTGTGTTATGGAAATCAGAGACAACATGAGAGATGGCGACACCTTGAAAACCGGTGTACAAAGCCACTCGATACTTTTTCACTAATACTTAGAACATCCATTTAGTATGACTTTTTTATCTTAGATATTGTTCCGGCGTACTCGTCGTCTCACCGAGATGATCCACATCTACAACGTGCTGTTCAAGCACATCATGAAGGACCTTGAACTGGTCCGGTTCGGCCGCCAGCACTACAACGAACACGCCGCCATACAGATACCACAACATAAGCTGGAAGTGTGGCCTGGGTAATTAACTTTTTGACCGAGCGAGCGAGAAGCGCGAGCTAAACGTCTCTGCTTCTGCTTGGGTAAAAATGATTTCGTATGTACGGCTGTTCTCCTCTACAGGTCGCATTTCTCCACTGATTCTCGTCGTTTGTCAAGACAGTTAATCGAAATAAAAAAAAAATCATGAATTTGGAATATGTTCAAAATTTGAAGCGCCATTTAGCCTTGAATAGATATAATAAAAGAATACTTACCAAACAACACTTCGTGGCGATATCTATTAGATTATTTTTTGAACAACATACAATTTCAGTTACTTTTTATCGCACAAACGCGAGGTCTACAGCTCAGTGAGCCACTAGTATTAACTAATTGTTATGTTTTTTGTAAAGTATTATTTATAACGAACATGTTAATGCTTCAGTATTTTCTGGTAATCATGAATACCCTAGATATTTGGTCAGAGTCTTAAATACGACCCTCAAAATAAGTGAAATAACGCCACACCTTCAAACTGGCAGTATATTGATCCTAATGATCTGGCCACAGCACTAAAGACAAGATCTTACTCCAAACACCTAAAAAGAAAAGACTAATTATAGTCGAATCGGCTCCTATAGTAATAATTTAATTCGAGTAGACGGATGGCTGGAGTCACGCTCTGAATGACAATGATCGAACACCAAATCTGATTAAAGTAGAATATGATTGCAGATTGGGTCACAAGAAACAACAAAATTTGACAAAAAAACTACAGAATACATAATAGTAGAAGTACAAAAGATGCACTCCGCAAAATCATTTACATAAATAGCGACTCTTGCTCCGACACAATAAAGTGAAATGCAGGTCGAACAGCGCTCCCTTCCCTACATTATATTCACCTAGTAGTTGCCTCTCTTTCTATTGTGTAGCTCTTATCTTTTCTGACGTATGAAATTGTTCCGTCCAAACGGACCCGCCGGCTACTTATAGCTTTATACCTAAAGCGCGAAGTGCGCCTGGCCTGACAAAACTGCGCTTGCAGATAAGGCAAAGCATAAATTAGCTTAAACATAAATGCTGTAGGTCGTTTTTTTCATTTACTAGATTTGTTATAGTTTTTCTATCTCGCGAAGTCCGTTCGGCTATGAATGTTGTTAGGCGTGCACATGCACATATTTAGTGTGCGTAACCTCGAGAGCGTCCAGACGCACACTTAGGGCCGTATTTATAAACCGCTCTCAACGTTGAGAGCTATCTTGAGATCATACCTGACATGGTGTTCCTATAAGAAGAGCATCTCGAGTATTATCTCAAGATAGTAACGTTGAGAGCGGTTTATAAATACGGGCCTAAAACAATGTGCATGTGCAAACCTAACACCATTCATAGTCGAACGGACTTAGTGAGATAAAACAACTGTAGTCGGTGCAATATTTGCGTACAGTTTTATCGTGAAGCGTAAACTATTTAGGGTATTCTCCAATACGATGTCAAGCGAATAAGCTTTATCTAGGCATTGAACAATGTGCCTTTAGCCTTTTTGTAATTATTTCATCATCAATTGTTTTTGTAGGTATGTCACAGCTGTTGATGAGTATGAGGGTGGTTTGATGTTGACTCTGGACTCAACTCACCGAGTCCTACGGACACAGTCAGTGCTTTCCTTTATAAAGGAGACTGTGCAATCTGAAGGTGCTAACTGGAAGAGGGTCATTGCTGAACGACTGGTTGGCTCATCTGTTATGACTACATACAACAAGAAACTATTCCGGTAAGTGTGATTTCCCACTTTTAAGGTTGTGCCCCCCTAGCATGACCACTGAAACGCGATACGATAAAGCAATTTATCACGTTTAACATTCAAAAGACAATGGATTTTGACAGTTGAGTGTCGATAAAACGCTATATCGTTGTCTATATCAATTGTCAAAATATATTTCGTGATTCAGTGGTCATGCTAAGGGATCTCTATTATATCGACGACATGAGTATTGCAGTGGTCAACATGCCTTACATGCCAGGTTTGTTTCACGGCTGGGTAGAAATTGAAATGAATTTTAATTTCTGTAATGGGACTGGGTGTTGCTATGTTTATAATCTATATATATTTAGATAAATTAATAAGTTACTGTTCACGAAGGATAGAGAAATAATTGACCACGCAGACGAAGTCGGGGACGGTCCCTAGTCCACCTAGAAAGAAAGCCCCCAATAATGAGACAAGACTTGTATAATATTTTTTATAGATTTATTTGAAATATTCTTTTGGTTTTTAGTATTGACGCCATTGACGATAAGCAGACTCCCAGATCAACATTTGAGAAAAATGAAAAAGGAACGCCTGTAAAAATTAGCTATATAGATTATTACAAAAAAAACTATGGAATTGATATCATGGACTGGGACCAGCCATTGCTTATATCGAGGTAACATTGAATACTTACTATTTATTTTATTGTTAATGATGCAACATATTGGTATTATTTTAATAATGGCATTGATGACATATTGACATGTAAAAGTGTACATAATTCTATGTATTTGTATGGATCAATACATTTAATTCTTTTGGTCAAAAAGTCGATGACTTCAAAAGAAGTCTTAGTGTTTGTTAACTTAAAAAAAAAATATCACTGATAACCGATAATTTATCAGTTAGACCTAATGTTTATTTTAACATTGATTGATGTTGTAAATATTTTAGGGATACAAAGAAAAGTTCAGACGAATCAATAACAGATTTCATGATTTGCCTGGTGCCGGAGTTGTGCCAACTGACCGGGCTGACTGACGACCAGCGGTCCAACTTCAAACTGATGAAGGATGTCGCCACCTACACCAGGATCACGCCCAACCAGCGCCAAGCTGCGTTTAAAAAGGTATTATGCATATCTTATCTATATCATTACTAGCTGACCCGGCAAACGTTGTTTTGCCATATAAACTGATCAATTATCCACCGTCAAGAGTAGAAAATTATTAAAGTACTAATATTGCTTAAAAAATAGGGTTTAATGGTGGAAAAGTGAAAATTTAGGGTTGTATGCACTTATTTAATTTAGATTTTTTGCATTCACAATGCTATTTATTACTAATAGACTATTTTATTATTATATATTACTATATTATTAGATATTATTATATATTACTATTATTAAATAATATTAATAATAGACGGGACCGTCTGAAGTGCTACAGGTGAGTCGATTTTTTCTAATATTATTTGTATGCACTTTTTAGTGCCGGATCATAAAAGTGGCCACTTTTCGCAAAAAAGCTCCATTAAACTAAACGACAGGCTAGAAAATATTGTTTAAGCTATAAAAAGTATCAAAAAGCTTTTTCGGAGTGCACTAAAGTGAGATAATTCACAATTTTGTCTTCATAAGCACTATGTTTTTTTCCCAATGGCAGCGCTAGTGTGCAGACTATGCGCTCTTAACCGACGGTACCCAGATCGAAAGTGGCTTCACGGTGAATTTCATTAAATATTTTGATAATAATATACCCAATTTTAATACAATTTTACGTGGAAAAATATCAGGTTTTCTCCCCCTTCCTACGCCAATGCCCCATGTTAGGTTTGAAGTCTGCGGTTGCCTTCAGAATTGTACCTTTATATTTCTTTACACTATAGTTGGGCGTTCCTACGTTCTACATGAAAGACCAACGTATATTGAACTCTAGAGCCGTGCGATGACGAAGCTCAATGTTATTTCTTTTACATACAAAATCTTGGCACGACCAACGTTACTTGGGCTCCGGACACGCCATGGCCCGAATGTGTGGGGACTGGGGACATACATCCGTAGTCACAAACATTACTATGTGGTCTCATAGCGTCCCAACTACCAAACACCTAACATTTAAAACAAACTAACTTTATAGTGTCCATGTCGTTGTTCGACTGTACTGTACATAATGGTTGGTCGAATCTTTTCTCATAAGTATAGGCAGAGATATTTTCCTTTCATTTGTTATGATTCTTACATACATAGTTGTATGATAGTTCTCATTCAGGTTTTTACGTAAAATATCTTTCTTTGCAGTTTATACAAAACGTCATGAACAATGAAACAGCTAAAAATCGTCTTGCCGGTTGGGGTCTGAGCTTAGCTCCTGAAACGATCAACATAACCGCCCGGACATTACCTCCGGAGCCTCTGTTCTTTGGCAACAACGTCAGGTTCCCCGGGAAAGCCACGGCTGAGTGGAATAACGAGGTGACCAGGAACAGTGTGATGCAGGCGGTCGATATTCTTCGATGGCTGTTACTGCACACTGATAGGGATAAACAAGTTACAATGGTAAGATAATTTTAATATTAGAACAAAAACGAATGGAAAACCAAAAAAAAACAGAGAGTGAGAGAGAAATTGATTTATTAATATATTAATATTATAGTTTCCGCCTGCGAATTTGTCCGCGTGGATATTCGAGAAAATCCTAAGGGAACCTTTAACCAGGATAAATAGTATTCTATGTTATAATTTCATCAAAATCTGATCAGGCGTTTTTACGTGATTAGAAGGGTCCCCACGAAGGGTGCTGCCGCGCGACGCACGGCGTTTGCCGCGTGCGCACGAGGCTGCTCGTTCGGTGCGGACCCGCCTAAACACTTAAAACGGCTGATCGGATTTTGATGAAATTAAAACTGTTCCCGTCCCCGTTCAAAAATGGGTCCCCCTCTCCCTCTCGTTTTAGCGTTTTCTAAAAGTTTAAAAATGTTAATCACTTAAAGTTTGATTTTTATAGAGGTTGTTAATTGTTTGATTGTTTCATTTAAACAAGATTTTAGGTATAATTTAGAAAGTAGCCAAACAGATTCAGAAAATTAAATGCCTTTTTTCCAGGACTTCGTCGATACTTTAAAGCGTTCATGCAAACCGATGGGTATATCCGTCACAAACCCGGAAGTGATTCGTCTACAAAACGACAGGCCCGAAACGTACGTGACAGCTATAAGGAAATCTTTCTCACCGACTCTACAGCTAGTCGTCGCCATATGTCCTACGGCGAGAGACGATCGCTATGCCGCCATTAAGAAAGTCTGTTGCGCTGAAACTCCCTTGCCCTCCCAGGTAAGAACTGTAACTTCAGAGATGTCAGTGCTGTTTTACTGGACGTAATGTTTACACCGCATTTACAGGACCGTTGTAACGGATCCGTCGCTAACTGGATATCGCATCGAATTGTGTGTTTGCTGGATGGATCCCATGGTCCAAGACAAGGTCTGGCATTCCGAGAGTAACACTAGCTTATGTCAGTATCCAGTTGTGCGACTTTATAGTAACAAGTAAAGAATGAAGGATTTCTTCTGTCACACTTATTACATTTTTTTATAGTGCATTTTTATTGTGATTAAAATAAAAAAGTTCAATTAAAGATGAATGAACGTCAAGGCATCGCAATTATACCATAGCTCACTCTTTCTTACATAGGTAATAAATGCTCGCACATTGATGAACCAGCAGAAAATACGTGCGATCACTCAGAAGATTCTGCTGCAAATAAACTGCAAGCTCGGTGGCACCTTGTGGAATATTGCCATCCCGTACAAGACTGCCATGGTCGTCGGTATTGATTCGTACCATGACGCTAGCAGAAAGAATCGAAGTGTGTTTAGTAAGTAGATCGTATTATCGAATAGTCTGTGCGGAAAGATAATCGTTATGGGATTTGTGCTTGATTACCGTTTTTGTCATGTTGACGGCACTGTTACGTCATTCGACTATCTTGATGACTTGATAGATGTCAAGATATTCTTCTTCTTCTTTTTTTGTTATGGCAATCTACTTTCCTCTTGGAAGTAATTTTTGCCAGTGTCAAGTGTTAAATAGTTCAGTGGTAGATATTGTTACAGCTACATTATAATGACGTAACAATGCCGTCAACATGACAAAAACGGTAATCAAGCACAAATCCCATGACGGTTGTCTATCCGCACAGACTATCACACTGATTCCGAAACAAAATAACTATGTGAACAATTGGCTTTTGCAATAAAGGTTATGTTATATTATTTTGTTTTAAATAATTCAGTACACTATGACATGTGGACATGGTTTGTCGGTTATCTTTTCGATATGATATGGAAAAATAATCCATTGACAAAAATACCTCAGAAACCGGGCATAGCAACTTAACCTTACGTCATTTAGTTATTATTGTTATTTTGATGTGTTTTATTATTATTTTCAGCCTTCATAGCGTCGTACAATCAAACAATGACGCACTGGTATTCAAAGGCTGTGTTCCAGCAGAGAGGTCAAGAGATAGTGGACGCTCTCAAGTCTTGCTTCGTTGATTCCTTGTCGCATTACCTGAGAGTCAACGGAAGACTGCCCGATAGGGTCATTATATACAGGTATTTACAACAACTACTAATTTTCGCCCGCGAATTCGTCCGCTTAGACATTCGGAAAATCGCTAGGGAACCTTTGACCGGGATAAAAAGTATCCTATGTACAATTTGACTCGAACCAGATCATATTCTCGGACAGGAATCGAACCCGCGACTTTTGGAAGTCCAGTCCAATGCTCGTAACACTGAGCTACCGAGTCACTGGTGACATCATCGAATTTCTTCTAGTATATCTTACTCTTACGCTGCAAGCCAGCGTTATTTCATCAATGTGAGGAATTATCTCGATATTAAATTGAAATATCTTTCCCGACATTTGACAATTGACGCGTCTTAACACAAAAGTTTGCTGACGGACGTATGTCTATAGGACGCAGGACAGGTTAAAACTAGAACCTATTGTCAAGTGGGTATATTATATCAGTACAAACATTTATTGTATTTGTATTGAGTAATTAGTTACACCGCTGCCACCTACCGCCATAAAGAGCACTAAGTTCAAAAAATATACAATTATACTCGATACGAAATCGATTTGAACTCGATAGTTTTTTTACTATTTCTTATGTTATTCCAGAGATGGCGTTGGCGACGGTCAATTGAAATGCGTACAAGATTACGAGATCCCTCAAATGAAAATTTGCTTCTCCCTCATGGAGGTTTCGTACCAACCGACTTTGACGTACATTATCGTGCAAAAGCGAATCAATACACGCATTTTTATGAAAGCGGGGAGTGGGTACGAAAACCCGAACCCTGGTACTGTTGTGGACCATGACATTACGAGGCGTGATTGGTAAGCGAATTTATTATATTAATGAAATACAAAAAAAAAACAATTTTGAACCGTTGTGTTTGTCTTGTAAGTTTAAAATTGATTGAGAATATTTGACATGTTCTGGTAGCCCAGCGTGCCGTTGAAATAATAGTAACACATCGGTTATCCAAATATAAAAAAATGCAAATGAAAATACCTTTATCTTGGGTGTTAAGTTCCAAATAACCTGACATAGGACTATCTTTGACCTCGTAATTCTTTAATGATTGTATGGTTTGTATAAGTTCGTATTTGATCTTGAATGTCGTTTGTGACGGTTGAGATTTGTGCTTGATGTCACAAAATTATTTTATTCTTCACTATAATAATACATACGAAGTCATTGGTAATTTCTTGCTCGATAAATGTTATTGTAGAGAGATTGGCAAACTACTTATTCTAAAGATTTTAAGAATAATACAATTAATTTTATTTAATGCCCGGGTTAATGGTTATTAATAAAAACACATTAATATTTCGTTACTCGAAATAAGGCGTAAAATATGGCAACACTTCGTTAAAAAAAATTGTCAGTGTTAAGTGTCACTGTCATTGAGTTCTACTCTGTGCTGTTATTGTTGTTTCTTGGTTGATTCAATCAAATACTATAGAAACTAACTCAGTAGAGTTTCTATAGTATTTGATTCAATTGACTGACAGCACGAAACAAACGAACAACATCAAATCAAAATGACATCTTCCGCATCGATGAATGTTTAATGTGTTTTTGGTTTTTGCTTAATGTTCCTTCCAGGAAACAAAGCGATTTTAAGGAAATTGAATAACTAGAACTTGTTTATCGTGTTTATCTATTTATTGGTATACTGTATAAAGCCGTGGCCCAGACCTCATACATTTTTGGACATCACCTTTTTATGATACATACTTGAAAAACTAAAACTCCTCATTTCTACCACAGGTACGACTTCCTTATAGTCTCGCAGAAAGTCAATCAAGGTACAGTAACACCCACACACTACATAGTAGCACACGACGACAGCGGCATGACGCCAGACCAGTGCCAAAGGCTTACATACAAAATGTGCCATTTGTACTACAACTGGCCTGGCACAGTCAGAGTCCCCGCCCCTTGCCAGTATGCCCACAAATTGGCATATCTAGTCGGCCAAAACATACATCAAACACCCTCCGACGACCTAGCAAACAAACTATACTTTTTATAAGAAAACCAACCTTCTACCTCATAGAATTAAGACTTAAATACTATAATTGATTACTATGAATAAAGTCAGCGAACCTTTGTGGTTCCTCTATTTTTGTACGTTCCATTTTGAAATTATCATTTAATTAATAATAATTATCGTTGTTATTTAGTTCTTTGTAAGGTTTCGAAATTAATTGATCGTAAATTTAAATCACACCATCATTTAACAAAAATATCAAGACAAAAAAATAGTAGGGCTATCTTTTACAGAGGATAGCTTATTGAAGTCAACCATTTAAAGATATAGTAGAAGAACTCTTAAATTTACGATCAATTAATAACAAGAGTTGCCTAATAACTGATCCATAGTAGACATGTCGTAGGCCAATCGTTGAACTGGGCCAATCGAGATCTGCCTGGGCACATCATGATACGCCGGCATTTCATGATTTTCCGGTTTCATACCGCCATTTCATTCAAAGCTTAAGGTTCGACCAATTGGCAAATCGCAGGCAGATAATATTCGACTTTAGTATCCGGTACGTAATACGTAAAAATCCTGTATCTGACGCTCGTGATTAGCTTGAAAAATATTCTTTTCTCCAATTAACTGACTCATTATTGCTTTTTTAATCACAGTATTCGATTTCGTGTGATGCCGCCATCTTTGTTGCACGTAAACACAAAACTGACAGAGCCTAAACAGCACCACCAGAGCGTTGCGAAACGGATCTATTTAAGAGACTAGTTGGGCAAATCTATAATATATTTATTACTATAAATCGACAAATAGGTTGCTCTTCTCGATCTGCCCAACTTTGTAATATCATGATCTGCCCAGGCAGATCTCGATCGGCCCAGTTCAACGATTGGCCCACGACAGACAAAACTTTAAGGCCGCGTACGCACCGACAGGTGGCTTTCTTAGCGCATAGTGCCTACATATGTATGTATTTAGTAGGCGACTAGCCTAGCCTAGCGACCAGTTGCAAACATTTGTGAACGTTCCTTTTACTTCAAAACATATCCAGGCGATAGGCGAGCCACTTGTCGGTGCGTAAGCAAAGACTAAGGATAGGTTGTTGAATTCGGTCGTACGTAAGTCAGTTATGAATGTGTTCTTTTTTACAACAATTAAATTGACAATACAGGGTGTTACAAAACAGCCCGCAATGCCGAACATGGTAGATAGGGACCATCAAACTAAATAACTTTTACTACGGGACCAACTCTGAAATCGCGAAAAAAAAATCTGCTGTTTCGTTGTCGCTGTTAATTTTTGTATGGAACAGATGTTTTTTTTTTTCGCGATTTCAGAGTTGGTTTTGTAACACCCTGTATACAGTGAAAACTTCACTCGAGAATGTATGGCAAAGAGTAAATTTTACAGATTAAAAAACATCGTTTTGTACCGCAAGCGTTCTGAAGTTAGCCACTTCAGTTGTACATTGTCAATTTAATTGCATTGTAATTGCAGTTTGCATATACGACATTCGAATAAAAGTAACTGATAGGAACAGTCCTTTTAGTAATAAATAGATTTTGTAAGTGATTTTACTGTTGATTTTTGAATTGATTAAGACAGTAGAGTATATTGTTTACTTTGTTTTTATAAGTATACGTATACGTGTTTAGTTATAGTACCCTTTTTCGAAGGCTACAGGCCGCGACGTGAATTCAAGCGTCAAATGTAATACGTCACTATGGGTTATTATCTAAATGCTTACGAAGTCTGCACGACTTACTAATGTTTGGTCAAAAAACGTTTCCCAAAATATCACACCGTAAACTATTTTACGCAAATTTTTATTTGGCAAAAAACATTTGTCAAAACAACTTATCGTAATTTTTCAGTTAGCAAAACTCTTTTTGGCAAGTTATTGTTTTGAAAATAATTACTTGGTCAAAGTTTCATTTTACCAAGTATCATTTAGTCAAATGTATCGTTTGGCATAACATACTCCGGCAGTGTGTGTAAGAGACAAGAGCAGGGAAGTTTTACGTATAAAAACGTCGCTTCTGGCGCTTCGCCGGCCGCTGTTGCGGCACGCTCGAACGGATCGTGTGTTTCCAGTCGTAGTTCTAACCTAACCTAACCTAATGAACTCTTTAGGACTTTTTTCATGGCGGTCGGGGGGCCGCCGCCCGCCATGAAAAAAGTCCTAAAGACCCCCCGACCCCCGTTTTTGTGTCGCTTTTGTGCCGCCTTTATGTGATTACACTATTTTTCGAGCCCCCCGAGCCCCGCTATAAGTCAAGTGTCTGAAATAACAATTTGAATAAACAATTTTTTAGAATATAATATTTGCCAAAATAAAACGTTTGCTTAATAAACATTTGACTTAATAAAACTTGACAAATTAAAAATATGCCAAATGATAAATTGACCAAGTGAATAAAAGGCGAAATGTAAATTTGCTAAAGATGCATTTGGGAAAATACGTTTTTTGGGAAGTGAAAAGCCATCGGTCATTTATGTATGAAGACTGGCATACCTACCTGTCCGCCATTTTGAAAAAAACCGGTTTTGGAGGCCTGTGCTAAAATGGCGGACAGGTTGGTATGCCAGTCTTCATACATAAATGACCGATGGCTTTTAGGTCTTGGTTAGATCTTCATTTCATCTTAAAACAGCAATATCTAGGAAATTACTCATCCTAGACTGATGGTGTCTTTGAAGAAATTAATGGTCTTGGTAAGATCTTCATTTCAGATGTCAGCTGTCAAACTTAAAACAGCAATATCTCGGAAAGTACTCATCCTAGACTGTAGGTGTCTTTGAAGAAATAAAAGGTCTTGGTAAGATCTTCATTTTAGATTACCAGTGCTTTAAGTTTGACATCGGAAATGAAACAGTGGCGGTACCTCCTTTCAAGCCCAAAAGTCCGGCTTGCCCTAACAAAATCTTATTTACACTACTAATAAATCTCAATGAAATTTTTCAAACAACTGATCGATAAACATGTCATTAACTGCATAATATAGCCTTATATAGCGTATTAATCGAATAAGACACTACATCTTACTCGCACTCGTTGGCTTGCAACTGGGCTTCGCGAATTCACATATCCGCACTCTTCTAACATTAACGAAACTGGTACCCCACTACATACATACTACTGTATGTATCTATAGATTCTATGGGAAATGCACAATCCGAGCGAAAGCAGGCTTGCGAAGGAAGTTAGCCGCAAGTAGGTAATGCACGGCCGCTCGGCCCTTCCCGAGATGGCACGACAGCACATCGTCGTGTCGTCTCGGGCCGGGCAATCAGGCCAATGGCTGCGTAGCGCATACAAACGGACTAATCAGAAGCGATATCTAGCTTGCGCTTGCGCGCGGCTCGTATTATCACCTGTGTGAAGTAGCAACCTAACTTAACAACTAACTTTTAACAGGTTGTTTTGTTTTGCTTGCAGTTTGAGCGAATGTTTGATTGATAAAGTTTTCTGTTTTGCATAAATTAGTATTTTTCGTTGTACAAAAAGATGTCGGAGTTCAGATGGACGGCTGATGTTGTGCCTTATGATTGTGAAGGATTAAAATGTGTAAAAGTTTTGATCGGCAAGAGAAAGGATTCATTAAATTCATTGAACTTTTTCGAAAAAAAGCAACTCATATTTTCAGACAGACCTACTCTAGTTTTTTGTATTTTGCAAACTAGTAAGACTCACAAAAGGGAATTCAGTAGAAATGTGTACAAAATTCGTTGGATTGTTGGTTGCTCTCATTTCAATAAATTATATTGTTGGTAAGTATTGCATCTTTTTTTTGAACGACAAGAACGTTTGGAATACCTCGGGCTATGACGATTTCAGTAATTTAACTGGTGCGATTAAAAGGCACTCGTCAAGTCAAGAAACGAAGAATGTTTTTTTTTGAGCTTTTGGCCTTCGGGCTTGCCCTGATCTCGGATCCTAGGCACGCCACTAAATGAAGATCTCACCAAGACCTGTAATTTCTTCAAGGATATCATAAGTCTAGGATGAGTACTTTCCGAGATATTGCTTTTTTAGGTTTGACAGCTCTCATCTGATATGAAGATCTCACCAAGACCTGAATTTCGCAAAGACTTCTATGTATATACTACACTAGACAGGCTGTACAGTACCGAAAAATTGCTCATTAAGTTACGGTGCATGCTCCGAAACTCCTTTAGTCTATTTCGTGCGACCGAGAGAAACAGTTGATGCGCCGCGAAAGTTGGTTGTGACACAATTTTAGTTTTGAACAGCTCCTCTATGTAATTGCAGTCATTGGAATTTCGTTATCGAAACCTTTGGTCAGCATCCCTAATTACATTAAAATGACAGCTGTCAAAACGGGCCTTTTATATTTTGGCAAACTATAATCGCCCGTCACGTTTCACGCCGCGTGCGCCACCGCGTTCAAGCAAATGCGTGTAAAATCGCTTCTACGCTCTTATACATCGCCATACGTTTGCATTTAGTGCGGGCCACGTCGCCTAATTGGACATATATGTTGGGCGCATTTGCCTATTCTGAATGCTCTAAGATCTATATAAACACAATGTGAGAATATTTTATATTTGTTCATAATATGTATGCATTGTTTAATATTTTTGTTGTATCATAATAATGTATCGACCGACGTTCATTCTTATTTCTTCAATGCAATTTTTTCCTTTTATGCTTTAAAATAAAGTTAAGGTACCTTTTTTTTCCACGAAACGAGCTCCCAAAGAAAATCAGTCCGTGTGCATATTGCTTAATGCGCGTGAGCCTAGCCAATAGCCAAGCTCTAGCCGCGCGAATTGACCAATGAGCTGCTAATATTTTGTTAGCTAATAATTCGATTCGTGGGACGGAGTTTAGTAAGTATTATTCGTGAGGGAAAATCAAGTAAAGACTTACTATTTTACTATGTTGCGTCTGAATCTCTATGTCGTCGTGCCGTGTAAAGTATTAAAATTTATGTAAAAATAAGCGTAACAAAGTTCTGTTCTAATTAAATTTGTTTAAAAGTTATTGTTTTTTTTAAATTCCCATTTAGGCTTTCTGGCTAGCATAGAAAGCTTCGACAATAGGGAATGTCTTTCTGTAAAACATACATTAGTAATGGGCATAACAATAATTATTATAAAAATAAAGTGCGATAAGAGCCAGTTTCTTCTTTCAAACTTTCTTCATCTTCTTGGTTTAATTTAAAAATGGAACAGAATTTGTATGAAATTATCTGTAAACTGATCCGGAAAAAATCGGAACAGCTTACGGATGATTTCCTTTTTAGTATCACCTCAACACCGACAAGTCAACCCCGACAACTCAACTACGATAAGTCAACCCCGACAACTCAACCCGATAACTCAACCGTGACTACTCAATCATCATTCACACATTTATCATTCGTCAAATCTTTCACTAGGCCACACAACTATTAGACGAATAAAAAACGTTTAATCCTTGAAAAAAAAAATCTTCAAAATTTGATCTAAGACACGGCCTTGCAGTTGCAGCTTTACACATACTTTTGGTGGTAATAAGTATAGCAACAGAAATCTCAGTAGCTTAAGTTAGGTTAGGTTAGAACATGACAAACAATGCACGAGCCGAGCGAGCGAAGCGAGCGTGCCGCGGCACTGTCAAATCTGACAACATTTTTGAATTTAAGGTGGCCTTAACTTTAAGATTCTTTTGAGTTTGATTAACTAAAAGATATTATTACATTTGAAAAGTCAGGACTCGGGAGTCATTTCATATGTGCCTATTTTATATAGGGATCATAATGATATAAGTGGATTGGTGGTTCGTATCGAACACGCCTTGACGCAAAGTTTTTGCTTCTAGAAATTAATTGGACATACTTATGTATGTTGTATCTTTAGTTATTTACTAAAAGTAAAGGTTCTTGAATGCTTTTAGTCATTAGATAAAACACCTTTGACAATAATATTAATTAAAAGTGAAGAAATGTTCCTTACAGTGATATGCTACAAGGTGTTACAAAAATACCCCTAATGCCGAATATGGGAGATTGGGACCATCAAACTGAACAACTTTTGCTCTGGGACCAAATCTGAAATCGCGAAAAAAATTCAGCTGTTTCATACATTTTGATATTTTCGTAATTAATTTTTGTATGAAACAGTAGGGGTATTTTTGTAACACGTTGTATAGTAGGCACACAGCGTTTATCTAAATATGGACGTCAAATTTATGTTTTATCTAACTTAAGGTGCATCCCGTACCGAAAGTGGTGCACTCGGACGTTTTAATTTAATAAGATTTTTTATTTTACAAAAAGCAACCCTATTTCTGTCCATACAATAATCAAGAGAAAGTTTTCTCTTTTACTATATTTTCTTATCATTACTGGCTCTAAAGCCGTCATATAAATTAGCAAGGTTTTATTATAATACCGGAAATGTTTAGTCAATACAATATAATAATGTATTCCAGCACTATTAATTATTATTAATAAAAACACAGGGTGTGTTGTGTCTAAACGACCAGTACTTAATTGTTAATAGTATTTTTTAAGTTTTGTCTAAGCGAAAATGATCAAGTGAAGTTATTTCTGTTAGATATTAAAACTACCTTCATTAAAATTAATCAATTGTTATAATTTGATTTACCATCGTCATGCGTGACAATAATTTAAGTTGCAATCTTTTACGCCCACCGTATTCCAGAGCTAAATTTAAAGTAATTACTTAAGTATTTGTTTTGTTTGTTAATCTACAAGACGTGCTAAATATTAAAGAAATAAACAATTGAGACAATTGATAATCGAGTTATAATTTAACATTCCTTATTATTTTTATATAAGTAGGTGTTTATTATAGTGCAATTGTACGTTTATATTATCTACATTGTTGGTCGTAGCACAAAATAGAGAGAGGACAGAAGTCAAGCTTAGTACCTAACCATGGACCAAAGATAAGGCTAAGTTCATAATGAAAGCGCGGTACCGTGCGTCGTCGCGCGATAATAGCAGCATGCATTCACATGATAGCGTATGCACGCGCGGCAGTTTGGCATCAACATTTGGCGTGGAGGAGGCATTCATTGAGAAACCGCGCGGCTCAACGGGTAGATACAGGTTTGTAGATTTTGAACCGAGCGGTGCAAGATCTTGCGCGCGTTTAATCTTGCACCACGCGGTTAGCAGTTCCGAGCGGCTGATACTATGCGCGCAACGCACACACACTAGACAGCTCTCACTGACCGAGGACAGTTTGTCACGCACTCGAACTCGTTTTGAGATTGGTCTGAGATTCCGGTTATTCCGTGTCGGTGTGAGAGTGTGGTGAGAGAGTGCGTACGTAGCTTGACTTCTGTCCTCTTTCTATTTTGTGGTCGGTTGGTAGCGTCGGTAAATCATCTTACCGAGTTACCCCCTTACTTACAAAAATTGTATTCCAAATGTATAGTTACTCTCTGTCATACTATTTATGTTTGACGTTAAAAAAAGGGACAAAACACTTTGAACTATACATCTGCTATACTTTTCAATCTTAATGTATTAGGAAGGGTGTCAGAATGTAAAGTTGCAAATACTCACAAATCTCCTTACCGTTCGTTCACACAGCGATTCATTTTACAGAACTGTTTTTAATGTATCTGTCGTTACTGGAAGTAATGTTCACACCCTATTTACAGAACCGTTTTAACTGATCCGTCGCTACTGGATACAGTAACAAAATAGCGGATATAAATACGGATGGTGTATTTACTGTATCCGAAATACTCTGTTGTGTGTGAACACTCATGCAACTGCATACGCCATCGCCGAACGTATGCGTATCCGATATCGAAAACGGACCTGTAAAACGTATCAATATTTTTACTGGATCCGTTATACTGTGTTGTGCGTGAACACGCAATACGCTGCGCCCACTTAGATAAATAATTTATCCATTTGTAGATATAACAAAAATATTTTAAGAAGTTACATATTATTTGTGCTAATAAGATCTATTGTTAAAACATATTGAGACGTGCGCTTAAAAGTCATCGTTGATCGAAAGAGAAACAAAATGTGTTTCGTGAACATAAACAGCTTTCGATTACGAGTGACCTCTATTTGTAGACAATTTTGCAAATGAGGACTGAACTAATCCGTGTTCGAAATATTTAGACCTAATTAGATGCAATGAAGTCTGCGCCGGCGGCTAGTTTTGACAGGAGACGCGCCGCGCATGCGCTTTAGACAGATGGGAATTAGACAACCAACTATCGAGAACCTTGCACTCTGCAATTATCCTTAATGGAAAACTTCTAATGATTTACAACCTATTGCTGGCTGCTTTTAAGGGAACACACGTTACTTGTTCTGCCTGTCTGAAATGGATGAACAAACTAATCTGAAGCACAATTTTCGAGAATTTGAGACTTAACTTGAAGGGTAGACACATCTAAGTGGTCCACTATTACTCACGATTCTGCAATTTGAAATTGGTGGGAAATTCTTTTCGTTAATTTTTGCGTCTCTAAGATTATCGCCCGTCAATGGAGTTTTTGGAAATGGAATTAAAATATTTTAAGACTGTAGATTGGATGGCTTTGCCGTTTTAATTCTACAATTTACAAGAGATCGAGGTAGGTATGTTATTAGAGAATTTACAATAAAACGATTATGCTTATTATTTAAATGATTAAGGTATTGTATTGGTTTAGGTATTGGTATGTTCATTTAATGCTCTTTTTTCAGTTGTGTTGAAGTACATACCTTGGATTGGAATAGAAATAATGGCGTGGTAAAAATGTAGAGTGCATCAAGGACCAGCATTGTGCTTCTTGTCTTGGCGAAGGTACGTATAAAAAAAATAATTTCGACCGACACTTTTCTTATCTCTGTAAAAACGCTGTCATGCCAGCAGCTGTTAAATTACCTACCCACGAGACTTGTCTTTAACTACTGAGATGGGAAGAAAGAGCCATGTTACCTACTTACCTTTTTCTATAATTTAAAAATAGCATTGTGAATATTTAAATGATTCTTACTAGCTATCTTTTATTTTGGTATAGTAGAGTAGGTAGGTTGATGAAATAATTTACCTAGCCTGGGAAAATGCTCAATCGATTTTAGCTGTAGCTAAAACCTACAACATAACCTTAAATTGTTAAGTAGGTATAAAATAAATTGTATCGGCGTGTATCCTGCAATTTGAGGAACAAGAGCTTAGGGCTGGGTGTGCAAGCGTGGTGCTACGTCGATAACAAACTTCTAACCCGTGGGCTGACGTAATCTATGTCGGTCTCCACCTCGGAGCAAACTGAAATACCGACACCGTGTGTGGGTGTGCTGCGTTTAACGAAAGAGCGGCAGTCCATCAGGCGGGAGAGAGAGATGCCGCTATACCGAGCGAGCGGGACGCACCACTACGCAGCCCGTGGGAAATGCACAGTAGTGGTCAGATCAGACTGCGCGCGCGCCGGCCCAGTGCACGTATTATTGTATAGGAATCTTGCTTGCTCATAACAGCTTATGCGGCTCTACCACATGATCCGACTACAATTTTATTCCTACAGAATAAGATTCAAATTCAAGCTGCTTAATTCAGTTTTATAAGATGATGATCTTTGGGAATATGTTATATAGGTAGTTGTGCGAGTATAATGCGTTGAATTTTTTTAGCGATCGATTGAGGTGGTTTCTGCGGTGGGCTTCGGTTGGGATGCAAATGTGGTGTTTATGATGTTCGCCGGCACACGCCTAGCAAAAAGCAAAAAATCCACCATTAAACTCGCAAAAGCGGATGTTTGAATTTACCTACCTACTTTGTTAGGTGATTGAACGGATTACGAACACTAATCGTTTGTGTTAACACCGTGACGTTAACTATAATAAAGTGATGTCATGTAATGTAAAGTACCTACACAGTATATTTGTATGAGTTTTTTCAAATATATATACTGTGGTACTTAGTATAATTTAATCTGCGGTTCTAAATAAACTTTTTAATTTGTAATATCGACACAAGAAAGATAAATCATAGACCTAAGGAGGTTGTGTGTGAAAGGTCAAAAATATTCGGCTCATCTAAACTTAAATTTCATCCGAGACAATAAGTTCCTTTATTTATGTATTACATGCGTCCAATCTCTTTCATGTTAGTTAAGGACAATAGTGTTTGAAAGCGGAGGGAAGGCTCATCGGATACATATCTTAATTAGGCCGCACATGGCGATCAACGATTCTTTTTTTTATCTGTTGTTCCACCGTGACGAATATTTGTATAGACATACCCAAAACCATTTGCCGTCTGTAGGTTAAAATGTTACTTTATCTTAACGGAATAAAGTCCAAGATGATATTATAGAATGAACATGTGAATTGGATTTTGTAAAGATGCTGAGATAATTAGAAGAATCGCTGACAAGCGCTGCGGAGCGTTTAATGAATGAATGCTATTAGTAGAGTTGTGATGTGAATGAAAGGTTCGTTCTAAGAGCGGTATGGGAAGTAGATAGGTACCTTTTTGAGGTTAGGTTAGGTTAGGTAAAAATAGCAATGTTAAATAAGGCGATAATATTAAACACCTATTCTTTGATAAAGGGAAGTTAGTTATTTAAGAAGAAATAAAAGTGTCATTTTGCTTCCTATATACAAAGTTTGGTAAAGGTATACGGCTAATAGATGATCCCCCTTACTAATAAAGATTGTATAGCAGGTGTATAGTTACACGATAGTTACTCTCAGTCAAACTATTTAAGTTAGACATTAAAAAGAAAGGGACAAAATACTGTGCAACTATACATCTGCTATACAATCTATTAGTATGGGCATATGTAGGTATCTTATTTTTATTCTGTGGTAAATTAGTATTTACTTATCAATGTGCTGTTATGAACATTACTGCCGTGGTTTTTATGTTTTATGTATGATCCAGGAATCCAAGGATCCAGGATCCAAGAATTTTCTTCGGAAAACTTTTTTATTCCAGTAATAAGTAAGTAATTACACTATTTGGATTTAACCCTAAATTCGCTACTACCTATAAACAATAAATAGCGTATCATATCATCTATAATATTTCTTAACAGACTCATGACGAGCATGACCACCGAAACACGATATTTTATAGCGATTTGTCACGTTTAACTGTTAAAAGACAATGGATTTTGCCAGTTGAGTGTCGATACAACGATATATATCGTGTTTCGGTGCTCATGCTAGGGGGCAGGGTTATAGATGTTCTAATTCGCCTGTCTTCAGTGAATGTTTTAAGGGCATCTGAAGCTTAAAGTTTATAAATTAGCAGAGCTCTCATCCGCTGAAATACCAAGGCGATAATTTATCTGACGATTTTTTGCTATTAGTTACATTATAAATAAAAGCTCTAATTTTTGTACTCAACGAATGCTACAGTCTTAATTATCCTAACCATTTAACCCAACGCCATAGATCACACAATCAGTAGGAGCTAAAAAGTTCAGGGCAAACGATATAATTGAATCTACTTCAGCAGTCTGACCTCTAACACGGATGCATTTAACACTGTATAATAGTGATTATGGTCATTATCCCTTTGACTTATGGTTCATTTTATGGTGTTTCCAACAGCTCAAAGTCTAGGTCAGGAGAGTAATAAAATATCTAAGGCATGAGAAGCCCTGCAGAGTCGGTATAAACAGATGCCCCCGTGTACGAGTTTTGCATAGTTATTTCTACAGTTTTATTGCATTCAAATGAATGTTTGTTTATAAGGTTTTGTAGTCTTATTTGAGAATGGAATTCTTTGTTAGACATGTTGTTTTTTGGATGGGCTGTTGTGAGATAACGATTGTTTTATCATATTATACCAGAAGATTTTTGGCTACCCTGTGCTTATATACTCGTATAGATGAATAAACCTTAACGTTAACTTAAGCGTTAACTTTTTCTTCACGACAATAACGATAAATATTGTATGAATGAGCACTGTTGCTTATGTTATCAAAATGTTTCCAAATGACTTACTTTTCAATTTATTTTTACATCGTCAATAAACAAAAAAAGACTAGAAATAACTTACATAAATAGTTTTGCCATTGTTAAATGCTCTTTGAGTTATCCAAGTCGTATTTTGTCACCAAACAAAAAAATGAAAATCGGTAAATGTTCTCTCCTAAGAATTTAAAAAGACAATTATGTTTATAAAGTTCTTTTTCTCACCTACTTTCACAGTTTCGACGTATTGTTTCGTTTAAAGAAGAAAATAAGGCTGAAGAACATTTTCTGATTTTCATTTATTTGTTTGGTGATATAAATACGACTTTGGAACTCAAAGATTCTCAAGCACTATCAACTTGCGATTTTCAAGAAAATCTGTTGAACCTCGGAAGTGTCAGTGCTTATCTGTTGCGTAAGCTTAACGTTGTTTTGATAAAATAAGTCTTGGTTTAGTTAGATCGAGTGACCGTCGAGCCGGCCGGTTCCCACGTCGCATCGCCCGCGGCAGCCGTTCTCAAAATGACGGGCGCGCGATTACTCTGAAACTCAAGTGAGGGTAAGCGACACTTTAGATTCTCTTCTCGTCTTTAGTTTACAGCCGGTACGAATTGTAAATCTTGGGAGTTGGGAGGTATTTAAACGGTTTTTTTGCTATTGCGTATTTTAAGGAAAATGGAATGGATCGTAGCAAGCGGAAAAAATGATCTCTTTCTACCCTCTATGGAGGAAAATCGTGACCTTAAGTATGTAAGTATTATTTAGTTAAATGTATGGATGGGTTAAACTTGGAAGAAGGTTTACAACTGCGAAACAAATAGGTAACTAACTACTCCTTTTTTCTGTTTTTATTAAGGTACTTATAAATTATAATGCATTCCTTTTCCTTTCTATTTATTTTATGACTTTATTCATTCAAACTTTTTTATATGTATTCTTGTTGTTCTCGATTATATTTCCCGTCCACCCTTTAGGTTAGTTTGGGTGAAGGCTGAAAATCGGTGTCTGACGTAGTAATCATTAGTTAAGTTTTTTTCCGTATTTATTCTTATACCCACCAGATGTTTCTATGTGAGTTGCAACAAATAGACCATTTATGTATCTACTAAACTAATAATTGGTTGATTTTTACATTTATATTAAACTTAACCGTAGACTGTGAAACCGTCAACCAAAATAACACTTACCAATAAACAGTTATGAAAATTTATATATTTTGATCCTTCGAACCGAATAGCTAAAACTTAACACTAAAAATAGCAAGAATACAATTCAGCTCACCACGCTAAGTAGACTACTTAACCCTTAACGACAGTCGCAGTCAGCAAACGCAGGAATTATGACTATCTCAACCCAGCTCTCGTCGAGATGAATGGTCTTGGTTCTGTCTATACATGTTCGAATTCTGTCCTGGCATTGTGGCGGCGGCGTCTCTTTATGCCAGCGTCACGCAGCCGAGTATAAATAAGGTACAGTCAGAGGTATATAAAGTTACCACAAAACGTCGATAATCTTCAATGGAATTTGAATTTAATTTTCATGTAGTTAAGGTTTAAAATCAGTTGGGAAAATTGTCAGTTTTTGTACAATTTGATGCGTTGCTGACTGTACATGTCATGTCTACGGCACATATCTGTGCATCGACATAGCGTGATGATTTAGGTGTTTCTGTTTAAGTTTCTTACATTAGCATAATCTTTAATGATAAAGGATGCTTTTGGTACTCCGATGTGACAAGGTTCGATGTTGATCATACGAGTAAGATAGTTCTGCAGCATTGAAGGACCAACATAATGCGAACACGTGAAGAAATCGGGAAGGTCAAATTTTTATATAATTTTTCAATGTTTGCTCATGATGTAAAATTGTAATTTAGTACCTAGTTAATCTAAATAAAAGAAACTCAATGGCCTTCGTTTAATTCATATAAAATATACTTATTTAAAAAAAAGCCTTATCTGCTACCTACTGACTGACACCGAATAACGAATTAGTATTCGAAAATTTAAGCATGATTTTCTTATATTTGTCTTTTAGAAAAACAGTGCACTCGAATCGAATTGTTTTACTTTGAGCCTTTGTCGTAACTTGTGAATGTCCTAACTATAATCTCATTTATAAATCTTATCCTCCAGTTAGAGTAGGGAAAAATGGCGCAACTATTTGTATAACTAATAAATTACAAACAAATAGAAGAAAATAAATATTTCCGTTGCAACCGAAACAAGAAATCTCGTCGAAATAAAATCTTTGTATTCACTTTTGAAACAGTACATGAATGGTTTGAATATTCAACTAACGATACATAAAAGTTGAAAGCAAGTGAATGTCTGAACTACAGGCCCCCCAACAAGGCGTATCAAAAGTACTGACAAATGTCGGTGGTCTGTGGCATCGCCTCAACATTATTTGCGAGGTGTCACCACCAACATTGACTCATAATAACATTAAGAAACGCTACATTACAAACTCACACAACTGAACATCTTAACACAAAGCTATAAAGCTCATATCTCTAAATTTTTTCTCGAAAACTGCACAAGTATACTTGTTTTAGTGTTGAAAACCATAAAGACACCCTATCGGTTTTCCGCGGCGTTCCAAGAATGTATATTGACTCTGTTCTCGCAGATTTGTTTGTATGTATGTAGGTAGGTACATGATTGTGTAAAGTTGGATGTAGAGTCAAACAAATGATTCCCGTGTCGTTGATGAAAAGAACTCCTTTGTATAAAACATTTAACATTATAACGAAAGTAAGTTTAAAGTGTCCTTTCAGAGTAAAACCTTTTTACAGATTTTGCGATTTTCGCAACTATTGGAGGACATTGAAAATAAACATAAAAAAATAATAGCACTTACTACCTATTAATAGCATCTAGTTCAGCCATCTGCTCGTCCATACATTAATATTTTATTGAATTAGGGGTAACTCGCCCCAAACCCTCCTAAGGCCCTCGGCTTCACCTCGTGCCTCAAACTACCCTGTCTCCTCTTCAACTTTCGCTCAAGATTCGTTTATTCGTATTAACCTCCACCAAATGCAATAATTGCAAACCTACAATAATTTCTAAAATTATAAATTTATTATATTTAATAAGGATTTATTTGTTTATATATTTTTTGAAAAGCGGAAAATTTAGATATTTTTCCACTATTTTCCATTTTCCAAAAAAAGTACTTTTTGATTTTCGAAAATTTGGTACCATAATGATGCCCTGCAAGCTCTTGCATCTTTTTACACTTCCCCACAAAAAACGATCTGATCGACACTTTCAATGTTGAAACTGCTGTGACTTGAAGATTTGTTGACTTTAAAATAAATTATTTAGTATCATTGTTCCGGAAATGCTAACCCCGACATTATTCGTATATTTAGTCTTTTGGAATTCGATTTGACCTATAGACCACTAGAAATAGTTCTTCTTCGTGGACAAAATAATGGGTCCACGAGAAAACAGGGTATACCTACCCTGTATTACGTGGTACAGAAGCTTATCTCTATTGGCAAATAAAAGTAAACATATTTAAGTGTTAATTGAGTTATTCAAAGACTTGTAACTTTACAATGTGCAAACAATCATGATGTGTGAAAAAGTTTACATTTACACAAAAGTTTTAGATTTTTTTAGACATTCAAGTTACTACCTACACCCTAAATTTCAGTATAGATAAAACCGTATAATTTTGTGCATTAAAACATGTCGATTATTATTTAAATGCAGAAAAAAATATCAAAATGACCTTGTCCTTTCCTTGGTTCCCAATGTTATGACTTATTTGTCTCGCCTCTGACAATTTATTGATATTCAAAGACCAAAAATCGATTGAATTAGCATAATACATGCATTAAATAACATGCAAATTGTTTTTTTATCTACACAGCTGGAATTAGAAACATCTGGCTGATAAGGAAGGAAATAAGACATAGAAACGTTGCCACATTAGGTACTAATGTTATGATAAAAAATTAACGACATAATAATGTCAGAAGAGACAGAAGATCGTTTTAAGTAAATAGAACAAAACTATAGTTTTTATTGGTTTTATTTTCTTCAAAAGCCATCTTTTTGCTTTTGGCCCTTACATTCTCCTATTATTTACCCATTTGTTTTAAAAAATAAATTATAATTATTTTCTATTGAGTCATATAGGTAACAAAAATAGGTTCAATTTATACACTTCTAAGACTTCATTAGAAATAAAACACTTTTCACGGACTGACAGTCCACCCGTGACCACGGGCCCTGGAGAGGTGTCGACACGTCGGGAATTCAAAAAACCAAAAAATAAAACTAAATCATTCTAAAACAACACCTGAATTAATAATATACGCGCTGTAATCCGTAAAAAGTGTTTTATTTCTAAGGTTCAATATAGTTAGATAGCCCCACACTGATATAATTGCTCCTATATTATATGGACTTTATCCACACGAATAGTTTATTTAAATAACTGCAGTCAATTGAAAATGTACCTCCAAAGGACTTAGTAGCAAAAAGACGAATTCTCATAAAACGGTCAGCAAATAACAACCGGCCAGATTGTTTTAGTCCAAATGTCGTAAATTATAAGGTCGTTGTTGGGGATTTGCATTTTTATTGTCGCCAACATGTTGCCGATGCCATCCGACGACGCGGAAAACAAGCTATTTCCACCTCTGTTATTAACACCATAAAGAACACTCGAATTTCAAATAGATGGGTCTTGTACAAGGACAAAGACTGTAATTTAATCGTCGGACCGCAAAATTGAATTATTTATTATTCGGGCTGATTGTAAAACACAATTATTCGGCGGCGGACGCTTTTTTGCTCTTTTTGCGATCAAATCAATTTGATTCGGTGCGGTCCTAAAAATCGATCTTTTTGGCGAAGTTTGATTTCGCCTCGTTACTTTAACACTGCAGTCATTTTTAAATGAAGTTGCAGTATGGCAAACGGAGAAAATCTTTTGAAAATACTTGTGTATTGCAATTTATGAAAAGTATTAAAAAAAAGTCGGTAACCCGTTTGTTTTCCTAACTACAACTCGACCAAATTAAAACGGTGTCATGAACTTAGCTATCATGTAGCTGTCACCCGCCTAATTATCTTGGTCAAGTGGTTGTTAGGAAAATACTTAAGTTTAGTGCAAATGGGTGTTAATGTCTGGTCTAATGTGGTCTGAGTTGGTCAAGAGTTAAAGATATCCAGGGAAGCAGCAGTCTTTAAGGAGACTATTTACCATCTTGTTGCATTTATTATAACAGCATTGGAACAAACAAGTGCAAAGTTGGTGTGTAATGGTACAAAGAAAAAGTTAGAAAATATGAAGATAAGCTGCATTATCTTCAACGAAAACGCAATAACACATTTTGACATTATAAAAAAAGGTAAATTTTTATTAACCATCAAAGTAAACCCCAAATTGAACTGTTTGCAAAGAAAGAATATTGTAACAACAATTTTATTCAGATGTAAATTAATTAACAACTTAATTGAAGAAATTAACGATGTGAAATTTAATACTTGCCTCTACTGCGTCGTTTCTCTGAATTTGCGACGGTTATAAAAGTTATTGTTTTATAAAAAGACATAATGATTTAATAAGGTTTATGACTACCTGTGGGACGCGAAGAATCCGGTGGCAGATTTTAGATTAACAACATTTATCATTTGTTACATTCGAATACGCATTCCGCGAATTGTTAATCGATGGAATATCGATATAGATTTCTTGAAAATTTAACTTTTGCAAATGTAAGCTTTTCTTCATTTTTTGATAAAGTTCAGATGAGATATTGAATTATGGGGATCACTAAACCGAGTATTGATATTATTTGATTTGCTGATATTTTGAGTGGTTTATGTTATCGAAAAATTGTTGTAAAATGTATGACGATTGTCCCAAACCTTGATTAACCGCCTTCGGTCGCATGGGGTCTCTAATTATTATTATTAATATAAAATAAGAAAAAATAATGAAATATAATAATAAATAAATAAGATTGGATCTTATTTCTTTATACGCTACGCTCGTGATTCAATTCTAGACTACTTCGTTACTTCGTGATTTAAAGTTCGTGGCACTTGAAGCACAAAACTTTGGTCACTTTTATAAACACAAAACCATTGTGTGTTAAGTTAAAGCTTCATATTTGTAATTTTATTGTTTCTACTCAGTAAAATTTACTTTTGGGATATTTTAATTACCTAGTTTCAAGCAAGCATTTTCAAATAGTAGGGAAAAAATCCGTGCTCTGGCTTGTCAATAATTTTAATTCCAAAATTAATAATTTTATACTACTAAATAATATACTAGTTAAAATACGTCTCGCACCAGATCATATTCTTGAACGGGAATTGAACCCGCGACCTTTGGATAGCGCGACCGAAGGCGGGTCAAAACACTTTCGGATCATAATTTAATGAATTGTCGTTAAATCTTGAAAACTGTTTTAGTTGTGTCCTTAAGTAAGTTAGAATTTTCTTTTAGAATCGGAAGTGTAGAAATAACAAACAAATCTTCCGGTACAGACAATGAACCAAAACTGTTGTAAGTTGAATTTACTTCACGAAACGGTCCGTGATAAGGCGGTGTACTCATTATCGAATCATCAAACATTCGATTGACTGGAGGCATACCCATTCGATGCTCAGTTAGTTAAAGCTGATAGCGATCGTGCTTCTTCTACCAACTGCCATAGAGAGAATCTTGTGTAACATCGTGTTGGTAAACAATGGAGCTTATTACTGAATGTAAATCAAAAGTTTTAGAAAAGTACTAAACAAAAAAGTTATTACTAAATATTCTTTTTGTTCACATCTCTCCGAAAATATAATTTTATTAGTGACCTAAGTACTTATACTTCATCTATATTCTCAGGATAATTCAAATCGGTATTATACGGAGATATTGTATCCTATCCCCTAGGCTTTTATTGACAAGCGTTATAATACCAAAAGTTGAGCCGACACAAAGACACAGCGTTGAATAGGTGGAATTTAAGCCTCGACAGTACTCTTCAGTTCTCACAGAGTCATGAGAATGCTCTTTACAATCGATATTCAAAAAAAGAACAGCATCGATGTCTCTGTTGTCAACGAACGATTCTTTCGGAGATCAACAAAACAGCCCTAGAGGCAATACCACCTTTATGTCACTGACTTTACAATTCTTTTTGCCTTGACTAATGTAGTAATTTTATTGTTCCGTTTCGGTTCGAATTGCGTCAGCGACTAAAAAGACAAAGCTTGAACCGATCGACTCGTATTTGTCGGCTAATGATGAGCTAAAATATTATTTTTAGATAGCCGACTCATTTATTTGGGAATAGTCAAACTTTGATACCATATTGTGTTGAATCCGTTAAAGCAGACTTTATGATCGGGGCATCATTTTTCTTGTTTTTTTTATAAGGTGTCAAAAGATCTTCAATCAATCAGCAGTCCCAATTTACACACATAAATGGACTCATCTATTTGTATATTTTTTTATCTTGCGAGACAATAAGTAGTAAACTTTTTAATAGAAGAAAGATTTACAATTTTCTTATAAAATTTTTAGGCATGAAAACAACAATTGTATAAAGGGTTTTCCAATAGGTATCCCGTCAGTGGAAAATTCAGTTTTAGTTAAATTCAATGAAATATCTTAAATTATCAAACAACTACCTCATATTTCATATTATGTTTTACTTCTCTCTATAACTCTGTAGGAACAAGTATCTAGTTCTAACGTAATTTAATGAATACAAGTCAATAGAGATCTATGTTTAGATTTGCCATAAAAGGCGCCGGTAGCTTGTACGAAGTTGTTATTCGAGTTTTCGGATTTCGATTCGATTGTTCGGATTTCGTATCGGATGTCGGTTGTAATGTTTATCAATGACGATGCTATCTCTAAAACCTCTAGTTAACTGTTGTTTGTTCGCTAGGAGCTAGGTAAAGTCAGTTTGTTAATTGGAAATGTAGTAATGATGTCGATGTATTTTTTAAGCTACGTAGATTTTGTTAGTTCATAATTTTGAATTTACACGTTATTAGATCTAAGATTGTGATTAAGTTTTTACGTTCATTTTATTCCACTAAAGTTTTTATTTCAAGTAGCAAAAAGATTTCACCACAAGGGCCCAAACATATTTTTTCTAACTTATAAATGTCACCCTATCAGTTTCCATTACATTAAAAGCATGTGATAGGTGTAATTATAAGCTTAAATAAAATGTTACGTTAAAATAAATCACATCAATAACTTTTACCTACGTAAAAAGAAAATATTGTCGACTTTCAAACTGTTTCTAAGAAAAGACATCAACGCGTTACGTTCGTATTTATTTCAAATGTTTTCTTAACGTTACTTAATGTCAATGTTCTTAAATCCATTTCAATTTCAGTAATTCTAAATAATAATCACTCTCTTATTATTAAATTTATCAATTTAAAACAAATACGCATCCACACAAACTCCTGCAGGTACGAAGCTCCATTTGATATCGAAATCAAATGCTGTAGAAACCACCAATAGATTCGAAAGTTTTCTAATTATTCCAGTAAATTGGAAAATCCCGATCAAACAACAATGGCTAACAGTGTTTCTTAAAACGTAATATTCCTAAATCAACCGTTACATTGCCAAAAAGGGTATCTTTGTGTCATTGTTGCTCACAAAACAGTTTAGTGGTCACTTAGAAATTAAAATCGAAAACATCATTGCATTTCTGACACGTCGGACAGGTATAAATGTACGAATTAGCAACGCACGTCATCGTCTAGTGTGGTCGCTTGACCATTCAATGGGACAAAAGCGAGAGCACCTTCTGCCATAAATGTCCCTTGATTTTGTAAGCAAACAGCGCCATAAATTGTTACAATGACTGTATGAGCTACCCGCAGTGTTGAATAAAGCCGTCCAATTTTGAAAACAATCAGTCCTTTAATATGTTTTGGTGTCTGGTTTTGTTTGATTGTCAGTGTAGAACCGTGACGAGTCCATTGCTTGTTAGTATAGTGTTAGCCATTTGTGTTTTGTCGTCGCGTGTCGCAGGACCCGTTAATCTATTGTTGGGAGATTGTTTAGTCTGCATACAACTGTTTAAGACGAACGATAGCTTTTAGTTTTTTTCCCATTAATTTTTTTGTAACAGTATTCGCTTTCGGCAATTTTTGAATGCGATTACTGAGCTGGTGGATCGGAAAATGTTAGCCAGAAGTAAAAGCAACAATAGCTACATTTTAAATTAAAATACTGCAAAATCTTAGAATAACTGCATAGAAAGATACTCGTAGTCTTTATTCAAGCGGTCTGTCAAAAGTGAAGCACTAAACCGATTCAGACTTTCGTGACGATTACTTGCTTGCGCTCGACGACACGCACACGTACACCTGTAACTCCGTAGTGTACATTAAAAACTACGGCGTTTGGAGCCATATCTGGCTCCGAAAAAGGTCCTTCAAAATGGGCGCGCGTACTTACTTTCTATACGTATTATTCTAAGTGTAAAATATGTATAAGTAAGTATGATTCTGAATCCATGATAATTACAGAAAGTTTTTTAATTTACAGCTGATTTTTTTCAGTTTGATGATTCGAAGAAACGGTTTTTCCATTTTTGGTTCATTCGTTAACACGTTGTATATTAACATATACAGTTGTAGAGTAACCTCTACCTGTATTGAATATAAAGGTTCCCAATTTATGAAACAATGTAATTTTTAATTTGTGTTGATTTTTGTTTTCACGGTTCATTGTGAATTGTCGAACACTGTCCTTGTTGCATTGTTTCATTGTTTATCTTTGTTCCTAACATTTGCTATTTATTGTTGTAATTTTTTTTCGCCACGCGCTGAAACAATTGAATATTTTTTTTTTATTCAGTTGTTTGAACAATATTGTGTTGTTTCATATTTCTCATGGCAGAACCACTACACTACACTTAAGTAGGTATAAGTACCTAATATAAAATTCCAAAAACTTGCTAACGTAGTAGGTACCTTTTTTTAAATAACATACAGTCAATAACATACGTTATAAATATAAAATCCCATTTTATTAATTCCAATAACGTAAAACAACTCTAAAGAAATATTAGTCATAAAGACATTGATCGTTGAGGTAAATAAAATAATCATAACAATGTAATAGAAAAATCATGCAGTAAAATTTAATTTTCTTTACAGTTGAAGTTCCACATTATAAACCGAGGTATAATCATTGAGGGATGGCGTGAAAATAAGACATAAGAGGAGGCGCGTATCGCGGTAGCCGCCGGCGCACATAAATAACCGGCCAGCCGCAAACAAGCCGTATTTACGACAATATTATGTTTTATACAAGCACCCGTCAGTACACGATGGCTAATACCAACCTACTTAATAACCAGAACGCGCGGAAGGCGTAACTCGGTGGCAATCTACCGTCTCGCTCGACGCCCCGGGCGCCTAAGAGAGACGAACAACCACAAATTTATTGAAACGAAAAAAAATCCACTGCTACTGCACTCCGCGTCGCCTCCACAGAACTAGATACATTTTTCCACGTCGTCGTGTGCGAGCGAGAGGACCTTCTCGTTGTGCAGGAGCGACAGAGATGGATAGCGTTCCCCGAGCGACGCTCGAAGCAAAACTGTCGGTCATGTGGGCGCTGCCGGTGTTGCGCACGAGCAGCTACTTCGGCGCGGCCGAGTTCCACGCTCACGCTGCGTCGCTCGGCTCGCTTAGCTCGTGTGACCTTTAGCTGGTGAACTTAGGAAGCGTCGTCCGCTGTGAAATGTCCATTAGAGAGCCGCTTCGTCCCGCGCAGACGGCGGCATCCGCAGCAGCGCCAGCATTGGAGTGAAAGGGACGGTTGGTGGTCGCCAGCGCCGTGGTTAAAGGTATTTGTAGAATGCGTGATCTGTATCGGGCGGGCGGGAGGCGGCGCGGGGTGCGGGGGCCGTTCGGAAGCGGTGGCAGCTCCCATCGACTCCTGGGGTTATTCTTCCTTAGGCCACTACTGATCGAGCTACGTAGCAAGCGAGCCAGTTTTTTCCGTCCACCGCACCGCACGCCACACACTCGTTAAGCCAGTGCCAAGACGAGAAGTCGCCACTAATAAATTACTGTTTTTTACTGCACTCGCAACAGTCACCGCCGCGCAGCCGAGTAATTTATACGTAAAAATAAACATTAATCAGCAATAATCGCAGTTGTTAGCGGCCGAACACAGTGAGTACCCCAACATCTGTTCATATTTTTGGTGAAATCTATGTTCTCTTAATTTACTTAGTTCGATTTACTTTGAGATTGAATGCTATTCGCATATTTCCAAATACAATCCTGTGCTGTAACTTGTGGTTTCAAATATTAAGAGAACATAAGATTAAATATTTACTATAGGTATTATTTTTGTGTCTGCTGCAAATTTTCCGAATACCGAGTAACTTTTGACTAGTAACTATTTAATTATTATTGAATAAACAGCACCTTCAAAAATCAACAAACATCTTAATTTCTAACTCGCAAAATTTATTGGAAAACTTGCAGCGTTTTTTAAACTTCGATGTATGCATGATAACGATCTCATATATCCAAATATCCATTTTACTTTGAATGATTAATATTAAAACAAGATTTTCCATCTGTATTATTTCATACATGACGTTTAAATAATACGGATCATTTAGTGAAAAAAGGTCCATGGCATTTAATATCTACAAACAAGAGGTATTTGAATAATTCAGGTCGTTATCATGTAAATTGCCCTTAGCGCCTCCGAGGCGCTAGTTCACACAAAGACATCGAAAATTATTGTCAAACCAGGATTTTTTTCATTCAAACTCATAAGCACCCGATCGCTATTCACCGTCCGAAGTGACCATTTTATAACGATTTATGGTTTATTGAACAATAAAAGAGGAATGGTCTTTAAAAAAACTTTGAAATATCTTTGGGTACAGTTAATATTGTGCTTTTTGTGTCCCTGAGTTTTGTATTGCACGCATCATTAGACACACTTATTGACACCTTCGAGTTCCCATGGTCTCTGATAGACCATGAATTTGCTTATAATCGACTATTTTTTTAAAGTTTAACTTTGTGAATTGCGCACTCAATCTGTCTATAAATATTTTACAATAGTATGACATTTATTTCACATCCAAAATTTATTGCAGTGCACTTTAGGTTAAAGGAGACCCGGTACTCGCCATAGAAAAGACGCTTAACTTATATACGATTTAATTTGGTCTTAAAGTATAGCCAATAATATTTGCTACATGGAACAAGTCCTGTCTTATTTTTAGCGCATGTTGAAAAAAGTTATTACATTATAAATATTTTCTGATATGGAAAACAACGAATCATTGAAAAACGTTCCGTTATCCACATCAACATTTCAAAGGGCAGAAAAGTCACTATGAAATGTAAAAACGTGGTTGCATAAACCATAATTATTTTCGTTTTTTCGAAATTAAGAAAATAAAATGTCAATTTGACTTCCGATTTGGCATTGATCTGTCATTTGGTTGATACCACAGACTAATAAAGGAAAAAGTACAGCAGAATCAATATAAATATAAAATCCTTGAGCAGAATTATGAATCACAGATAAAAAAAATAAAAAAGTATACAACTTCAGCACAAAATGACGGGTTTCCTTTTTAAACTTTTTGATTGCACTTAAAAAATTGAATTCAAATCATTATATAAATGTTGTAAACTTTTTGCTTCACAAATTCTTCCGTAAAAAGAAATTTTTAAAGAAGATTTTTCCACAGTTTTTTATGCATTGTTGATCAAAGAAATAATTCTTAATCGCGGAAGCGTCAGCATGGTTTCATGATAAAAGGAACTGTATACAAATGATTACAATGTTGTAAAAAATTGCTTTAATACTGTACATTGTAGTTAATAATTAAAGTTCATAACACAAGTGCCGGTGTGATTAAAAACCGGTGTTTTACAATTTACTCGTTCGTCTTATTATTAGGCATTCTTTTCTGTTTTTTTCTTCTTTAATCGACATGCATCTTTGATATTGTTATTATAATGCTATTTTGATCTCAGTAGTACGTACTTTACCTGTATACCTATCTGTAATACTATCATGTAGGTAATTTGTATCTGTTTACAACTAAATGGTATTTTAAAATATAGCACGACCACAACAAAAAGATTCAGTTAATCTATTTAAAGTTTTTGATACAATATATTAGTATCAGGAATATATATATTTATTCTCCCACAATTTAGACTCGTCAGTCAAATATCGATGAAATTACCTACTATTAATTTACATTTGATTTTTTTACCTCAATACAATAACATATAAGATTTATTTACCTGTAAGTAATGAGAGTCCACCTTATCCACCCATAAGGAAGGCCTGTGCCCCAGCAGCGGGGACATTAAAAATGGCTGATGGTCGAAGCAATGTGAACGGCAATTTTTTAAAGTCCATTTTTTTAATGTCGTAAAAAAAAAATAATGCTGTTATATTACACCTTTTGTGAATTAGACCAAAACTTGATGAGATCTGTTGATTGTATGTTGAAAAAGTTGATTTTCATCATTGACTTAAGCCCGCCGGTTATAAACAAATTTACATCCGAAATTACGCATCGAAAAGTGGTCTTATAGTCCAAGAGACGATTTTCTTGAAGACAAATACAAGTTATTTATTTTAATATAATCATGCCTCCTAAAACTTCTTCCTTTTCAGAGAATTTTAATAATATATGCTTGTAGTTATTTGTTTGCATGCTCATGTGGATTTAAATATTTAGAAATATCTGAGGCATTATAAAATGTAGTATTATTTTCTAAGGAAAATATATTTTATACTTTCAAGATTCGTTAGCCATAGAAACGGAAGCTCTTAAGTAATCAAACTTAATTTGTTGAAAAGTTGCCTACATCTATAAATGCCTACATTATAAAGGTTTATATCCAGTAGACTTAGAAGCTATAGGTATTCTTAAGTTTAAATCCTCAGCAGACAAGTTTTTATGTTGAATATTAATAAAGCTATAAATAATTTAATATTAATTGGGTGGCGAGCTCCCGGACTATGTGTATCACAGTGGCACCGGCTCGCCACGCGACGCCTGCGCAATTTTCTTAATATGGCATACATCGACTAATCGGTCAAATTGTATTTGGCTGTAGACACTGTTTATGTATATGAATATTAATGTCAACCT